>JAWWML010000012.1:18820664-18839288 GCA_035047165.1 Ormyrus rosae | reverse complement strand
TGCGATCTGCGATGAGCATACGATCGCGAGGCGAGCGGAGGCGGCGCGAGTGGAACCGACGAGGCTGCGGCGGCGATCGGTCTTGCGAGAGAGGCATCTGCATATAGCCTGGAGCTGTAGCCGACTGGCGTGAATACTGATCGGCGCGGGGATGAACGCAGCCGCCTCCCTACGGGGTGTGTGTGCGCGAGTATGGAGGAGTTTACTCGTGCAAGCTGCACTCCGTCCGGGACACGGCTTCGCAACTTTTCGCGGCCCGGGCTAATGCAGTGTCGCTGCGGAGAAAGTCCGGTGCGATTGATTCGCGGTGTGTCGTTGAAAATTTCTTGAAAAGTCGAGGGGGACAATTTTTTTTAGTTTTTTTTTTTTTTAGGATATTAAGACAGTGCGATGAAAAAACATAATAAGACTTAATAGAGAAAAATTATTCCAGCCGATAAAGAAAAAAAATCGCAGGTCTTCGCGCAGAAAGACGGCCCGTAAACGCTGAAAAAGCCGCAGCGTTTGATTGAGGCAAGGCGTCCCGAGCCCCCGAGTCTGAATTGGCTAGCGGTCCATTGCGGCACACCCAGTATACGGGAGCAGCAGCTCTCTGGCAGCGCTCGCCGGACGATAAATCATGGAATCCTGCCGAGCATAAATAGCGCAAGATCGAGCGTGAAGTCGGAGAGGAGCCCGCCCGAGTGCGATTTATCCGCAAAATCGACTGCGCGAGAGCTTCCGAGAGCGGACTCAATGGACCTGTCGTTTTCCCCCCGAGTTGTGCAGTCACCATTTTTGGCTGTTTACTTTGTTGTTTTACCGATTGCGTGCAGATTTATTGTCTGATGGCTTTGATGATCGTACGGTTTCTGCTTTTTTTCAGAGATCTACTTAAAAAAAAAGGATTCAGACATTTTGTAATAATTATTAATCTACCGACGTTTTTTTACCAATATCCAACAGCAACCCAAACCCAAACTAAACTCCAACCAGGAGAATTACAGTTACATCCACAGCGAAAGGTGTCCCCTCGCAGCTCGAATCGCGACTGCGCAAAACTGCGCGCTCGTCCCGGCAAAAAGTAAAAAATTAATCGTCCCTCATCATCCTCGCAACCTTGCGGTCCCGGCTTACACACGAGTACATTACACGGCAGCAGCAGCCGGGAGGGGAAAAAAAAAACAGGAACGAGCCGCCGCGCAATCTCATCCGTCGCGGAAGGGCACATTCGCCGGCTAATAGAAGAAACCCGGAAACTCGCGGCCGGGGCAGCCGTTTTTCCGGCTCCCCGCATGCAATTATATATACCCGCGACAGAACGTAAACGTCCGCGGGGATGATATTTTTTTTACGCGAATTAGCGCGAATTTCGCGGGGTAATGCGAGAGCGAATGTCTTCGCGGAACGCCGTGCGAATGCAGTGATATTCTTTGCGGTGACGCAAACAAAGTTGGAAGGTTCGTTAGATAATTTTCTGAGGAATTACGGCGGATTTTAATCTTTGATACTACGCTGCGAATAAGTAATTAAAATAGTCGAGAGGATTAATTGAAATTATTATTCGATCGTAAAACGTAGGAGGCTAGAAACGCATCTGTTTTACACGTAATGTAATCATGATGGCGCTCGTAAAACAATATAATTCGCGTTTAATTAATTGTAAAACATCTATAAATTTCGCAATTAATTTCTCATAACGAGGCGAGTCTTAAAATACAAAACGGCCGCAGCGATCGCCTATAAAATCCAATACTTCCTCTAAATTTACAATCGCATAAAGCAATTAAAAAACGGCCGCCATCAGCGGGTCAAATTAACCCATCCGAGAGTCTGCCTGGGCCTTGAATCTCGCCAGGCAATTTTACGAGAAAACTCCGTCGGGGACAGTTTTGTTTATCTCTCCTAAGCGGCGAACGGAAAATGGAACGTTTCGGTAGGATATATAATGATCGCGAGGGGGATAATTGCCGAGAGAGAGAGAGAGTCACCTCGCGGGAGGTTGATGAGGAAACGGATTTATATATATTTTCTTGGAGCCTTTTATACGCCAGTTACGCCGCTAATAAGATGCACTGCAGGGCTCGGGGGACGGCTTAACTTACGAGCGGCTTAGTTTCCATTAAATTGCGATTATTTCGCGAAGAAGGGACTTTCCGCTTTAGCCTCGCACGGCTGAATCGAAACAAGTCGAAGAACCCGTTAATGGCTTGGTTGATTCTTTCCAATTTTGTAGTACACGCAAACGTCTTGTATACTTTGTGCAGTGCATTGTACGTAATTTAATATAAGGGTTTTTTTTTAACGTCGAGAAGGTGTGATTACAATTATCATTTAGTAACGATTTGAGTGAAGGTTTCGTCTCAAGAAACTTTGAATAAAATAATTGAAGATTTTCATTTATCCATTTATTTTTGCATTTTTTAAATTACATAATAGCTTCTCGACTATCGGGATTAAATTTTCTAACCAACAAAATCACAATTCAATTTTATTAAAGTACTATCAGCCTATTGAATACTTTCGAATAATTTCATCGCTTAAGCGATCAAAAACGATTACCACTCGCAAAACAAAGTTCGTTAACCCCCATCATTTCCATCCTCCGAGCGTCCGCTTTTCAAGAATGCATTTTTCCTCGATTAAACGCACAACAATCTAAAAATCCCGGATAATGACAGTAATGAAAGAGCGAAAATTAAATTAAGTGGGAGATGGGCTTCGCCCGGCGCTCTCTTGCGCCCCCCAGCGTTCGAATCAATTTTAGAAAGTTCCACGTCCGCGGCGCTTCCACATGAAAATCCGCGCATTAAACCGTTGCGCGCGCGAACGCAATTGCGCGATTTCATGTTTTAAACGCTTTTGGCGATTATTCGCGCATATCGAAACGAGAATGCGCGCGCGCGGACGCGCTTAGAAAGCCGGGGCGTAATGTGATTTTTGACGCCGGTTAATACGAGCAATTGTCAAGCGATCGTAATTACATCCGACCGCCAAACGTATGCGTACGCGAGAGGCGCGCGCGCGCTGATTATTCCGATTGCGTTTAGAGGCTTTCACCGGTTGTGTGGGCTCTTTCGGTTTCGCGCGGAGAGGGAAGCCCGTCGTGTTCGGTAAGCACTGTAATTTATTTGATTAAAGACAGCCTATTATCAAGGAAAATGTTTGCATTTATTGATAAAACCTGCTTTACCGCTAGCTTGAAATTCTTATTCAAATATAGGAAGCGAGGCCGAGAAAGTTTGTTTTTGAGAAAAAATCCTTCTTCGAGGCGGCGACTATAGTTATTTAGCGTTCGGAGAAGCTGCGGTTACCTTCGAAATCTTGATTTTCCGGCTTCGCGATTCGATCTGAGTAAAAATCAGAACACAATAAGACCTGTTAATTATATACGCGATAAAAGCCGCCTTAATACCGCCGGTAAGTAAATACCCGTCCCGCTCAAGGAGCTCATTTCCGTATAATAGTCAAAAAGGACGGCCGGAATCATAAAAGAAATTCACCGGCGGCGAAGTGGTTAATTTTATCGAAAACGAGGCCATCCCGCAAGCCGGGCAATTCGAGGCGGTGGCGGCTAAGGAATGATCGCGCGCGCGGAGCCCTGCGCGGAGAGAGAGAGAGAGAGCGCCGTAATTAACGAAGGGAATCTCTTAAGATCGCTAAAAAGGAGCGAGAGGAAGGAGCTTAAGAGCTTTCGGCCCCGTGGAGTCGCGGCGCGAAATCAAATTAGTCCCGCGTTTATAATGAGGCCAAAAAGAGACCGGGAGGCTGATTAAATAAAATCGAATGAACTCCTGCAAAGAGGCTTAAAATAGAAATTGCCCCATTACCGCGGGGAGAGCTTAACTTTGAGGGACGGCACTTGGCCGAGTTCGTTTTATGGTTCCTAAATGTCGGTTAACTAATTCATCGGACGATTAATAGCGAACGATGTTCCGCTTGATAACGGTCGAATACATTAATATGTCCTAATTTAATTCGGATTCGCTTTAAAGTGCGCGGAGCCCGGCCTAATGTATGTGCTAATGCATTAACGTAATTACACGCAAATAGCCGCACGTACAATTAAAGCCTACAGCCAGTTTTGAGATCCTATTACTCAAACGCTAAACTATCAACAATCCTCTTTCGTTGAACCACTAATTTGGACAACATCATTATCCCCGTACTAATCGGAAAACAAGACTCACCCGTTAAATTCGTTCGTCCGCGCGGTTATATATCCCCCTCCGCGAATTACAAAGCGCCGAAAGAGGCGGCCAATTAATCCGCCGCAAAATCAGCCTCGAACGAAAGCGCGGCCGGGAGAACCTCCGAAAATTCGCCGTCGATAAATTAAGAGCCCCATATAACGGAGCCTAAACAATGAGCGGAGAGCGGCGCACTCGGTAGCTCCTCCGGTATCTTCCCCGCGAGCGATAATTCAAAGAACTCGCGTGTGTGTCCTTCGGGCGGCGCGAAACTTGCGCGTCAGCTCTAACCAATTGCCGCCGCGTGGCCCATAAATTTAATTGTAACGGCCTCTACGCGGCCGGGCCCCGATGCCTGATTTACGGTGTCCTATGGCTCTCGGCCCGGTGTGTACCCGACTGTCCGAGGCGGTAATTGCAATCTGCCGAGCGCAGAGAGAGCCTCGACGCTGCGATTTTAATCGCTCAGCGGGGACAGCATTAATAATTAAGATAATGAAGAAACGATGGGATGTAACGGCGGGGCGAGGAGCGAGGAGCTTCTTTGCGGATGATGGGTACAGAGAGGTTTCCAAGCGTCGAGACTAGGGTTAGATTAAAGGGAGAGGAATCAGTCGACATGTAGTTTTGAGATACTCGGTTGTTTGATAATAAAAGGCTATTGAGTAGGTTAAAATATATTCTAGTACTTGGACGTTAGAAACCGGGTAAAATATCTTTTGTAATAATTTAGAAAGACAAAAAAGGTTCTAGAGTACACATTTAAAAGTACCAGTTCATTTTACTCGACTTGTTTTCATTATTTTATTATATGAATTCCGCGTAAAAGCGACGCCAAAAACAAAGCGCAAATTCAACGCGATCACCAGGAGCAGACAGAGGGATTTTCGCGAAAAATTCGAAAACCTCCAGCTTTCTAATGCGCCGCTAAGCGCTCGGTATGGAAGTAGCCCTGTGCAGAGAGACGGGAGCCCGAACGTCGTTCCGCGATCCTTTATGTGAAAACGCTGCAAATCACCGCGAGCGCAGGAGAGGCTGCGTATATATACTTGCGCCGCGCTGACGCGCTTGTTTAACCCGTAATTTCGCCTTGGCTTTCGCTCGCTCGTTTTATGAGATAGAGAGAGAGAGAGAGGGATGAAAGATGCGTAGGATTACAACGCGGGGAATGCGAGTAAATCACGGGACGAGAAATGGTCGCGGGGACCGCAGCTGCTGCAGCGACTTCTTTCTCCCGCTCGGGAGCCCCCGAGACTCGCGATTATAACACTGATTTCCGGGCTCTTCTTGCCGAGCTGCCTGTTGCCGGGACGGCGGCGATTAATAATTTCGTTGATTTATCCCGATCGTTCGGTGAGATCGGGTGAAACGGGAAGTTTAGGACTGCCTGAAAAACGGCGCCGAGCAATTATGGGGTTTGTGCTTTTTGTGGTAAAACGCTTTGATTCGATTGGGCTGCAGAGGCAATTAAAAGTAATTAAAAGTTATGTAGGTAGCAAAGCGGCGATTCCGAGGAAAGTTTATAAAAAAGTTATCTCGGGAGCGCAAGTGGAAGCGGAGTGGAATGCGCTTTTGTTCAAGCGAATATGTGGTATGCTTGAATATTCAAGCGTTTTCCTTCTAAACTTCCGCCGCTCGAGAAAAAAGCGGCGTTCGCGCTTCTTACGTAATTCGAAGACGGATACTTGCTAGTCAAAGTGCTGTTCGTTACAAATTTAAACTACGTCTCAATTTCCAGAGAAAAATTAGAAAAAAAACTCGCTAAAATTCCCGCCGAATTCTCCACTTCGAAAGCTTTCAGGCGGACTCGGCATCCACCCGCGCCACTTTCCAAAAAAGCTCCCGCGAAATTCTTTCCTCTCTCGACTGCTCTCCTCGCATCCCTGGGAACCTCATCGAAAACGAAACCCCGAGACAAACTCGCGGGTCAGAGGTGAAAAGCGACTGCGGGAGACAAAGTCCTCCGTCCCGTTACGCGAGAGAAAGAGAGGCGGAAACGAGAGCTAGAGAGAGAGAGAGAGAGCGCGGCGCGTTTTAAGGAAAGTTCCTCGCGCTTTCAGCGAGTTACGGCCGCGTATACGTGCAAAACGCTAAGAGCTTGTTCCCATACGTCTGGCGGCGCGCGAATGGGAGTTTATGCGCCGCGCAAAAGTGCGTGTTTGTGCGCGCGATCCAGAAATTCGCCGACTACGTCAAAGGGTTGCTGCTTTTATCGCTGTTTATGTCGTCCGCGCTGCTGGAAGCGGCAACTGCCGGTAATGACCGCTGCTCTCTCAGTAGATAGACTACGAGTTTGGCAAGACAGTGTAATGATTATTTTCAGATTTTGAGTTCTGGCATTATTAACTCGGAAATTGTACAGTATATATATACTTCAAAGTGACAAGTAAACCATTATTTTACGCGCTTCTACAGTGTCTCCAAAATACTTCTCTGCGGTGAGACACCCATTAATTAAAAACCGTTCAACGTCATTCCTACTTTGTTACCTGTAATGCATCATCCGAATCGTACTACCGTAGTAATACAATTGCAGGAAACTCTGGAACCGCGGCCGGTTTCACGAGTCGCCGAGGGAAAAATCGCTCGTTAACCATATAGAGAAGGTGAGCGGCGGCGCGCGCATGAATTTGCCTCCGCGACGCGATAACCCGCGTTAGATCCTCGAAGTTCGTGGATTCCGGGGCGATCTCTCTCTCTCTCTCTCTCTCTCTCTCTCGTGGCGACTCGCGAGACTATTATGGATGGAATTTTAACTCGCGTATTTATGAGGGAAAAGGTCACTCGGGTCCTGCCGCGCGGCAAAACTTACCTGAAAACAGATAAAACGAGGAAGATCGGCTTCTGAAAATTTGATCGAGCGGTCTTCCGGGTAAAGTTTTTTTTGTGGCTAAAGTTCGTTAAAACGGGCTGGCCTCGAGATGAAAAATTTTTTTATCAACGGGTATCGAGAAACTTGAATGGTAATCTAAATGATTAGCGTAGATTTTTACGCCATATTTAGAAACTACATTGCTCCGAGTTTCAACTATTATCATAATTTAATAAAATTCTATATGATTCGAGGCATGAATCAATTGTTATTACACTACCTAACGAAAACTCCCGCAGCCCCTTATTAACCCAGTTCTAAAAAGGGGCCTTATCAACTAGCGGGAGCTGCCAGCGATATCCGCGCTCGTTTCACACAGTCGGAAAAGGAGTAGCCGCGCGTAGTTCGTGATGCACTTCGCGCTCGTGGGGCATCGATTTATCATCGGTCCGGAATAATTTCCGACCTGCTGAAACTCTCTCTCTCTCTCTCTCAACTCTCGGGGACACGACGCCGGCCGATCGGAGGCCGCGCGCGCGTGCTGCATTATTTATTTATGAGGATAACGGCGGCATCGACAATGGGAAGAGAGGCAGCTGCGCGCGCGTCGGAAAACTCGCCGGCCCGCCGCTCGGCGATATTTATAAAGTCGAGGGAGAAAAGAGCGGCTCGTCGGGTTATAGACTCCCAGGCGATGCCCTGGGAATAGATCGCGAAACCCACTTATGAGCCGAGAGAGGACTTATTCGCGGCGGCTTACGGCGGGGATGCAATCGGGCTGTGAGAAACGAATTAATTGCCTCGATTAATTTCGACTTGTTATACCCTTTAATTAGAGGCGCTGATTTAAATATCGCGTGTGCTACTGGGCTTGAGGATTAAAAGATTGTCATTTGTGCGTGAATATTGTCTTATCCTTCCTTAAAAAATTGATGGGCTGAAAAGTGAAGTCAGTTTATTCGTGATGTGATTGGCTGATCAGTTTATTCGTGATCTGATTGGCGGAAAAATAGTAACCTCTGAAAAAAAGAAAATAGTCCGCGCGAAGCGCGTTGGATTTCACTAGTAGGAAGTAACGACATATTTCTTATTTTACAAAGGTAACATTGTTTTTCGGCAGAAAATTATTTTCCACGTAACAACGAGCGCATTACACTAAAATGAGTTGGTTGAGAAAAAAAAGAATTGACATTCCACGACGGAAAATCAACGCGACGGCAGCAAGAAAAGTGTTAGCCGAGCAATTCCATAAATCGTCGAGCGGGGCGGAAAAGAAGTTTACGGCGCACTGTTTACTTTTCGCAGGAAATCAGGCTCGCGGGTAAAATTTCGCAATTTCGCCGCGCGGCGGTATAATGGAGCAAAAGATATAACTTAAAGCGGCGAGGCAACCAGTGGCAAGTCGACAAAAAACACGGGGGGCCTCTCCCTTTGAACCTGTCGCGGAACGGCCGGCAAGAATTCCCCGTACTTTCGGCCGCCCCTCGTCGTTTTCTTCGACTTCCGCCGCGGCGGCAGCGATTCGGCCGCGAGCGAAGCATCGATAGGATGCGCGTAACGCAGAAATCGCTCTTTCTCGGAACGGAATTATACTCTCTCGGCGCGCGCGCGGGGAGGCTTTTTGCAGGCGCCACCGGAACGCGGCGCGGAGAATATACACGACCGTCGCGTCCGAGCGGTGATTCGGTGAACGTTGACTGCGCCGGTTGATGCTTCGGAGTATGATTGAGTGGTTTGCCGAGTCGTTAAGGAAGTGGCGTTTTTGATTAAGGAAGCATCGGGCTGTTAAAAAAGGAATCGTCTTTTCAGGAAGGCTTTTAACCCAGGTATACTATTTTATTTCGAATTATTCAAAGTCAAATTTTTTTTATAAACGCGCAGTGAGAGACGAATCAATTTTTTTTTTTTACGTAAGCTTCTCATTAAATTGCTTTCGTTTATTAGTTGCAGAAAAGGCATAATAATGATACTATAAATCACGATTATGATCAAACTTTCAGTTTCGCTTAACGGTGATTAATTTATCGCCCAAAGAGTCTAAACCGCCCGA
This sequence comes from Ormyrus rosae, assembly GCA_035047165.1. Lineage (NCBI taxonomy): Eukaryota > Metazoa > Arthropoda > Insecta > Hymenoptera > Ormyridae > Ormyrus > Ormyrus rosae. The sequence goes on along the minus strand of JAWWML010000012.1, from coordinate 18,830,257 downwards.
TCGAAAAAACATCGGTTTAATAACCGCTGGAGAAATTTCCGCCGCGATAAAAACGCGCTCGCGAGCTATTCCAAAAATGCATCGTCCCCTCCTTCTCCGGAAAAAGGCGCAAAACGATCAGCAAGTGAAAATCGTAAAGTCGCGCTCTCGAGCGCAAGTCGATCGTCGCGCGTGCGCACTGTAAACTCGCGCGGCGGGCCCCGCCGTAAATCACCCTATAACGCGTGGATTTTTTCTTTCTTTTCCTCGGCCGCGAGAGCACCGCGCGCGTTTATATACACTTTGCAGGCGTAAAAGCGACGGAATAGTTAAATCGCGCGAGCGGCCGACGAGAATAAACGGCAAGTAATTTAAGGCGCAATGAAACGCCCGTCGTTTTTATCCGCGCGGCGGCAGCCGACTGGATATGTTCCGCCGCGGCCTGAGAGATCTACTTTTTTTTCGGGGGGGCCCGATTTTCCGCGGCGAGAATTTTTAGATTCGACGCGGAATCTTAGCGATGATACCTTTCTCTCTCAGCGCGCGTGTGTAATAAACTCGTAATATCGCGGCGAGAAGTCACGCTTAAGAGCAACGCGCGTCTATTTATAGAGGGACTTTGAGTATCTTTCCGCGTTTTCATCTTTTATGCATTGGTTTTCGCTCGCTGATTTCAGGAATTGAATTTCACTGCTATGAATAATATAAATCGCTTTTAAAGCGAACGTTTTTGTTTTTAATAATTGATAATAATATTTATACGTTTTTTCATTTAATTCACCGACAGTTTACTCGATATTTCGCTATTGTTGCCAAACGCGATTCGCGATACCGACATAGAAAAATGTAAATTCCTACAACTATCGAAAAAGATCCTAATCTACCGAGGTGAAGCGTCATAAATTTTTGCCTGTACCTAATAATTTACCTTGGAATTCAATTAAATTTAACACGGTAATAGAATCTTTTCCATCGAGATCCCAGAGAACAGCAGAGAGTAAAGGCCCGTTTAAAACTCATTAATTTAACGTTGGAAATTCATCGTAATCCCACAATACAAAATGGCCAAGGCAGATTATCGCTCCGCCGGATCAAACTCATCTCTCGCGCGCGGCTTTCACTATCCTCGAGAGCGCGCGCGCGCGGGGGCCAAAAATCTGGCTCGCCGCAGCTTTCATCTCCTAATACACGAAATCGCGCCGCGCGCAAAAATTTCGAGAGCCTCTCGAAAAATGTCCTTTTTTCGCTTCCCTCCCGCGAGTCGCGCGCGCTTCCCGATTTTCTCTTTCGGAATCAAAGCCCGCTGCATAGCTCGAGAGAGACTCGCAGCTGCGTTACATTGTGTTCGCCGGCACTTTCGACTGGCCGCCTAATCGGGACGGGAGTCGCGGAAGAATTTGTCGGGACCGATACGCGAGAGGAGGGTATATATAATACCGGAAGCGGCGCGCTCGAGCGGTGAGAGAGAGAGCAAAAAGATGGGATGCGCTGGATGAGGTGCGTCGTTGTTGCTTCTGCGTCCGATTTTTATATGGAAGGATGCGCTTTTAGTGCTGGCAATAGAGTAATGGGATAAGTGTAATTTTATTTTCTTTGCCGGTTTTTGCCTCCGTGTACTTCCTCTAGTTGTTGTTGTTGTTTTTTTTTAAGAAAAAACTGCAGCAATGATAGAACTTTATTATCGGAAGGTAATGTGTTAATAAAAACAATGATTTATGATTGCGCTTATTATGGAAAAACAATTAAATGCACATTTTTGCGATTATTAGAAAATGAAGTGATTATCGCATAAATATACAAATAACTGCTGCATTTAGCACGTACTTTCAATCATTAAATTATTACCATTAATTTGCAATTCAATTCGAGTTTTAACGCTAATAAAACATACTTTAATTGCGAAATGTATATCATTCATGCTTCGCAGGAATGCGGTATCATTCGTTCGACTCTGCTTCTCTATCAGATGAAATTCCAGTTTGCGGAGAGAGAAAAAAGAAATCAGTTTTAATAAGCGTCCATTAAAAAGAAATAAAGCGTCGTCAAAGGATCCAGTAATATCGGAAAATAAAAGCTCGCGGCGGCAGTCTCGCGCGGTTAATGCAGAAAAAATGATCCGGCGCCTGCGCAGGTCGCTCGGGAAATTAATAAAGCACGCGAACATGACGAATGACGAAGCGAACGAGGACATTGAAAAATGGCGAGCGGCAGCTAAGACTCGAGAATTAATGCGAAAGGAAACGAAGCTCTCTCTCGCGCGCTCGCGCAAGAGAAGCAGCTGTTGCTGATAGTTCATTGCTTGCTCGCGCCAAGTCGCCGCGGAGAAGAAGAAAAAAAAAAGGGAGGAGGCGACCGAAAGTATCCATTATCGGAGAGCAGCTGTTGCGACCTCGGGAGGGGATGTTAATGTTCCTGCAATCGAGCGTGTGATGTAGATCCGGAGGAGGAACAAAAGAGATTTAGTCGGCCATTTCTCTCCGCGAGCTCGTGAGAAACTGACCGGGGATCGATCTCCCTCCTCCCGCCCTCCTCCTCCTCCCTCTCGCGATTGAAATTTCAAATTTTATATACCCTCGGCTAATCCGTTAATTCGAGAGCGGAAAAGGATGGACTGCGCGAGATTCTTTTCGCTCTCTCTCTCTCTCTCTCTCTCTCTGCAGCCCGTCGAGGGGGAGAATAATTTAGGAGGGCAGACTTGGCTGCCGCCGCGGAGCGGCAGATATAAAATGCGTTTTGATAGCGGCCTGCGCTATACGTATCGATCAATTTTCATTTCAGCGCCGACGGCCGATTTTTGCTCGGCCGGAATAAATCTTCATTTGGAAATGAGCTTCGAGAGATTTCGTTCGCGGGGTAATTGAAGGAAGAGGGTACCGATGATTTATGATTTTTCAGCGCGAGCTAGCTTTGGGATTTTTTTGAAATTGATATACCGATATTGATTACAGTTTTGATTTTAAGGGGCATTAATTGACAATCTATATATACTTATATTTGGCTTCCTTGATTAACGTATTTTCCGCGTTTGCGTAATAAATGCCGCCCAAAAGATCGGCAGATCAACCGCAGCGAAAAAAGAATTAAACGAAAGCAGCTACCGTCGCCCCCCGTCAGAACCGAAATCCAATTTACATAATTCAGAAAAATTATTCCGCGCGGACCACAAAGTATCATTAACGCGTACAAAGAGTCCGCTCTCTCGCTCGGAATTGAATTCATTCGATCCTCTCCCCTCGGCGGGATTCAATCTTAAGCCCGAGCGGCTGGCCGAGAAAAAAGGCCAACTTATCAAAACGCAAAACGGTACTACCACCTGGATTCGTAACGAAGGTGAAAAAAATAAAGGATATCGCAATCATTTCCTCGAGAGAGAGAGAGAAAGAGGCACAGCAGCGGGAGGGAGAGAGAGAGGAGCCGATGAAAAGAGCGAACGAGGAGAGGCAGCAGCCTTTTCTCGCCGAACGAGATACAAAAGGAGGATTCGAGAATGCAGAGAAGATTCAGTACAGGTTGCAGCAACAACGGGTGCGCGCGATCCTTTGTATGCAGATCGAAGCCGAGTTTACTGTACGGCCAGCCGAGAATGATGTAGAGAAGGAGGACAGTAACGACCGAACAAGTGATAAGGAGCTTCTCATCTTCGGCTCTGGGCACGCTTAAAAAGTCGTATTGAATATTAATCAGCGGTTCGGAGCGGAATTCGTACCCTTTACTGTTAACTAAACATTTACCAAAATCGAATGACGAATGTTTTTTTTTCTTTCGTCTCTCTTTCGATAAACTTTTGCTCGAAACGGCAATTTTCAAAGAGCAAGAGACAATGAAAATTGATACATAAATCGCGCAAAGAATCCAGCCTATCGCGGGGAGACAAGCGCAGCCGAAACATTCCAGCATAGCCACCACAAAAGGCGCACGAGCCGACGAATCTCACGCTACGATATCGCCCACGCCCGCGGAGGGAGAGCGCATTCGACGCACAAAAGAGCGAATCCTTAAGGGGGGCGCCATCAATTGCGCAATTTGTCCCCGGCGCCTTTTCCGCTTCCTCGTCTCGCGCGGAGGCCTATAAATAACGTAAAATTGTGCAAGTACCACCAGAACGACGTTTCGCGAATAAGCGCGCGCGTGACTCAAATGTCGCGCATGCTTTATGCGCTTTTGAGTGGATTTTAACGCTTCACTGCCGGCTTAAACCGCTATTTATACTCCGCGCGAGAGCCCGTCGCTCCCCCCCGGGTTTGTTTTCCAAGAGTATTACACCCGCGGAACGTTGCTTCGCGCGCGCGCGCGCGCACGTAATTTCTTTGCTGAAACTGCACCTCGGCGGGCGAACGATGCGCGAAACGGAGAGCAAAGCTCGAAACTAGAACGTTGGATGCAGGCCCTCCCCCCTCCGATAATCGCACAAAGAAGGAGAGGAGAAGCGGAGCTCCATCGATCAAGCCTAAAGAAGGGCAGAGAAGAAGGGGAGGGAGATAAACGAGAGCAAAGGTGAGCCGAGCTTAATGGAGATCGCGTCATTTCGCGGGAGAGCTGCCACTACCTCGCCGAGAGAGAAAGATCGGCGATTTCGCGCCGCGGCTTGATCGGCAGCTGCGGCGGCGGCGGCGGCGGCGGCCCGATCGATTTCCCGAGACGCCAAGGCCGGGAGGGGGAAAGTCTATCGAACGATCCGATCCGCTCGTTAAGAGCGAGAGGTTCCTTCGAGAAGCTCGGAGATCGCTCCGATCGACGGGACTGTCTCTTTTTTTTTTTTATCGAGTTTGTAAACAATTTTAATGGCTGGCTATTGTTTTTGAAGCGAAGGAGATCGTTTGGAGTTTGGGAAATTTTAGTTATTCCGGAAAATACTTTTTTTCAACCTGTATTTTTAATTATTTAGGTAAACAAATCTGACGGAAAAAAAGTAAATTCTTTTGGCATTAAAAATATTAAAAATCATATTTGCTAATGACGTTGCATAATGTAAAATTTGATCAATAAAAAAAAGCAATCTATATTAACTTGTCGGAGCATCGAACGAGCAGCGATTAAAATGCAATAAGCCTAATTAAATCCAAAAGAAAAAAAAAAGGTAGTCGATTCACGGGAGACCATAAATTTAACGACTAATTAAACCATTCCGGTCCGCGGAAAAAAAAGTTCAAATTTCCACGGCAATAAATTAGCATCCAAGCTGAAATTGACATCATAAAGCGGGCCCGCTTTACAGTGGTGAAAGAAAGCGAAATTTTCCCCCTCGAATCCCGCGGAAACGAGAGTAAACCAGGCGAACAATCTCGAGGAAAGTTTGACGGCCACGAGGGCTTATTTATGAGCGGAGCTTGAGAGCGCAGCGACATAAGCCGCCGAGGGAAGAAGAAGAAGAAGGGAAAAAAAAAAATTAACAAATTGCATAATGAAGAGTCGTGGCTTGCGGGCTCGAGACGTCCCATTATCTTCGATTACTCCCTCGCGTTTTCTACCGCAATGGAAAGTCGGAGCGGTGGATGCCCCCCCTCCGCTCTTTCCTCCCCCCTCGACTGCATAAGAAGCGCACTTTGCTTCATAAAGCACCACTTTGTTCATATTGCGCGCCGAGCGCCAAAGAGGAGAGAGGACTACAATAGATGCGAGCATCCGATATGTATATGTATATTCGCCCGTGGCCGGGAGAAAAATGCTTTCGATTTTTTTTTTTTTTTTTCAAATTTATTCCACGAAACGGCCGCGCGAGATTCCTGAGAAAGTTCCGGATCGATGAGGACGCGATATAACCCTTTTCTTTATCGGGGAAAAACTTCCTGGACGTGTTTAGGCTCTTTGGAAAATTGAGCGGAAATGCTTGAAAGGTCGGAGCTGGAAATGAGCGCCGAAGAAACAGTTCTTTCATCGAGCACTGCGCCTGAAAAAGAGTATCACAAAAAACGCAGCTCGTTACTCGGTGAAACAAGTCGATTCCATTTTAAATTTCCAGAAATTTCTTCTTCGCGACGCCGTTGCTCGACACCAGCCGTTTCGACTACCCTCGAATCTCCTCCCAATCAAATGCCCAAACAGAGCAAGAAGAGCGCAAAAATGTCCCGCAGCCATTTAGCCCGCAACAGCTCAGAATCGCGGTGAGCGTCGATCCGTGGATGACGCGAAAATGGATCGCGTATACACGTTTAATAGCCCCGGCAGCGGCGGTCGGACGGGCGGGGGGAGAGAGGGAGAGATGAGCGTGCAAATTCACAAGCGTAATATGCCGATCCCCCGAAACGATACAGACGTACACATACACGCGCCTAGGAAGCTGATTACCCATGGCAAACGCTTAGCGGCGGAGCCCGGCTCATTGTACTTGGCTGTTGAACCCCTGAGAGAGCCCGTATCTTGCGGCCGAGGCAGGACAAGGATCTACCGGGTGGCCCAGAACTAGGCGCCTCTCGCACGGAATAATTCCAGATGCTGGTTTCTGTTGTTGTTGTTTTGTTTTTCCGACGTTTTTTGCAAATTTAAAAAATTATACACGGTCGTTTAATCCGGGGCTCGTTACGTCAATTTGTATTAGCGGTTTAATTTTACGAACCGAGAAATCTATTTAAACCGACGATTAATTCATAAAGAGGGCCATAAAAAGAGGATAAAAACTCTTCCGAGCGAAAACAACGTTAGGATAGACTTTCACTCGACTATTTAGGTTGATATTCCGCAGTTTAGACCCTTTATTCTCTCTTAAACTCCGCGCAGTGACATCACAGAATTAACGACTACCGAACCGTCCCATTTTTCTTCCCACACAGCGAAGGAGCCCCCAGATCCCCCTTCTCCCTGGTAGCCAGAAAACGTTGAATCAAGCTTTCTTTGCCGCCGATGACCCCGACATTGTTTTCGCATTTCACTTCTCGCCGCTGAATTGGCCACTCGAACGGCAATCTCGCGCAAAACGAAACGTCGCGCGGACGGCTCGAGGGGGTCAGCCGGTGAAATTCTAAATTGATACATTCGGCCGCGAAATGAATCATCGGCGATTAATGCGTGGAAGCGTCGGGCGCGCGCGGACACCTCCCGTAAGCCGATTTCCCTCGATATCCGACACTTTCCTCACAATGCCGCGCGGCCGGGGCCTAATTATCGTAAACTCCAGCTCCGGGGATTGTAAACAAAGATGGCTATCTCGGCTCTCCGATCTCTCGGCGACTTTGACTCCTACTATACCTCCCCCCTCTTTTTTAATTGAAAAGAAACCTCGACGATTAAATTCACAAGGAGAGCGATCGCGATCGGCGGATAAACGCGGTGCATCCTCTCCTTTATATCCCGTCGTTCGGGAGGCTTTTTTTTCTTTTTTTTTGTTTCTACGAGTCGCGAGGAGAGCGTAATAACGCGCAAAAGTGAAAACGCGCCGGAACGGCCGGGGGACTCATTATCATCGTTTTGACGCTGGCGCGGGGGAAGGAATTACTCGAGGAGGAGCCACGGAAACTCGTGACGAGAATCGGATTAAGCTGTACGTGAGGCCAGGTTTTACGGCGGGGTAAAAAGCTGCGCGTGGACGTATTTATTTTCTTCCTGGAAGTACGCGGAAAAACTCTGGCCGCTTTTTTTCTATGGAGTTACGACGCTGTTCGGAATGAATGCATCGCCGATATGTTTTTGTACCTAAATTGGGTTTGCGCAAAATCTTGTTTCAGGACGGGTAAGGGAAAGTTAATTATGTTCTACTTTATATTGATCGTTATTTTAATTCTGACTATACTTAAATTCCTTTGTTCTTAGTGAAATATAACAGAAATGAAGTAATAACTCGCGTATTCTTTTAATTTTCAGATTTCTTCTAGTATTACGTAACGAAAAGTAAAGCTGAAATAATAGGAATAAAATTCCCGAGCGCAAAGTAAATAATTTAACAGCTCCAAATTGTGTGAAAGTTGCTGAGTAAGTTCCACTAACCGCAGTACTGATTCCACGCAATTGACAGCATGCAGCATTACAGAAATTGACGTACTCCGAAAAATACAGAATTCTCACCTACATTATTAAAATAATAAGCAAAAATAAAAAAATTTCTCCAATGAGTGAACACTTTGAATTCATTCGAAAACAGTGAATCAACATCTACTGAATACAATTTTACATTGGATAAGCCAATTAGCGTTCGCTATAAACTAATTAATGTGCTCTAGATAACTTAATCCAAAAATACTCCAAAAAGGGAGAAAAATCAGGTCGTAAGGAACTTTTCAAAAGTCGCTATATACAAAGGCGCTTAATTTGGGACAACTTAACACACTGAAAACACGACCCAATAATCAGAGGTTGGCGCTTGCAATTCAAACTTTATGTACACATTCTTAAGAGCTATACAAACACGCGTCGATGACATCATTTCATGGATCGTTAAAATTTTCCGCGAAAATGTTCGCAATACTCGTATACTCGGGACCAGATTATTCGTTTGCCCGTTCAATTTTAATGCTGAATTTAATTCTTTTGCGAAAATAGGTTTTTATTTTGAATGCAATTCTGGTGATTTTCGGCTTTATTTTTTTGAGTTTACATCGCCAGCGAACTGTAAATCGTTCGCGAATTCATGCATACGATTTAAATAATTAGCAGACTGCTTTTTCGATTCTCCCTTCAAAATTAATATACAACGTTTGATTTTTGTTTCCATTTAAAAATCACATTTCGACTTGTTGCATATCAATCCGCGCGAAAACAAGAGTAATGCTCCGTAACTCCGGCGTCGCAACGATAACATTACCATAATACCAATCATTACATCAAATCTTGAACCGAACGCCATCATCAACTACCTCGCTGGATAATTAATAGCCCCCTCCCAAAAACGCAGCATCTCCGCCGCGAAATTAATCGTTTCGACATCTCTCCCGAAGCCGGGCCGCGAAATTAATATCTCCGAGCCTTAACGGCGATATAACGGTATAATTACTAAATCGCGCGGCGTAAATCAAGGCCCCGAGTCTTAATAACCCGGCAAAAAAAAAGCGGTGCACACCGCAGCAACAATGACGCGGGGCGAGAAATTAAAAGCGATAAATAAAGACGAAAAAGATAACGCCGGCCGAACGAGATACTCACTTGGTCTGGAAGCCCTCGAATTCCTCCTGCTGCTCGCTGATGGATGCCTCGAGGTCCAGGTAAGCCCCGTAATCGCCGTCCTTATAGAGCTGGAGTGCGGTGTCGTCGAGCTGCAACAGAGCAAGCACGCGAAATTACTATAGGTGCAGTCATTAGGGGAAAACGCGCCGGCGTAAACGCGCCTCTCTCTCTCTCTGCCGGCGCCTACACCATCCGGAGAGAGAGAGAGAGAGTTTGTACAAGGGCTGAAATTGCGCCGCTTAGGAGGCGGTATTGTTGGACTTGAATTTCGGGATTATTCTGATTAAAGTAACTTCGCTAAGAATTGGGTTATTTGCCATCTTCTTTACGTTACATGCTCGAGGGGTCTAATTAAAATTTTCGGTTGCTTTTCGTTAGAATTGCGCGGGAGGGAGGAGAGATTTTACGAAATATAATGCAGCTGCGTCGGTGAATAAGGATGTGTACACAGAACGCGCGTAAAATTTTTATCGCTTTGAAATTGTACATTTTTATTTAGTCTTAAAACGCTACAATAAACCTCT
>JAWWML010000012.1:18796931-18820564 GCA_035047165.1 Ormyrus rosae | reverse complement strand
TGGGTTAAAGATTTTATTCTATTAAATGCTTAATTCATGTAAAAAAAAGTTTCATGCTAGGAAATTATATTCTAAAAAGGTTAGCTCTTTGCTACCTAATCTTATTTTCTGCTACCTATTTCCTAGGTAAGAAATGTTTTCTATTTCAACCAAGGACATCTCGAAGATTTTAAGTAAACGCGTTATCTTTTCCAATACATTTAACGTTATTTCAAAACTTTTAAAATCCCAATCTCGACAAACCGACACGCTAAAGTGTAGAAAATCGTCGAAACGATCGTCATTAAATTCAAGTACAGTTTTCAGCGCCCTCCTCGCCCGGCAATTATCACGAACAAACAAATTGCCGGCGCAAAACAATTACCGAAATTTTTACGGATCCGAACGAGTTTAGCCAATAACTCGAGAGTCAGCCTCTCTCGGCGCGGGGCCGACACCGTTGCATATACGCGATTCGCGCGCGAAGAAGAGCCCCGAGCGGTAAGATGCTCTCCCGCCCCCCCCCCTCCACCTCTGGCCGTTCATTCATCCTCGCGTGCCGCGCTCGCATGCATTCCCGCGACCTCGAATGCGACTCCCCCGCAATAATTCCGAGTGCGAACTTTAACGAGCGCTTCCTTTTTCTATATAGGCCCCCGGGGAATGCCGGAGAATTTCCGGCTTTTTGGGATGCGGCGTCTGCGGCCTTTTTAGGTTTTGGTTGTATCTGGTTTGGTCTAGATCGGCGTGCAATATTTCTGGTGTTATTTAAATTGCGTTATCGCGGGTTAGCGAAAACAATTGAGACTTAAGCTGATCGAGTATAAGAGTACGACTTGAGTGTTATCGCAAACGCAGTATCGGTTTATAACGTTTGAGGATAATTTATTATACTTTATAATCTTTGAAGCTTGTTGTCAATTTATAGTTCAATGTCAGATTTTTGCTGCAACTTACGTAAGGTATCGGAATAAGTGCGCATCAAAAGTAGGTTAAACAATTTATATAGCAACAGTGCGGATGTTAAAAATGCTGCAATCAATAGGATTTAAATTATGTAAACTCAGTCGTTCAATATCGAGATAATATAGCGAACAAAGTTTCTACCAAGTTTTTGCCGAGGAACACAATGTGTACTACGTTGAATATTTTGACAGTAATTAAAGCAGGAATATTATGTATCAAATTTGAATAATTGCAATGTAAATTAGCGGAATCCGCGGGCATTGCAACTATCTAAGCGCAAAAAGACTATTCATGAATCTCGAGTTTCTTTGCGGGTTTCTCTAATACCTGGTTTTAGTATCTAAGTGATGTCATGACTTGTAAGGGTCTTTAAAGGTTGCATAAAGCAGATTTAGATTATTTAGAATTAGACTGGAATACAACTCGTTTGTAAATATACATAAACACGTACATTATTTTATTTGATCAGTTTCATTTAATATATAGCTTTGTGCAAGTTCATAATCCGATTACGCGGATTTAAGTACGGTTTTTTAATATGTAGATCATTTTACTTTGCTATAATAATCAGACAGATGTTGCTATTTTTTTGTAATGGCTACCAATCAACGTCGGCGATCGCTAATTTTATAATTAATGAAAAGAGGTTGCATTGAGCAACAAAAGGCTTCGTTTCAGCTCTTCCCACATACTTTTTAATTCCACACACTTGAAATTATGCGGCTGCTTATAATCTTCATTATAAATTAATTGATACCATCCGATTCGATTATCTTCCACAAAGACTAATTAAAAATCTAAAAACCTAAACTCGAACGACCTTTAAAAGTAGAAAAAAAACTTTTCACTTGGACAATTTAGCCTTCTCGCCGCCTAAATTCAATCGCAAACAAAACCGAATAAACCATCATTCAGCGCGGAACATCGCAGCCAAAAGCCATCAGGCGGTCAAGAAAGATGGAGGAGGAAAACAAACAGCCGTCGTACGCACACCGCTAACTTAATTACCAAATCCCGGCGACTGCTGTTGATGCTCGATCGACGGAGCGAGGGAGAGAGAGAGAAAGAGAGAGAGAGGACAGAAGGGAACAAGGCCGGTAAATCGCGAAAAAAGCAGGTACCTATATCACCGACTTTGTCAGGAAAGTCAGAGCAAAGCTCGCTCGAGTTTATTATCTTCTTTACTGCAGTGCGCGCGCGAGCGGCTCCGTACCTCCCCCTCCTCCTCCTCCTCCGCGGCGGCGGCGGCGGCTTCGTTTATTGCGCGCGACCCTGAAGCCCTCTCTACTCGGCCGGCCGCTCGCCTCGCGCTTTGTTTCTGTCTGGGAGAGAGAACCGCGGGCTTCTATATACCGGCGTGTGCAGCCTGCTGCTGGCAACGTGACTCTCTTTTAAGGATGCGCCGGTGAAAGTGTCATCCGACCGCTCAAACTTGGCTTTTTGTCCCCTAGCCAGGAATGTAGCTTAATGAAATGTTGCTTTTTGCGGCCGCGGAGCGCTTCAGGAATGCCGGGAAAATGTTTTTGTTAGGCGTAAGAGGGCTTGAATGAATCTCGAGTGAATCTCGGTTAAAGTCTTCTATTAAACTATTTGGAATTCTTTTCGAGTACCGAGTCGTTTTTGTATCTTTGTACATTTTACGAAAGCGCGAATTTAAATTAACGCTTCGATGGCAAAATTGACGCGACTAACTTGTACAAATGTTTACAAACTATTACTCGAGGCAAAGAAATATTTACTTTGTCGGACAGCAAATACAAATCTCTCTGGAAGTACAAGTTGCTGCCTTTATTTTACTACACTGTCAACTTCCACTTATTATTTCCCTTTGTTCCACCGCATTATCAGCAATAAAATTCACCTCTTAAGTCCTTCAGTCGGAAAAGCCGACTTACTCATCTGCTCCTTTGTCTACGAAAAAAAAAAAAACAACAAAAAATCCCCACGATTGAACCACCGAGTCAGACAAAAAAAAATCAATTTTAAACGAGATTACGCAGAAGAACATTTCGCCCGATGTCGTACAAGACAGCAAAGGAGCTTTCGAAAGACTCGCCTCACGTTCACGCTCGGCCGATTGGTCTCCTCGTCGTTGTCCTCGTCGAACGGAAAAGACGAGGACGCCGGAGGAGGTATATAAAATAAAGGGGGAGAAAAAAGGGCCGAAGGAGGAAAGCACGACGACTATACGAGGCAGTCGAGAGGGGGGGGGGGGGACACTCTTTCTCTCTCGATCGTATACAGCGAAGAATGCACGAGACATGCAGTCGCGCGACGCCGTAAACGTCGCCGGAGTACATATAACCGACGAGGTGCGAAAAACGGGAAAGTCGCTCTCCGCGCGGCCGGGAGGAGATACCTTTTTATTATTCGGAGAGGACGCAGAATTTTCGGAATTTCCAGTCCGAGGGATTTCAAATTGCTTCGGGGGAAACGGCCGGTGAAAGCTAATTAAGCTGGCGTGGAAAGCTGGCTCATAAACGGTCTCGACATACCTGTCTGATTCTACTGAATGTAGACGTTTGCACTTCCCTCATTTTTCGAGCGACGCGAAACAACAACAACGTCGCGTCCCGGCTTACACAACGTCGCGCGCGAAGAACTGTTTTGTGTGCGGCGTTGTGCGCTTTCTTCGCTTTTCCGAGAAGGACTTCAATCGGACAATAAATTTCCGAAACGAACGCTTAATTGAGAAAGACAAACGCACGCTCCGCGCCGGTATAAGAAAAAAAAATAATAAAAGCATCGGGCCGGTTGCTCTTATCTAAGAATAATAACAATGAATTACGGCGATTTCGTCACGACGACGCCGCGGCAACAATATAACGAGCGCACTTGGCCGAACAAAGGAAACGCCGAATAAATCGGCAAAAAGACCTCACGCCGATGAAAGAGCATAGACTCGGCTCGGAAACAAAGAGCGCAACAGAGAGAGAGAGAGAGAGATTAGTGGACGATGAAAGGAACAAAGCCATTATACAGCCTGGTCGCGTCAATCGCTTATACGCGCATTAAGGCCGGTACAATGCGAGAGAGCTGCTATATACGAAAACCGAGAGGATCGGGCGACGATTGTGTCCCTGGCTCCCTCCCCCCTTTCTTTTTTTACTTCCCTTATGGGTCAGTCGCGCTCGCCTATCGGCCAATTAGCAGAAATGAGATCGGAGGCACAGATTAACGAGCCGCCGCTGCAGCTTCTTCTTCTTCGCCGCGCGCGGCTTTTTTCTTCGTCTCTCGCCGCCGCCGCCGCCGCCGCCGCGGCTTTTCACCGCGCGATCCGCTTCTTGCGCCGCGCGGCGAAGACCCCTGATGCGCGCGCGCTCGCGCCGAACGACGTTAAAGGATGCTGCCTGGCGGTACAGTCGCCGAGGCCGAGCTGCGTTTGTGGAAGGGATATTTAGGATAATAATGCCACGGCGTAGATAAATATATTGATACGGGGAGGGCTGGGAAGTTGACACAGTGGAAGCTGATGATAAAACTTTTCTTTCGCGTTCGAGTTTGTGAAACGGTCCTTGGTAATGGCTTAATTAATAATTACAACTCTTTTCAGCACTTCGAGTAATAGTCAGAGGCAATAAAATACGTTCGGAAAAAGGAAATGAAAAAAGTCTTTTTATCGCGGCGTGCCCGCTAAATAACAGATTTCCGCAAGATTTAGACGAGATTTCTGCAAAATAAGAGGCGTTAATTGAATTAGATTTATATTTAGATTGCTGTCGGTTGCATAAGCCTACGTATGTTTAAACAACGATACCGTCTCACCTTGACGCGAGAATTGCCTCTTCTCTCTTTTATCAACGAAATCAAAGACGCGTGAAATTTTAACAAGCGCGTCATATCTCGCCGATAACACACCTGACGAACGGCCCATTGTAAAACGAAGCAGGTCCCCTCTCGTCTCTCCTCTTCTAGGAAAGCGTAAATACGTCGAAAAGCGCGAGAAGAAAGAAAAAAAAACGGATCTGACACCAACGTGAGAACGACGCGAGAGAGAGGCCAGCCGGGACTGTACGTCCCGTCGGGCGCGCGTTCATAGGTGGCGCACGGAGCCGATCGTTTAGCGAGCGAACAGGTTACAACGTGCGTATATATATATAGCATAAGCGCTGCCGCGGCCCAACAGGAGGAACAAGAAAATGGTACACGCACTACTTCTCTCTCTCTCCCTCGGACACGGCGACGCGAATGGAGAACTTGGCGAAATCAGATTAAAAAGGGGAGAGAGAGAGGACGAAAAGGAAGAGAGCGAGGCGGTGTGCGTAAGCCTCTCCATGAATGAAAGACGAAGCAGCGAAATACCTGTTGGGGAAAAGCGCCGAGAGCTGCTATTTTGTCGATAATTAGGGAGAATTTTCATTCTCCTCTCCGCTCGCTGGAGGATGCTTTTTAAACGATTGCGCGCGCAATAAAACGCATTTTTGTACATAAACGTTTGAACTCTTTTATAATACAAACAGGAATTTGATATCATCTTTTCTAGAAGAAAACTGACTCATTCGCCCAGACGAATGTTTATTTATTGAAATATTAACGAAAGTCATAAATTTTTCCTAGATTGTTCAGCTTTATGAATTACATCCGCCGACTGCCTCGACACGTAACAATTATATCACAGCAGAGAGAGACAGAGAGAGAAAAAGTAAACCTTTTGAATCTAGCCGTAATAGCTCTCCTTATTGTTTTATTGCAAATTTTCTGCACGCCACTTTGTCGTTTCTCAGTCGACGAAAGAAGAGCATTTTCGCACGTCACGTCCGCTGAGAAATTCAAAGAATCGCGCCTTTTATTATATATTCAACTGAAAACTAATAAGCGCGCAAAAAAAGCCTGCGAGCACGTAATATTAAAAGTGAATAAAGCAGCTCAGGCGCTTTGTTCGAAGCAGCGCAGGGCCGTGGAAGTTCATTCGCTGAATCTCAAGAAGAAGTAAATGGAAACGCACAGATCAAGTTTGTAATTGAAGCAAGCAATCAGGAAACTCAAAGCGCAATCTTATAAAGCTCGAAGTTTCTTCTTGGCTTCCCACTTCATTAAGGAACTATCACCCGGTACCGATACTCACTTCATTAACGAACAACTCTTCGCGACGATCCCTAAAATCCGCTAAAAAAGAATCGTATCCGATAACGAAAAAGCGCTAATTAACAGAGAACTCGAAGGAAGAAAAAAAGAGGCGCGTTCGTTAATGCCACGAGATTCGCTCTCTTAGGCCACAATAATTATCGGGAGAAGATACCCGCGACGAGGAGGTGGCGAATTAATTAAGCCATTAGAAAGTAAAAAAGCGCGCGCGCATTTGCTGCTCGCCGCGGCACGTAACACGATGCGCACGCAGACTCTCTCTCTCTCTCTCTCTCTCTCTACGTCATCTAATACCCTCCTGGCGATAATAAAATAACGCGTGTCCGCCGCGAGGGAGATAATTTGTTTCGCGGCCGCTGATTGCGCGCCGAGCGCACTGAATAAACATTTAGCAAAACTAATTGAGAAACTCTCGGTGCGGCTCTCTTTTCTTTTCCTTTTTTTTTTTCTTTGTTTCTCGGCCTGGAGAACGCGCCATAAATCTAGGAAACGATACGAGGATCGAGAAGCCTGCGCCTTTTATTTCGCGAATCGAGCGCCCAGAGCCGCGCCGGAAATCGATACCGGGATGCTAATAGAAGGTTAATGATGTTTTATGACGTTTGGGATTAGTCGTTTTTTCGGGTCGCCGTTGGACGAAACATTCGTGCGCTCCGAGCCGATCGCGATTGTAATTAGATTTGTTTGAGTAAAAAGTTACGGCGTTGATAGAAGTCTGTGTACATAGTTTACGTTAATTAGACAATAAATTTATGACTTCTGACTCGTAATTACGAGCAGATTATTGTAGATAATCAAAGGTAGGCTTTCTTTTATTTTATAGTTTAATAAAAAGGAAAGTTATCATAATTGCCGAGAATTTATTTGAAAATCGCGTAATTGATCATCGTCCGCTGATTTATCGACGTGAAGGTTTTTAATTCCACTCCCAACCTCGAGCTTATTAATCTTCCAAAACACGCGATACCGTTATATTGAACAATCATTTTGAACAATTTCCAACAACCAAAAAATATATATTAACAAAATATATTATTTTTTCGTCGTCCAGCCAGCCTCCTGAAAATCCCGAAAACACACGATCTCTCGAGCAAAATAATCGGCCAGCTAAATAAGCTCCCACAGAATCTAGGCAAAAAGAGAGTACCCGCCTCGATTTTTCGCGTTTCCCGCTCTCTCGGCTCTCTCTCCTCTCCTTCCGTCCGGTTCTCCAATCGCAACTGTAGCAAATTCCTGGTCGCCGCGGCCGCCGCCGCCGCTCGTCTGGAAGGCTCTCTCTCTCTCGTCGCGTGGGCGCGCAGACGACTTCGCTCTCGGCTCTACAGGTATATACACGCTTATCTCCGGGCGGCGTGTCCCACATTGGCCCGTCGATACGTATATATATAACGAAGGCTCTTGTTCGAGAGCCCGGTCCCATTGTATTGATTAATAAACGAGCCGGTCGTTAGGGGGAGGGGGGGAGGCTTCTCCAACAGGTGAACGGAGATGAAAAATTTTTCGGATTCGCGCTCGGGGCAGACGGATCGCGGCCGATGTGATTTATATGCTGGCGGCCCGGCTGCGTTTGTTACGTTGTCGTCGACGACGACGTGTTTCGTTCGCGTCGCCGAGTGGACGAGAGGCTGCCGCTCTCTTTATCTCTGGGTAATTGTATTTTAATTTGATTTAGGCTTTTAGCTAACTTGACAAGTTATGGAATAATAAAGTGAGTGATGTCGAAATTATACGGAGAACAGGTAGATCGGAAACTCGCTCCGGGTCATTATTCACCATTATCAGTATATCATGCTACGGTTCTAAGCTTACATTGTCTTCGATATCGGCGCTCGATTTTAAAATCGTGCGTTTCAATCAAATTTTAATAGATTTATCTAAACGCTACAAATCATTCGCTTTGACCTTCTTTTGGAAACATAAACATTAATAATTGAGCCTGTTTTGAGATATTTTTTTAAATTAACATTTAATTTTGTATGCTGTAAGAGCTGACCTAACAAATTATACCAAAAGCAACCGTTACAACAAGCTAAAAAGCAGTCACATTTCTTACTAAAACGCCATGAGAATCATAACAATGAACACATCAAGCTAATTTTTACTGTATCCTTCTCATCTCTAACTGTCAAAACCCACTTTGCATCAAGAGTACCAAAAAAACAATTTATCCCCGACGATTCCGCGCGAATCCATTCGCCGAGCAAAAGCTCAACTGCGTCCTCTAATTTCCCGTAACCTAGCCGGTAAATAATAACACTCGAGCCCGTTAAGCTGCCTCGCGACGGCTTAATTACTCGGCGCAGTTTCTCGCTATATATGCGCGAGAGTGCGCGCGACAAGCGTCCGGGGCCGCGTGAGAAAAGAGCGACGAATTAAGAGGCAAAAGAAACCCGCGCCGCAAAAGGAGGAGAGCAAGCGAGCGACTTCCAAGCCAAGAGAGAACGAACCCAAGGCGGAGGGAAAGGTAAAACGAGAACGAGATAAGCGCGAGAGGAGCCACCATTAATTATATCCGCTTCTAACGTAACCGAAAATTGAAACCCCGGGCTGCTTCTTGAATTTCATGCCAATCCCCGGCCACGTTTGTTTCTCCCCCCCACTCCCGGCGGGCCGCCTCTTTTCTCGTCGTTTTTCTCGTGCCTAAATTTCGCGTACGCGAATATTGGGGTCACTAAATTGCCGGCTAATTCCAGAAACGAACGAGGAGCTGCGAAAGAGGAGGAGGGGGACGAGAAGAGCACCGAAATGAAACGAGATGAAAGGGAGATGCAGATATCGTAGGAACACGAGAACACTCGTGTACGAAGTGGAGAGGCGCGCGTTTTGTCCGAAAAGAAGAAGAGGCGAAAATTTACCGTTACGAAGGCAGCAGTTTAAAGTAAAGTGAATTTGAAATATTTATTTGCTCGGAACGAAGTTTAAAGTTTTCGGTAGCAGAGCGTTACTTTATTATGGAAATGTGAAATTCAAGTAGTACGAATTTGAAGGTAAACGAAGAATTTCAAGGAAATTAGATTTGGATCACAAACAGCCAAAGCGTGGCAGACCCGGTTCGGCTTGTCGAAATGCACTTTCTCTGCAAATATTGGATCGAAATTCATTAAAACACTTAATTATACGCCTAAAAATTTATGAATTATTAAACGCTCGACCAACGAGCCGTAAAAATGGCAATAAAAATCGGCTTTCTCGCGGAAAGCATAAAATCCAGCTTATAATTCCGGCCGATCGAGTAAACGCGCCGTTGATAATTAAATTTCACGTCTGAAAAACTCCATTTTAACCGAAAAATCATCGAAATCGCCCGAAACTCCCGTTGATCAAAGCTCGTCTTCGATCTTCCCCCCACCCCGCGGTGAAAAAGAACAGCCGCGGCGCACATTCGTTTTCGCGCATCGGCAGCCTCGAATACCGTCGGCAATTAAGCCATCAAACCCAGCGGAGTAAATCATTCACAGACGGCGGCGCCTGCAACAATACAGCAATTACTCGTCCACCGCGTAGGGGGGTGGAGGAAAATTCGAAACGCGCCGCGCGACGCGACTCGAGAGGATGGCCTGCGGATTCCGCGGGAGAAAAGCGGCCGTCAGCTGAAAACTACTGAAATTGCAGGCGTCGAAGAGCGCCGAAGATGGATGAGAGGACTCGGCGAATAGTTAACAAAAGCTCCGAGCATCTGTTGCGCCGCCGTCGCGAGAGGCGCGCTTAATTCGCGCAACAGTTGATTTTGACCGATGCGAGCCCGGCATTCCGATCTCCTCTCGCGACGCCGCGACGAAGATTTATCGCCGCGGTAGGTGATAGGCTTGTTTTCTCGCTGCGGCGCCGAGCGAGCAATGCCAAAGCGCCCGATGGAAAGTCGCGCCGAGGTTGCCCTGTGGTTCTCGCGCGCGCGCGCGGAGATTCTTTGGGAACGGGCCGCCTCTTTTTTTCGGATTCCTGCGGTGGCTTTTGAAATCGGCTGCTGAACGCCGAGAAAATTCGCCGTAGGATCGGAAAAGTGGCTTTGCTCTCAAGGTTCTCGGTTTGATATTAACTGTGCATCTTTGTGGAAGGCGGAGAACGTTTCTCGGATGAGCTTTATATTTTTTTAAGAACTCTAAACGATCTCGATAGACGTTAGAATAAACTTACGCTTTTTCTGAAGATATAGATGAGTAATTATTTTAGTAACTCACCTGCAACAAAAAAAGAAAACACTTGTTATTAGATTATGATTTAGCGTTCGAAATAAAAATAGAAATTTAATTATTAGAATACCAGGCATTCCTGATTAAAACCTCGCAGCTTCGTACGAGCCATAAAAAAAAAAAAACTACAAAAAGGTGAATACACTCGAAACGTTTCTATCATTTCATCCTCGAAAGAATCCGCAGCGGGTATTTACAGCCGCGTAAATACTTTGTAATTACCGCCATAAATTAGTGCCTCGCTAAAAAGCAACAAGTCATTAAAATCATAAATCCCTCCCAAAAACAAGAAAAAAAAAAAAATATCGCCTCGCCAAAAAGGCGAAATATGCAAATCGCCTCTCTTTTAACGGCTCGGATGTCAACGCCGCCCGGCGCGCTCCGTTCGGACGGAAACGTTAAAATCTCTATCGACTTTTACGGCGCGTAATCTCCCGTGCATACGTAAAACCGGCCGAATTTACGCGCTCGATTTCGCGACGCGGCGCGGCGCGTCTCCTCGGATCGGAATCAATAAATAAATTCCGAAGGTCGGCTCCGAAGGCGCGAGAAAGCAGCGAGTCCGCGGCGGCGGGTCTGCATTGTCATCGGCTGCTTATTATCGGCACGTGCAATTGCGCGCCGCTCGGGAGAGAGAACGAGTTTTATTATCATCGTCGCGGCCCTCCTCCGGCGAGAGAGGAGGTCTAGAATAGTCTTTGTTCTGGTTCGAGTCCGAGTTTGTCGCGAGTTGCTGCCTCCTCCGTTCTGGGTCAGAGGAAAGTGTTGAGTTACCGATGCCGGGCCGGATAGTGTTAATGGTCGGCGAGTGAAATTTTCATCGGGGGGGCGGCGGCGGATAGGACTTTCTGCGAATGACTCTGGAGAGTCATTTTGACCGTGCTCTCGATGGATATTATAAATCGCGCTGCTAATGAGATTAGGAGAGCGTGGAATTGCATTCGATTCGTATATACTGTTATTCACTTTCTTATAGAAAAGTCAAATCTAATTAAATATATTGTAATGAAAGTTTGTCAGAAAACATGCTATCTCCGTGTGCGCAGCGCCGTAAACCCAAAATTCAAGTTGCCGAAATTTACGAATGCCTTTCGGTAATTGGCTTGGCCAAAAACAGAAGCCCGAGAGTAATAATTCTAGATCCATCCAAGCACGAAATACACCGCATCTCCAGCTGCCTCCTCGAAAGAAAGCGCTCGGAAAAAAAAAAAGAAAAAAACACCGAACGCTCATCAACGCGGCAGCCTCTTACACCGAAACGCGAAGCGTAACCGGGACTTCAAAGGGTCGAAATGAATCCGGGGAAGTTCATTTCCTGCGTCGCGCCGCCGCTCGGGAGAGCAATAATAATCGCGGCCGGCCCGCGCGCAATTTCGTCCCTTCCCATGGCCGCTTGACCGAGTGACCTTCGTGGCGGCGGCGGCGGCGGCCCAGTCCCCCTCCCCCGCGTAGAACAATGCGCGCAAAGAGACTGCGTGCGTCGGAGTCTGGCGAAAACAAAGGGCCTGGAGGAGCACGCGGCACACGGCCGAGGGTGACAAGCTCGATTTATTGCTCCCGACGCCCGAGTATTGATGTTCGGCTCCGCTGAAAATATAATAGATACGGCCTCTCTGCCGCTCGGGCATTTCGGGGGCGAGACAATTGCGAGCGACAGTTTTGCCACTCGACGATCGGCCGGAGCGACGAAAGGAGCGATCGGAGATGAGTTATTGGGAGTGTCTGGAGGGGAGTGTTTTTTCGAGTACTTTGGAGTAGCAATTTTGAAAGTATTTTTATTCAAATTTATTAAAATTGGAATTTTCCGCAATTTCAAGGCAAAGTCAAATTCGCAATTAAAGTTCCGCTTTTAGAGGCGTTAATTGCGCTCTTAATTTGAATCTGCATCGAAATGGGATGGACTTTTGACTCCTGGAACTTCTCAAAATAGAGGACAGTCTTCTAAAAATATTCAGCCTTGAATTCAAACGGCATTTCAATTTCACAAAGTTTCGTTCGTCACAGCAATTAAAGCTCAAACGCCGACGAATTATTCCAATATAATCGAAAATACTCCAAAAAAGTTTGAACCCCCGCATTTTTCAAAGTTCCACCCAACTCCGCTGCGAAGCCTTAGCGACTTCACCAGCCGTCGTAAATTTCAATTACAACGGCCAATCAACGGGAGCATTTAATAAAATAAAAACTCCCCGTAAACATTGGCAGTCGCCCGAAACCCACCGGTCGCTTTACGTAATGCTCCCAGCCCACGCGGACATTGTTAAACCTCCTCCCGGCTCCTTAATTCCCCGCAATTGATTTCTAAATCGGCGTCGATCGGGCAGAGAGAGACCCCCGTATAATACGTAAACATTTGTTTCGCTTCAGCCGCGATATATATAATAACGCGCGGAAAGTATAGGAGAGGGAGGAGAGGCAGAGAGTTTAGAACGTAGCGGGCCGCTAACTGAAAAGCCTTGTAGGAACGTCACGTTTTTCCCCGGTGATGAATGCCGGGCTGCCTTTTGTTTTACGATTATAAGTTGTTTATAATGCAGAGAGAGAGAGAGAGCCGGGAGAGACGCCGCGGGGCGCGCTTTTCACTTTTATGGGGAGACCGAGGAGAGCGCGCCGAGCGCGGTTATATTGGCTCCCGTGGACCAATTTTACCCGGAGGTATGTGTACATAAAGGAGAGTATGATCTCGCTTGATTTAAGCTTGCGGAAGAGATGGGTTTTGGTATTAGCTAATTTTCGAGGAAACGTATTTTATGCGCCCTCGGCGTAATTCTTTGTTTTTGAAGGATGGGAGGTAAATTATGAATAGGCCAATAAAACATTGCCCCAAGGTTGTCTATTATTTCAGGAGTTTTTTAATATGCAAATATTAGACCGGAGTTCGGATAATAATTTAAGCTTCTCCGCGGTTTCCGGACTGGAGAAAATTCTCGACCCAGACTATACGACTTTAATAACATAATAATTCCTTTACTTTAACTAAAAATAATAGAAAAGTAAAATAAAATCCAAATTCAAACGCTGCATTACTCACCGTTATTCCATTTATAAGCATTACAGGACGTTTTCAACACTAATTTTAAGCAGATTATATTAAAAACTTGTCCATTGTGAAGCGCGCACCTCTCGAAAGAAGCTCCGCTCATTTATTTATAAGCCATACAAACACTTATCACAATATTTCATCAACCGCGGCGAAATCTATTCCCGGTAACACTTTGCCGATGCGTCATCGGCGCATAATCCCTGCATAAACAGGGGCTTAAATATTATTCCCCCTTTAACCGAACCGCCAAAAATACCGAAGCGGCTAATCTCTCTCCTCCTCGAATATAATCAGTTCCGTAAAAGTGTAACTAAGCCGAGAGCCCCACGGAGAAGAAAAAAGAAGCGATAACCGGGCGATTTTAAACCTCCATATCACGCGCCGCGCGGTGCAAAAAGAGAAAAACACTCGGTCTCTCTCCCGAATGCAAAGCCACACTGTATATCGATGGAAGAGAGAGCGGAAAAAACGAAGCGGCCCGCGGAATCCGAAATCGGCGCCGGTATTAAAATAATCGCGGAGGACTCGCTCTCTTTCTCCGTGTACACCGATTTCGCATTAAAAATTCCTCTCCCGGGGAAGAAAGAAAGCGAGTCCGTAAGCCGAGGAGCGGCGACTTTTGTTTCGCGGACCTCGAGGGGGGAATTCGGAGGGGTCGCGGGATCGAGAGAAAACGAGATTGGCATAAAAATTGTTGCTCTCCAGGTGAATTTTCGGGATATCGATTTCTCGGGCGAAGGAATTCTTTCGAAGGAAGAGACGTTTTTCGCAAGCAATTAATTATAAAAGTAGAAAACCTTGCTTCGCTTTAATTTTTATTGAACGCAAATAAGAAACCCATCCCGATTTACACGAACAGCTTTCACTGTAAACATATATACACTTCCCAAGCAACAATCGCTCCTGCAATCGCATACAAAGAAACTTAGACAAATAGCTTTTCTCCACTTTGAAATTCCAATCTCTCCTTACGACAGTTTTCCAGCGAACGTCTCCATCGGCGACGAGCAAACAGCCCCCCCCCCCCCCCTTAAAATCCCGTACGCACAGCTGAGCTTCGAGCGACGTGCCCATCTGCCTCGACGTCGGAACAACGTCGTCCGGGCCGCGCGAAACTGCGCCTCTCTCTCGACTCTTTTTTTCCCTCCTCTCCGGTCGACGACGGCGGCGCTTCGTGCCGCACGACGTATTTTCGCGCTCGGAAGACGACCTCTCGCGCATTAACATTCCCCGGGCAATATCGCAGTTTCCGCGCCAACGAAAATCACCTGGGGATCGCGAGCTCGTAATTTAGGCGCGCGCGCGCGCGGAGTGAGAGTTCTGTTCTGGCTTTGTGCGCGCGGCACGCTCTCGGATTGTCTTATATATCGTGACCCGGCCTCTCCGAGTCTCTCTTTCTCTGTCTCCCGGTGTGTCGTTTCCAGGGCTTCGTTTTTGCGTGCCGAGGATTCTAGGCGCTCGGAAAGTGATGAATCGAGCGCGACTTTTCCTCATTGTCGTGCGGCGGCGGCGGCTCGACTCGCGATTGTCGGAGCGGACGCGAGGCTTGTTTCTCGCGTATAATGTATTGATATCGGTACGCTTCACTGGGCTTTTTACGAACGTTTTATTGCGGAGGAAAATTATTTCGGACATTAATTTATGATTTAAAAAAATCTCGGTATCATTTAGAAAATACTAGTTACAATATATTCAAAGTTAAGGATTTAACTATCTTTATCTTGAAACGAGTTTTTAAACAAATATCACTTATTAGCGTGCAACCGCAAAACACCAGCAATTAATTACAAAACAAAGCTAGCCAATGTCCCAAATTACCGAGAAACGTCGAATCCTCCCCCATTGCGAAACCATTCGATTCCGGCAATTCCCCTCGAAACCCAGAAAACGAGAGAGACAAAATTTGCGGCCCCAAAACGGGACTCACCGCGATAATCAAGCCCCGCGCCGCTCGGCCACCAACGGCGATCCTCCAGCGGCGAGCAGCTCGGACACGAAAATCCGCAATTCGCAACAGTTTCCTGCGGCCTGCGGCCGAAGGGGCTCCCCATTGGTCGGCCGACCGTCTCCTCTCTCTCTCTCTCCCGGGCCTCATGAATATTGAAGCGGCTACCGAAATGCCAAGGTGGCGACTCGCCGCGGCTCCTCGTTTCCTCGGGTCCGGGAGCTCGTTAAGTCCGCCGAGTCACCCGAGACGACGCAGCTCTCCTCGCTCTGGGATTCCGATCGGAGTCGCCGGGAGCGCAATGCTCTTTCGGCCCTTTTTTTTTTCTTTGGTTGCGTAATTGCTGGGTAGGAGAATGGAGTTACGTATGAATAGCGGCGGATTCTGGACGATATTTTATCGACGGAGGAAAGTCGCTTTATTCGAGCGTCTGTTTTAGAAATTCATCGCGCTTCCTGATGGGAGATGAATAGGATGGAGGAAAGTTTGTGCATTATATTCGAGAGAGATATCTGGGCTATTGTTGTATTTTAGATTGCTTTAATTGAACGAACTACGCAACATAGTTTTACCAATATAAGAATATATATAAGAATACAAGAACGTTTTACATTATACAGTTTAAAATTTTTAAACAACTTGTAGGACCGAAAAAATCGAATTACTTGCGCACACAACTAATGAGAATATTTCATTTGCGCCTACGTTATTTACAAACACGAGGCTCGTCCTATCAACGGGCGCACCGATAGCGCCTGGAACCTCTCATAATCTCGCCTCTTATCTCCCGGCAGCGTATATTCACGAGCGAGAAAGCCGAGAATGGAAGAGCTGATGAAGAGTCTCTCTCTCTCTGTCGCTCTCTTTGTTTTTCCATTTGAGCTCTTCCCTCCGGAGCCTCTTGTTCCTTTTTGTCAAAGCGGCTCTCTCCCCGCGCGCGCATCGACTCTGCTCCTTTTTTGCTGCGAACCAGTCGCCGCAGCAGCGGCGGCGGCAGCCTCGTCCTTTGTCGTCTCCATTGTTGCTTCCTTTTTTCAGCGAGGAGGACAGTCGGGAGTGGGGAGGGGGGGGGGCTATTCCGCGGTTTTTCTCGGGCCGGCTTTTTTTTTTTAGCGGGGCAGCGCCCGGACAGGAAGCGGGTGGCAGGCCGGCATTGTGTGCGTTAATATTTATGAGTGGCCCGAGGTAAGGTCGCCGGGAGGACGTCCTTAGAACCCGTTACCTGAAAGACGATGCCTCCCCTCCTCCTCCTTATCCTCTCTCGGGATGATGCACCTGCACGAAAGCAGCTCGTGCGTGCGCTGCGATCCCCGGGACCTGCGCGCGCGTCTCGAGCGAGAGCGGACGATTTTATACGCCGCATATAGTGTGCGTGTCGGCGAGGATCGACGAAGGACGGATCGATGTTTGTACGGGCCGGGGAACGAGGACGCCGAGATGCGCCGCGGGATTAATTTTCAGTTGGTCGGAATTTTGGTGATTTCGACCAGCCGGGGGAGAATTGTTATTTTTATTAAAGAGGAGGACTAACATTATCTTGAGAAATTACAAACGAGTTTATTGCGTTATTATCAGTATAAAAGTTTATGCGTAACATAATTATGTAATTTTTCCAAAGGAAGCATTCGAAACCGGCGAAGCAAATACGCGCTTCACATCGGAAAAACACTTGACCATATACCTCAACTGGGTGAATTTCTGAGTATACCTGCCGGAGTCGAATATCGAATTGCACTTGCAGCAAGCCGCATTAACGCAAACCTCCCCGTTACCGTTCAAATTGATATCGCCGAATTTGTTCGAATCGAACGGGCAGTAACTCGTGTCGTAAAATCTGTCGACCTCCCGGGCGCTACCGTCCCTGTACACTCGGTGGATGAAGTACGGGATGCTCTGAAGATTACCGCCGCACCACTCGTGTTCGTCGCATCGAGAGGTCACGAGTAAAATGTCGCCATTAGGCAGGTTAAACATCGCCATGCGCCGACCCAGGCGGTAAGGCAGTACGATATTCGTGTCCTTGACCCGATCACCGTTACTGTCGAATTGCCGGCAGTTAATTTGGCTCGGCGTCCGAGGCAGCCAGCAGAATCCTGCGATTTTTTTATTTTTTTCGTTAGTTTTTTTGCAGCTAAATTACAGTAATATTATAAATACGCTTCGTATTCTTTACCGAAGTATCCGTTGCTAGCCGAGAGGGTGAAGCCATTGTTCTGGAACGGAAAGTCCATCATTTTCACCACCTGCCCGTAGTAAGAACTCACGAATTTCATCGAGCCAAAGTGCGACAGTGTAAAATGACCTTTCTGCGATGATTTTGGGTCCGCCGAATACACGAGGAGACGCGCGGGACTGAAATCGTCCGGCAGGAAAGAAGCGACTGGCCCATTAATGATCCCTCCGTTCTTGTCGTGAGTCTGACCGCACAACATATTACCGCACAAGCTCGCATTGGAGAAGAATACGTCGAAACTGTCGGTATAAGGCACCACTAGAAAGTTGTCGACGAATATCGCGCTTTGGAATTCCATTTTCGTCTCGACAGCCTTGCAGGTGGACATGTCGATGGTGCGAAATACGAGGTACAGCAAAAGCTTCTCGTCGCTGGTCGCGGTGCGCTCCATGTCTATCCACATGAACAGCACTCGATTATCGAACAAATGGATCAATTTGATCTCGAAGCGGTTGACTTTTCGATTTTCTCCGAGCGCGTATTTCACCGGACAGGTTTTGCTGCGCCCCTTTCCCAGTGTCATGAAGGAGGTGAGGTGAACGTCGCAGGTTAAATCCTCCGGATCGTCGCACACCGCGTACACTAATTTGTTGTTTTTCATGGCGTCGTCGTTGAACACGATCCATTTGTCGTCTATCTCGAGCGATTCCTGGTTGACGAACACTTCTTTTGCTTCGATGACGGTAAAAAACTTTGAGAGCAGGAAAATCGCCGTTGTCCACTTTAAAGATGTCATGGTGAAAAATTTCTTTGATGTTCTTAATAATATTAAATAACTAAAATAACGAAAATCATGTCCACTGCGTAGTGCACGAGTTTTTCGAGCTTATTATTTAAGACCAAAAACTAGCTATTCTTTGTAAATTATAATATGCTTTCACATTCTCTTTAGAACATTGTAAAAGTTCAGAACAAGTATAAAGACAAATTGAGACTGCTTCACTTGGAAATCTTCATCTAACTGTATGGCTTAACTAATAACATTGACATTATCAACGTTTTTCGATTATTCGGCAAGTAATCTATTTTAGATATGAATTCATTACAAAATCTCGTCTCGCTAAACATGTGTTCGGCCTTGATAAAGTTATTTGATTTAAAATTATGCCAAGGAATCATTTTCATTTATAAATAATTAATTTTATCTTAACTTTAAAGTTTTTAATTTGGTTCGGACAAATTTTCATTAAAACTCACAACATTCGTTTAATTAGAATGTTATCATTATTGTACATTATAAAATTAAATATAGTTCCTATAAATAACAAATTAAACTTGTATCAAATTTTAGGTAAAATTTAATCAAATTTATGTACGATTAAACAAAATCCATAAACTATTAATGTTTAATAATACTGTGCTTGTTAAACGCAATCATCTTATTACAACTATAATCTCTGACATAATATTTTACCTCGTACGATTACGCCAAGCACTTTTTCCCATTTACCAAAATATCAACACCACTCCAAACGCCAGCGCTCCCTCCCCTCTCCAAAGTACCCAGCCTCCTCTTCCGCCGCAGAGAAACGCTCCGAACTCGGCGCTTTTCCCCCATAACGGCGCGTCCGGCGAAAATCACGTGCTCGACGCCGCGGTATGCGCACGTGTGCTCTCTCTCTCTCTCGGCTTTTTAACGGCTGCCTGCTCGCGCCGCTTAGCCGTGACTTTCGTACGCAAGACTCTCTCGTGAATGAAACTGGACACCTTGGCGAGCGCGCGCGGATAAGAAGTAGCTCGCGGGAGAGAGACAGTCGCCGCCGCCGCCGCCGCCGCCGCGCGAGATATAGGTTCGACGCGGCGGAATGCAACAAAGAGAAGCGAGCGAGCAGGAGACGCACGCACACTCTCCCTTTCGAAACAGCCTCGTAGCCTTGCGCGAGCGAGAGAGCTAACCGCCGGTTATGCATTTCAGTAGTTTTCCGGAGCTGCTCTCTCGCGGGGACGGGGGGAACGGCGGAAAGTTTTTCGAGGCTCGGTGTTAAATTGGGAAGTGGCGGAAATTTTGCAAAAAAACAAAAAAAAATGAAGAGTAATCGTATTTTTCGGTGATAATTTTATCATTTTTAATGAAGAAATGTCCTTTTTATCGGGTCAAATAGTTCACGTAGTAGAAGAATGAATGTAACATATTTTTGCCGTTGAACGCGTTTCTATTCGTAAGATTGTTACTCGCTTCCGGTTGAGCGATTAACGGATGATAGCGCTTATGAGTTATATTGTTCTGCATTGTGCCTTTATGACCCACTTTCCGATACTGCTAGTTCCGATTATAAAGATATTTATTAAATTGATTCGATACAGTTACGGGCTCAAATAAAAGATATGCATCTTCGACAACTTCGAGAATGAGCGAAACTACGTCGATAATTTAGCTTAATAATTTATTGCGATCATTGTAGAATACAGTCAGATATAACGAATTCGCAGCGTTCTATTCTTTCTCCGATATTTAAATGAATTATAACTCTCAGCCTTCGAAGAAAACAATCTTTATACGCTTTTCCAAAAAGTTGATCCATCAAAAAGAACTTCCCCTCGAACAAGCCACGAACATCCTTCCGATCACCGCTCGGGATCATAAACACTCCGCGGCAAACATCCCGCACCGATCGGCGATTCAATTTTCCGCGAGGCGCGACGACGCGCCCGAAAACTTTTCCGATGTTCTCTCTCCTCTCCGCGAGGATGACAAACGCCGCGCGGCTCTCTCGAAGGGAGGAAAACCAGTCGGATAGGAAAAGTTAGACGCGAAAGGTCGTCGTCGTCGTCGCGCGTCGCCGTCGCGTGGGAGGCGGATGTTCCGCCTTTATTCTTCGCGGCCTTTTTCTTCGGCCAGTGGAAAAGTGGAAGGAACGGGTCTTGTAGCGCGCGAACGCCGGGAGATCTGAATTTTTGACGAGGCGACCGAGGAATAAATATAGATTTTTGGTTATTTAACTGCGATTTATTCTTGAGCGTGAAAGGGGGATTTTAAGGAAATTCATTGAGTATTGAGTTACGGCATCGGTTATACTATCGAAACTATAATTATGCAGCATATTTCAATTATTTACTACGTTACCAATTCAAAATATTTAATATTTTGATTAAAAGTAGGAACGTAATAGATTATTATTATTATTATTAAATATATTATTGTACGTAAATTCGCAATGTAAATTTAAAAACATAATAATCTTTCCACAAATAAAATAATATCATCGCATAAATAACGTATTTTACGAAAGTATTCAAAATTCTATTTACCACTAATGCAATATAAAGTCCCGTGTAAATTTCTATTACATTTCCATTTCAAATTCTCATTTGTATGCAAATGGGAAAACATTTACATTCATTCAATATTCAAATCAGCATTATTTTCTAAATTTCAATAAAAACCAAGAAACCAAACAACCCCACACGCACACATTCAAAAAAAAAAAAAAAAAAAAAAAAAAAAAGGCCCAATCCGAAAAACTCCCCGGCTCCTCAAAAATTCTCACGATATAAGCTTGAACCGCTCAATACCCGACGCACTCAAGTACATAACTCCGGAGCCATTACAGAGCCCGGCTAAAAAATATATCGCTTCCCGCTCTCGGCAAACGCTATCTCTCTCTCTCTCTCTCCTCGCCTTTTCCACAAAGCCGCCGTAAAGCAAAATCAAATAAAAGCAGAGCGAGCGGAGCGGTGAAAGACTCATCGGCAAAAAACAGAGAGCCCCGCGCGCGCGGGTCCATAAGGAAAAGAGCGCGCGCGCGGGGCGATCTCTGGCTCTCGGGGCTATCTGGAGCAGCGCGGGAAGAGCCGCCGCCGCTGCTCTGCGGAGAGCTCGGCTGCTTTTTAAAAAAGACATTTTTCTCGGAAGCTCGAAATAGCCGCGCGCAGCCCGCACCGAAATATAGGCGGCGAGCGACGGAATTAGAATCAGCTGTTTCCACGTAAATAACGCGCCGCCGCCGCCGCCGCCGCCGCGGCCGCGTAATACCTCGGCGAGAGATCTTCCTTAAGGTAGGCCTATAATCGATGCGCGAGCCGCAGGTAGTAGTTGGCATTCCAGCGGCCATTACGAAATAGGCTCGGACGCTATTAGATAACGTGCTGCTAAATTGGAACATCGCGGGGAAGAGAGAGAGAGAGAGAGAGGGACACTTTCGCGAGCGGTATTATTACGTGGCCCTCTTCGCCGGATATTTATTGCTGGGAAGCAAGTTTTTTTTTTCTCTTGCCTTTTGATGCTGCTGCTGCCTGCCTGCTGCTGTTGGATCAACAGTTTGCAGAAGCGGTGCTTTTAAATGCTGACCTACATTTCTGGGAATCTGTTTGCACGCTTATCGATGACTAAACGCCCGTGACGGCTAGATTTTTTTTTACGATGTAATGTTTAACTTTTAAGACAGATTCTGCTCTCCACTGTTATTTATTGCCTTTCGTTCAAAAATTTTCCTCGCCCTTTTTCCCAAGGCGCTTTTCTCGAAGAATAGAAAAAAAAGGGAAAAATTTCAGAAATTAGCGCGATAAATTTAATAACTCGACACAATGCAAATCTCGCGTCGAGTTCCAAGCACATCATTGTTATGTTAAGCAGCTCTAATATAAATGCTTTATTTGAATAGATAGATTATGCAAATGAGCTCCGTCGCGTTAAAAAAAAGGGCCGCCGGCAGCGGAATTCCAACATTGAATTTTCCCCCGGCGATAAATCAATACTCCGTACTCTCCCGACGAACGAGATTATATTCCCACAATGGATCTCGTGTCCCGGGCCTCCCTTCTAAAATTAAAAAACTCCGCTTTCCAACGCTTTTTCCCCGAGAGCGACGCGGCGGCCGCGCCAAAATCCGTCGCCGCGCTCAAGTTTGACGGGAGAGTCTCGGGGGCAGAGAGCAGGAGAGGTTCAACGGACTCGAGAGAGTCGGATCGACGTTGACGTAAATTAATCCGGTACGGCGGGACTCGAAAATATCCTTCCGCCGCGGTCTCGTGAACGCGGCCCGAGAGAGAGAGAGAGAGAGCCGCGCGCATGCGGCGCGCGAATTTCAAAACAGCGGCTCGGATTGCACAACTCGCATTTATCATTGATATGTCTCGCGGAGCGTATAACTGATGGTCTTTTGCTTCGTTTGCTATTTACTCCCGCGCGTACGCAGATTTATAACGACGCACTGCTCTCTCTCTCTCTCGCGGACTTCGATAATGCCCGGTTGGAGCGCGAGAAGCGGGAATGGAGTAGCTTCTGTTGTTGAGGAAAGTGCTCGGATAAGGAAGGAATCCGGATGATGAATCGGCGGATTTATTTTCGAATTTTAAAGTTTAAATTAAAATAGAGCTTTATACTCTCTTGATGAATTAAAAACGTTACGTCTTCCGAGTATTCATTGACCTTTGGACTCGTTGATGGCGATCTCGATCTAAAAAGTGAGATTAGCGGTGCATTGCGGAACGAGCGATAGCCGCCTTTTTAAAAAGTATCTCAAACATTTGTAGCGGCGAGATTCAATCTTCGCTGAATATTAATATCCCCGAATCGGTACACGGAATTTTGTGCAATATCTCGAGAGCATACATTTTTCAGTCGCTCACAGTTCACTTGGCGCACTGGAAATATACATATATATCAATCGCGAGTGAAAGGGTTAAAGCCGAAAAATCAGTCAAATTGTAAAATCAAAATTAAGAACCCTGACAGACAGTCCGCGTGCATATCTCTCGGCGAAACGTCAAGCATAACCGAGCGAAATGAGCGCCGACAGGCTAGAGCTAAAAGCGCCGCTGAAACGCGTCGCGGGCTTTGATGTGAACCTTTTTTATTTTCTCTCTCGACTATCAATGATTTACAATGTGAAAGGCTGCATTTAAAAATGAACAACACGGCATATTTCTCCGAGGATTTTTTTTCTTTGCTTTTAAACTATTAATAAGCAATAAGAATATTTTACTTGTTTAAAATGAAGGCTTATTGAATGATTTTTATCTATAGTTTCTAATTTAAATTAAGCATTGTTTAAATGCGCCAAATACAATGCAGTTGCGTCTTTTATCTCTGTGACCGAGATTCGATCTTTATCGAAATTATAAACAGAAGATTCGTTCAACTAACAAAATCTATATATAAAAATCTGCGCAAATAAAAAAAATTAGTATTTAATTAATAGAAAGCAAAATGACATTTCAAGATGAAGCAACAATTTAAGCAGTATCCCGAGA
>JAWWML010000012.1:18756881-18790953 GCA_035047165.1 Ormyrus rosae | reverse complement strand
TCGAACCCGCTTTCCCCGACCTTGCCACACTTAAAAAGTGAGTTTCGAAACTGCACATAAAGAGAAGGCAACACCTGAACCTCCTCCTCACGGATCACGATTCGAAAAACTACAACTCGAGATCCCCCCGTTCGATTACCTTCTCCGCTCTCTATCTCTCCTCCTCTCCGTTCCGATCGCGTCGAGAGCGAAACCAGTAGCAGCGGCGGCGGCGGCGGCGGCAGTTTCACGGTAGCGCGCACCTTTTTCGAGGACAGAAACAAAGAGCTACCGGTCGCCATCGTCGATCTCCTCATTCCGCGCGCGCAGCTTCTGCTGCCGAGGCGGCGGAGATCCTCACACCCGGCATTACTAAACTTTTCCGACGAGTCGCCCTCGGTAACGAGCGCTAATTGGGTTTACGACGCCTCGATAATACAGTTTTCCAACGGAATGCGAGACTTGTTGGGCAATCTTCGCGCCGAGATCGGACGTTTGGCTGAACGCGTATGTATATAAGATGCAAGTAACGCCGTTTAGACGAAGCCGAGATTATATATCTAAATGGAATCGTTAGCTTCGAAGGTTGCTGCGCGGCGCGGACGAGGTGTCATTTTTTTTTTTTTTTTTTAATAAAGGCAAATTTACTCAATTAGGACTTTCGATTTGAAGTCTTTCCCATCCGCACGATATATATACATTCAAGGTATGCGTGCACGGTAGCCGACGCGGGATTCTGAAGATACGATCGGGGTGTATCGTTCATTTCATTGCCGATTACGGGGGAATATAGTGTTACTAATAATTCACCGCATTAACTTTCATAACCTTCTCCGCGCGCGCGGCGAGTTTCGCTTTTTCGAACTTTCTACGATAATTTATTCGGGGGAAGGTCGACGTTAACAGCCCAATAAACGTCAGAATGTTTGCTACTTAGGATCTTTTAATTAGATCGCGTAATGCTCGTGTACTTTGGATAACAGAGATATTCCCGGTATTTCGCGCGGTTTCTCGGCACTTCCGAGTTATAGGAAATCTTATTCCGCGTGATAAACGAGTTTTCGGGGGGAGACCTTTAGACCCACATCTTGAAAACTCGTTTCCCGCTTGTCCAGAAAGTGGAAATGTCCAACGCGATCTTAACGACCGCGACTCTTCCTCTGCAAAGAGAGACAGAGCACCGTTTAACGCCGTTTTCTTTGTTTAATTTTCAAAGAAAGTTTTTAAAAACCGTCAATCTTCGCAGTCATTGTTCGACTCCCCGTCGCAAATAACTAGACAAAGATCGTTAATTAAGGCAAGCTCCGCTCAAAGAAGAATCAAAGCTCGAATCTCGAAAGCGACGCTTATAAAAAGTACACCTCTCTCCTCCCCTCGTTAAAGATTAAAAGCTCTCTCTCTCTCTCTCTCGCTGCTTGTAAAAAGTCGCGCCTAATGAACCGAATCCACGCAAGAATCCAGGGTTCCTGCCCGCGTGTGCAGGCGGCGAGAGAGAGAGATAGAGAGAGAGGTGTTCCACAGAGGATATATCCCGGTGTGCGCTAGCCGCGATGCGCCGCAGCGCGCGTGCGAGAATACTGCCATTACACACGAAGCGAACGCTCGGGCAAAAGGGCGACGAGGAGGTGTTCGCTCTCTCTCTCTTTCTCTCTCTCTCGCGGGCTCCTTTTCGTCTCTTTGCATCCGGGAAGGAGGAGGAGTAGGAGGAGAGCGCACGATGCCGAAGCACACGTACGTGGCGCGCTGCGGGAAAGAAAGGAGGGCCCAGGGTCAGGCGGTGGCGACCCAAGCCACCAACGCCGCACTACGGCCAGAAACGCTCCGCGGAGCCGAGCGTCCGCGCCGAGAGCTTATCTAAACGAAGCGAAATCGAGCCCGGACACGTTCGACCGATGAAAATTCGACCGAGGCTCCAAGGCCGATGGACAGTTTTCGGCCGGAAATCGTCGGTGCTTTCATTAATATAGAAAGAAGGTATAATAATCCCGCAGACGTGTCGCCCAGGCAATCGAAATCTTATTTCGCGAAAGGACCGAAGAATAATTAGGAAAAAGGACGTAAACTCGCAGTTTCTAGAAGCATTGAAAATCAAGTGGAGCCCGAACGGAGAGCGCAAAGAGGCAGAAAAGGCGAAAAAGGGCTTGATTATACGCGTCGCGATCCTTTATCTAAGACGAGGAGGTATATATACCTACGGCATTATAAGGCGCCTCCTTTACAATTTACCCGCGCCACGAGTACATTCCTCAGGTCGCATAACATCATATAATATACACTCGAAAGCAGAAGAAGTCGTGGAAGGCAAAAAAAAAAATAGAAAAAGGGACGGACCTCTATCCTCTACCCTCCGGTGAATGCCAAGCCACGCGGAGAGACGCTGCATATAATAAAACCGGGGGTTTATTCCGATCTTTCAGGCGAAATTATCCTTTTTTTTTTTTTTACTTTTCTCGAGTCTTATACGCCGTGCAACGGGGGGAAATTATTTTTCCCGAGCCGCTCTCTCTCTCTCTCTCTCTCTCTCTCTCCGCAAGCTCTGTCTCGGATAAATTGCGAGAGGAGGCTCTTAATAAAGTTTTCGCGGGGAAATTTCAACGATTTTATTAGCCGGCGCTGAAAAGGAAGTTCCCTCGTCGCGTCGAGAGGACGTTATTAGGAGCCATTAATTGCGCGCCGCTACAGCCACTAAATTAGTTTACGACCTCTGGGCATATATATATATATTAAAAGCGATTGTCGCGAACCGATTCAACGGAAAAGAATTAAGCTCGAGGCAGCGTGTGTACTCACCCTGTGAGGCGCTCTGAGGAGTCGATGCACCGCGGCGAGCTGGTTGATGAGCGGCAAGGTCGCGCTGAAGGTGTGGACCGGCGGCCTGGGCGGCTCCGGATACGAGCTGGCATAGGCGAACGGGTCGACGTCGTTCAGGTACTGGACCCTGCAGGTGAGCGACATCTTGACACTCTCGGGGCGCGCACGCACTCTCTCTCACTCACCGCGCACTCCAAACTCTCTCTCTCTCTCTGCGTGCGTGCGCGCGCGATCGCGGACTCGCCTGGTAACAGGTAGCGGAGTCAGCGGATTTTTCGTCGTCGCCGGCGATCGATCGGCATCGAGCCAAACACGCCAGATGCTCTGCGAAAGACACAAAGATATACACACTCCGGAGTCGCGGCCGGAGGAGAGCCTAACCGGTTGGCGGCGAGCTTTATTTTTCCATCCGCCTCGGCCGAGTTCTCTCTCTCTCTTTCTCTCTCTCTCTCTTCTTTCTTATTCCGAGCGAGACGAGGCTGCTGCCGCTTTTTCTTCGCCTGCCGCCGCCGTCGTTGCTGCTGCTGCTGCTGCTACTGCTGCCGGAGACCTGGGGACCACGATATTTTAGCCAGGGCTCTTCCCTCCCTCGGAGGAGCTGCGCCACGATGGGGCCTGTTTGTTTTAGCCCGGCTCGGGGGATATTGATTTTTGATTAACGGTTATGGAGCCTCGGATCTACGAGCTGCGAATGATGCAGCGCGGAGCCCCGCGCAAATTTATGGTGCGTGTCCGAATTTTACGGCCGGCGAGAGCTTTTTACTTTATGGGCTAATCTGCTTTCTATTACCTTATCTTGTCCTACCCGGCCTTTTTATTAGGTCGATCCCTTCGGCGATGGACTCTTTTTTTTTTTTAAACCTCCGCGATATTGATTTCTCTTTTTTTCTCCTCTTCAACGGGGAGCCCCCGTCGTAAATTTCTAGATTTTAGGGTACCGATTTCTCGTTATCGTCTCGGCGTCGTCTCTCAGCGCGACACCCCCTTTGCGTCTGCCTATCCGTCCGAAAAGGCGAACCACCTCCTCAATTATCGGGCGAGCCAAACACTCGCGCAAAGTGTATACACAGTCGAATTCTCGAATCCTTAAACGGCGCGGACGGGGCCCCCCGTTCGACCTTTTTCCCTTCTTTTTCATTCCCCTTTCCTGTAAACGCTCCCTTTCTCTCCCTCCTCTCTTTATCGCTCTCTCTCTCGTCAGGTTTTATTTCGTCGACGAAAGGCGCGTCCTTTTTCCTCTCGCTCTCTCGGGCTCTCGTTTCGTGAGCCAGGCGAAACTCTCTCGCCGACGCGCGGCCGCGCGCAGATTTTATCGGGATCGCTCGGCTCTGCGGCCCGCGCGTTCCTTCCCTTGCATTTATTTATCTCTTTATTTACTTTCTTTCTACCATTAACTCCCTAACTACGTGCCTTTTCGAACGCCAGCTCTGGCATAATTGCTCGCTCTCTCTCTCTCTCTCTCGTTGCGCGTCCGCGGCTCGGCTCCTCCTGCGCCCCCCGAAAAGAGAGCTGCGTCTCTTTTTTTGCAGACCCTTAAAAGGTAATTGTGCTCTCCGTCTGCGCTCGGAGCTCTCCTGGCGTCGCTTTATTAAAGGAATGTAATTGATATTACGTCGGCGTTGCAATAAATCAGGCGTTTATCGAGGAATGCGTAATGATAATATAAAAGCTGCCGGTCCGCCGTCGAATGATCGTGTAGCGCTAAGGAATTAACGCAATTTCCCGGTAATTTTGCGCCGCGCCGCAGCGGCGGCGCGTTGCGACAGTCGAAAACTACACGGCTAACGAACTGGCCTTTAAAAAGTAAGAGTGTAAAAGTAAATTTTAGCCGAACTAAAACTCGTTCGGACTCGCGAGAGAGAGACAAGTACGTATGGAGACGTGATCGTTTTTGTTAAAATGAGCGCGGCGCGCGATCTTTTTTTTTTTGTTTTTCTTCTCACGCGAAACTTTCCCAACGAGTTTTCTCGCGCGCGTTTCCGTAATCGGAAAATGAACGCTCGACGACTTCGACAACTCGGTATGTGCATTATTGCTGCTTGTTTCGGATTCTGACGGTAACCGTTTCCGATTTAACAGCCTCGGCGGCAGTAAAAACGTTTTACTGCACTTTCTTTCGCTAACAGTAATTAAATTTTACTGTATATACACTTGATGAATCAATCTTTGGGAAACAGTATCGCCGCTTACGTCCATTGAAAACCGTCGGATTTTAGCGAAATTTTTACAATAAAAAAATCTATCTCCGACGCCGAATCGCAAAACGGAAAAAACCAGCGTTTGTACGAAAACTCTAAAAATCGTCCTTGAAAAATCGGCAACCCTCGCGGGCGAAAATTTCGCGTGGCCCGTCGGTTGCTCCCAGCGTCGAGACTGCCGGCGCATGCCGATGCAAATGGCAGGGAAAGAGGCTCGCGCGCGCCGCGGGCAGTGGAGCGCGCCGGGCGACGCGACTGGGGGAGGAGGAGGCGCAACCTCTCGTTTTCCACGGCTGGGATGCTCATAATTGACGTATCAATGGTGAAAGGTCCGTCTCTCCCTCTCTCTCTCTCTCGCGCCGTCATTAGGGATGCAGGAACGCACGCGCCTGCCTGCCTTCGGTAATAAGAGTGCGACGGCGGCGCCCGCGAAGCTGTCGTGCCAGTTCTTTTCCCTACTTCTCTCTCTCTCCCGCCGCTGTCGTGCTCCTCCTCGCGTCTGCTAAGCCCGAGGAGAGGAGGTGGAGGACGCTCCCGTTCGCCTTGACGCGCTCTATTTCGATTTTTGCACCGGCGGCTTCCGAGCAGCGCCGCAGCCACGCTCTGTAGCTTCGTCGTCGTCGTCGTCCTCTTCTTCTTCTTCTTCTTCTTCTTCTTCTGCTGCTGCTGCTCCGTCTTTTTGATCGCGATCTTTTCGACCGGTCTGCGGTGTGTAGTTTGTGTAGTCGCGTGATTCATTAATTTTATTGCTCGCGGGAAAGTTTATTTTAGACGCGCGGGCGCTGAGCGTGTCGATTGTCGTTTTCTTCTCTCGGCACCGGTTAACGCGGCCGTTTTAGCGAATTCGAAAAATGCTTTGTAGATTTTAACGCGATTGTCCCGGTATTTACCCTCGAGTACGAGTTTTCTTTTTTTCCCGAAATCTCTTTTTACGGCTACAAAACACACGAGCAGCCCCGATAAAATCCCCGCGCCTCCGTCGATCCAGTCGTTTACAAACCCCCCCCCGCCCCCCAAACGACCAGTCCCCAAAAACAATCCGGCGACCGAAAGTAAAAGTCCGAAACACCCGCGCAACGACCACCTCGCGAACGAGCGGAAGAAAAACCGAGCGCGGCACAGGTACGTTACGACCGAGAGGCACGTAATGAGGGTCCGGCGGCCGGAATTTTCGGCTCCCGCCGCCGGACCCCGGGCGCGCGCCTCGGTGATTTAGGAAAATTGGCACGTCCAGGCACGCACACCGGAACAACCCCCGACGTTGCGCGCTGGAATTCACTCTTACTTTTTCGAGAGGGAACGCCGGGAGTCGAGAGAGCGAGAGAGCCGAGAGTTCCGCCGAGTGTTCGAGCTGCAGTTTACGGCGCGAGCAGGGCTCCGAGTGAATGACGCCGCCGAGGCTCTTTTTCGCGGCCGTTCATTGATTCTTGCGATTTTTTACGAGAACGCCGCGGAATCGTAAGTTTCGCTCGGACTAAATCAATCTGAATCTGCGACAGGAGAACGTTTACCATATCGCCCGAGTGGCATCCGTAAATTATTCCTAACACAAAGCTTTCTTTCGGTCAACTTTCTTACTCCCCAACTATTCCCCCATAAATCTGCCCGCGAAACTACTCCGGCCCGGCAACAATGTCCTCGCGGGAGATTAATTAAAGACCCCCCCTCTCTCCCTTATCGATACAGCCGGCGCAAATTAGTCGGGGGGAGGGCGCATACTTGGATACTGCAAGAAAAAAAAAAGGGGTCCCCGGCATCGGCGCGAATGTTCGAAATAGTTCCGGCCTGGCTCGAAAAGCGTAATCACGGCTCGTGCGCAGGCGCTCGTGCACCCACGTCAGGAGGAGCGCCGGCCTGACACTCCGAGAGGGAGGGAGGGAGAGAGAGAGCGAGCGGCCGAGGAATTCCTGACGAGGAACATAACCTACCGGCGTAACAATACCGGTTATCTCTCCGTCCCTCTCCTCCTCCCCCCCTCCCTACCCTTCCCTTTTCTCCCTCTCTCACTTTCATTTTTGTCCTCCGTGCGCTCTTTTATGTACTCGCGCGAGCGCTAAGTTCTCTCTCTCTCTCTCTCCTGCGTCATCTTCACTTGTTTGTAGAAAATACGATTCTAATTGAATTATTTGCTTAGGCGGCGTAAAAACAATTAGCGAGTCGCTCGGCCGGTTTTTTATTGGGTTTTAAAAAGGCCGTCGGAGAGAGAGAGAGAGAGAGAGAGAGAGAGAGAAAGACGGTAGAATTATCGCTCGCGTTAAAATGCAGCCCGATTTTTATTGCTCAATAAATCCGTAAAAGTGCATTTAAATTTACGGCCGAAAAAAATCTAAAGCAGCGCGCACACGTAAGCCTGGCGACTCTAAGCTCGCGAAACCCTATAGCCCCGCGAGCGCGAGTAAAATTCCGCCATTATTTTCGGAAACTATACTCTCTCTCTTTCTCTCTCTCTCGCCGCGAAATCGGCCGAGCTCGCGGCGCCGAGGTGTTTACCGAAACCCAATTTCCGATATATTTTAGCGCCAAAACATCGTCGTCGTCGTCGCGCGGCCGGCAGTTACGCGCTAACTCTCGGCAACAAAGCGCGCGGAGCTATTTATCTAGGAATTGCGAAAGATCTAAAATTACCGCGAAAGCTGCAGAGGCCAGAGCCGCGCGCGGCTAATCGAGTATTTAGGAGCGTATCCGATTTCTGGCTCTGGAAAAAGCGCACGACTAGAAAGGGAGGAACGCGCGCAGAATGCGTTAATGTCCGTGCGAACGACGCGCAGCTATGCGCCGGATGCGCCGATCGGGACAGATGGAGAGCGCGCGGCGAGCGAGTTCGGGCTCTTGACATTTGCATGCCTCGAGGAGGGAAAGGATGCGGCGAGTTATCGCGAGATTTTAGGCGGAATTTAAAACGCGGCTATCGCCCGCCGAGGATGCAGGCTGCCCTCGCGGCGATAAGGATTCGCGGTGAACGTTAATTCGACGATGTTTATGTTCGCGGTTAATAAAGCGGTTTAATTGCTCAAAACGTAAAAGGAAGATTTTTTTATTTGACTGGGTACGATGATAGTTTTGATTAAGCAAGTGAAAAGCATGATTTTCGTAAAATGTAAAGTTACGAAAGAATTTTTTATTATCGACGCAAATTTAAACAAATTTTATCGTCAAAAAAGAAATCTAAACCAATTCAATAACAATTGAACATTCGACACAGCATTAATTAACGAAAACCTCAAATTCGGCGTAACCGACGCGCCAGTCACCCTCGGAGTCCAATTCGCAAAAGATCCCAGAACGAAAACTGCCAAGGCCATAAAGCCAATACACCCAGCATAAACATAACCTCTCTCTCTCGGGCCTCGACTTCAACTCTGCTCGTCCTCTCAGGGTCTCTCTCCCTCTCTCTCTCTTTCTCTCGCACACCTGTCGTGTCCGTTGAACGCTCGAGCGCACGTGAGGAAAAAAAGGAGCCCCCCGAGATTCCTAACCTCGGCCCACGCGCTCACGTCCGCACGAATCAACGTCCGCGCCGGCTCGAATTTCTCACGGCGTCGAGTCTCCCCCTCCCCCGTCTTATTATAAAGAGTTGCACTTTGCGCGGCGAGGACTTTTTGACGATTGTCGATGGGGTGAATGCGAGAGGCTGGTTGCGTGCAGGTGTGGGAGGAAGGAGGCACCGAGAGTCGAGAGCCACTGAACCTGTTGCTGGTGCTGCTGCTGCTGCGGTGCTGCTGCTGCCGGTACGGCGAGAGAGGAGCGCTTTGTGATGATGGCTTTTTCAATGAGCGCGTTTTCGACCATTATGCAATGCAGCGGTATTTTATTTTTGATAAAAGATGATGCAGAGTTTTATATATGTTTTTTTTTTTTTTACGATTATAGGGATTGTTGGTAAATTTAGCGAGAATTTAATATATTTGAGTACCGAGAAATGTATCGATTTAAAATAAATTTCACGAATACGTATATCGCTCGGCTATTGCAACGTATTTTCACGACTTGACTGATTTATGTATGTACGAATTCCTACAAAAAGCGTATACGACTAGACACTTTGCCCAATGTTATTCATCACCTTCGTGCCTATACACGCCACACTATTCCAAATAAATTCTTTTCAAGCTAGTTCCGTTTAAAAAGAAATAATTGATTTCGAATAGCTCCGCCGTACGATCAGTGGTGCAGCTCGTCTATATTCCCTTGAAATAACCGCGAAAAGCCCCGCAAAGCTGCCGGTGAACTTGGAACGCGTTCCCGATACTTGTCTCCTAATTTGCTCGGCATTGTTTTAAAGGCGATTAGCGCTAATGCCGGTCTGACACCAAAACAGAGCCGAGCAATCGATTCCGCTCGAATCCAGAACATCCACCTATCCGACAGCACCTTATATTTATCTTTATACGTAAGCCTGGAAACACGTCGTTTGCAATATTCATCGGCACTCCGATGTTTCAGCTGCTTCCTTATCTCCGCGCACAAGACACACTCGCGAATCGATCGATTGCTCGCCTCTAAATAGCTCGCTCGATCGATGCTCCAGAACCAGCGTCGCTCCACAAAACCGAGCCGCCAACCCACCCGAACCGTGTCTCACAACATAACCTTTCCAGGGCCGGGGTAAACAAACAGGCGCATCGTCGCAGCTGGTCCTCGGCTGCGACAGAGAGACAAAAGCTGCCGCTGCCGCTGGCCGCGAGAGCGAGGAAGAAAGAGGGCCCGGAGTCTGCGCGCTGGCCGCCTCCTCTCTTTCTCCCTCGGGCGCGCGGAGTAGTTCTGTGTGCATAGAGAGACGTGAAAATTACCCTGCGTGCAGGCGTAGGCGGAGAGACGAAGAGAGAGCACGCGCCGGAGTCTGCGCCCTCCGCGCGCGGGCGACACTTCGTCTCTCTCTCTCTCTCCCTCTTGCGGGTGTTCCGCGCGTGTGCGTGCGTGAGTGTCTCTCTGCGTGCCAGGCCAGGAAGGAAGGCACGAGACGGAGACAAAGGCAGCGACGAGCACACCGCCGGCTCCTGTATATATCTCTCTCACTCGCACGATAGTCCGGACGGAGGAAGGGTGTCTCTGTTTCTGCAGCCGCCGGGAAGACGGAGAGCGCGCGCGTCGTTACGCGATATAGTACACACATACACACACACCCGGCTCTAACCTCGCGAGCGGCCGCCGCGACACTGAGTTTCCACCGTAAGGCTCGAGCCGCGGACACCTGTCGGTTCTCCGGCGCCGCCGGCGAGCGCAGCGCCAACTCGCGGCCGTTCTCCGGAACCAGGCGACTGCCGGGCGACTACTACTGTGTGTGCACTGTGCTGTGCGCTCCGTGAGAGACTGGCTGGCTCTGGACGCCGAGGCTATTTCGTGAGGACGGCAGACTTTTTGGCAGGCTTTTCGAAAATTGATACTTTCGGCCGGCCCCCGGGAGGTGCAGAGCGGCGATTTCGGGCTTCTGGAATAAAGCCGTATAGTTTCGCTCGCTTCGGAGGAAGAGCGTTTGTTTGAGTTTCTTTTGATTTCGAGTGTTTGGCTGGTTCTTTGACGTTTGGAGAGACGCAAAAGTAAATACAAACAAAATTTGTAGAAGGCATTTAAAACCGTATTCGTGTAAATACTTGTTACAGGAAAGATAATAAACTAAAATAGTTTATTTTACAACTAATTTAATTTATTGTACACGTAAATTTTACTATACCTCGTTTTAGAATTACAAATAAAATTTTGATTTTGAAGGCGAGGAAACTAAGATAAATTTACCGAGGAAACTAAAACAAATAAATTTTAATTTTTAAATAAAATATGACTTTATTATTATATCCAAAGATCGGGAGAAAATAACTGCTGAAAATTATTCACAACTATACCGCACCCAACATCCATCAACTTTCATTCTCAGAACTCGCACAGACAGTTGCCTATAACTTCCCGCTTCATTCATCCCGCTCAATCAAAAAGCTTGAATAATGCAGCTTTAAAAATACCGCTGGCTTCAGCGGCCACC
Organism: Ormyrus rosae; assembly: GCA_035047165.1. Taxonomy (NCBI): domain Eukaryota; kingdom Metazoa; phylum Arthropoda; class Insecta; order Hymenoptera; family Ormyridae; genus Ormyrus; species Ormyrus rosae. The sequence continues at coordinate 18,779,988 of JAWWML010000012.1, read as the reverse complement.
CGAGCCCGCCGACTTTTATTCGCCGCTTATTTCAGCTTTCCCAAATATCAAAAAGCTATATATCCCCGATTTTCCCCCCTCACTGGCACGAGAGCAAAACGCCGAGGCGCGGGCGTCGTAAAACCGGTCCCCCCGCGACGTAAAAATACATAAAACGCACATCGCACCCGGCTTCCTCCGTCGTTATAACGTCGGAGCTTTTCATCGCGCGTCTCGAGCTTTCGTCTCTCTGGTGTGTGCCCCCGGTGTGTGCTCGTCGCTATTTTTCCGACTCGGTCATACTCGTGCGCGCGCGGAGCTCGGATTTCCGGGCGCGGCGCATTGTACCGGCCGGGCTTTCTGCCAGGGGGAGGGGGGGGGGGAAAGCTCTCGCGCGAGGTGAGCTTATTTGCGGATACGCGCGCAAGCGGCGGCTTTTGATTTATCCAACGGGCCAACTGGGCGGACGCGGATCGCGGACCGTTAGTATTTTTTATACATGCCGGCCGAGAGAGCTTTCTCGAGCTTTCCTCAAATGGGGACGGAATTCTGGCGAGAGGCTCGGACCCTGCTTTTTGGACGCGGCTGCACAGAGGCCACTTGAATATGGGCGAAATTTAACTGGCGAGCGGAATCGGCCTCGGGTGGCTGATTCATAAAAACTGGGTTGGACGGGGTAAAAATAGTGACTAATTTGGTAGGCAGTGCCAAAGTTGTTGGAAAGAGGGTATTTTATAACATTGTCGCTCAGCTTATTGGCAAAGTTATCGTCTTAGCTGACGACTACTTTATCTCGAAGATGAATTATTGTTCACCAGCTATGTTGTGTGTTTAAGGAAAAGTTAATTATTTATTCTTTAGTATTTTCTGTGCGGGTTAATCAAATTGAATAAATATAATACTAAAATTAATTGGACGGTAAAAAATTATACTAATTTAGAAAGGTTGCCAAAGTATTTTTGACCTTTGGCAAATACTTACGATATCTCAAACATTTTTCATTAAAATAATTTTGATGTGTATAAATACTCGCGTTTTACGCGTAGCATTTTGAGACATTGATTGTAATATCGCCGTAACAACAAATCCTATAATTATTATATTACTATTCTCTTCGCAACAGTCCGAAAGGTTGACCACCGCGAAACTTTTATTTCAAATTAAATCGCGCGTAAATCAATGAAACACACCGGCCGCGCTTTTCATTTGATTGCCATTTCGCGATAATTTGATAATTTATATGCGCGAACCGATTCACAATGCTGCCTTTTCGTGATTTGTAGACAATTTCACCCGCCGTCCGTTAAGCGCCGCAACAGCCTTTATATTTGCGAGAAAAACCGTTTTCGTGCTTACGCGCTACTCCGAAGGGTATTTAAGATACAGTTTAACGCGTCGCATTATTGGCCCGTAAAAATAATAGAGGGCCCTTCATAAATACGTGTCACGCGGAATGTTGTAAATTTTTGCGCTTTGATTTACAGCCAATTAATACCGCCGCGGACTTTTACAGTTTTTGAATCACAAAGACCAGCTCGCTCGGTTGCGCTCGTCCGGCGTTCGTTTCTGTGTTTAAAGCCTCTTATTAAATTTATCTTTTTCGCACTTCGTCGCGGCCCTTTTTTAATCGTTTAATGAAAATTAACTGCCTTGTGTACTTCTCGACAATTTACACCCTTTTTTTCGAGACAAGCCGAAAGAATTTTGATTTTCAAATTCAATTGCAAAAAAATTCTTTAATGTATGTAAAATCGTCTAAAAGGTAATATAAACGTACAAGTGACTAAAGCCTTCAAAACTGGCTTGTACGCGTCACGGAGATTGAGATATCGTCATGTTTTACTCTCGAAAAATGACTGTACAGTCAGAGTTGGAGCACTGTAATCTGCGCGAACTACGAGTTGCTTATATATCGTCGGTGTAACCGACGGACGGAATATTTCGCTAAATGCTTTTTATTTCCCTTTGTTCGGCATTTCATCTGCGGCGTATCGAGAATATAAATACACTTGGCAAGATACGACGAAAAAATTTCGTGAAATATTCTGTCGGATGACTTTTATTATCCGCTATTTGCTGCGAGCGATAATTGCGGAACCGAACTGCGTAGGTGTGTGCATGTGTTTCAATTTTTGATATTGTTTCAGGATTAGAGAATATAAAGTGTTTAGTGCTTTTGACGACAAATGATTCTGTTAGTAAAATAAAATTCGTTTGTTAAGTGCCAAATGTAAACTGCACCAAGTTCAGTTAATTAATTCATTTTCTTTTAATAGAGAATATCTTATTAATCGAAAATTCAAATAACCCATTCCACATTATTGAAGCACGTTTCATTATTCAAACTCGGCAATAACTTAACAGCCATTTCCATGAATGTAATGTACATCGCATATCCCACCGAACGAACGATTAAAATAATTGGAAAATTTAAGCTCTACGCGAAAGCAGCATAAATAATAAGCATCGCTCGTCGCAAATAAAACGCGCCGGGCACGTCAATTAACTACTTTCAATCACAAATCAACTCTCAAAGAAACTCAATCAACCTCCAGAGCTCAGCCTCCGACCAACCAAAAAGCCTCGATTAATTACCTCCTCGAAAACAAACCAAACAAACCTCCTCTCTCACAATCTCGTCTGTCCTCTCGGCCTTTTTCCGCGGCGCCTCCCAGCGGGGGTTAGACGAAACGTCGCGCCGCCGTCCGCTCTCGCGGCGAATACTCGTCCGGCGAGAAAAATGTAAGCTCTCCTCCGCGCGCTCGAGCCGCGAGGGAGCAAGAAGAAGGCGCGCGATCGTACCTCCAAAACTTGATCCGGAGCGCGACTGACTGACGACTGCCGCGAGGGCGGCTGCTCGCCGAGCGCGAAAAGAGAAGAAAAAAAAAAACAACCGCTGGCGAGTCTCGCGGAGGTGGAAGGGACCGGCGTCTGCTCGCGCGAGGGTTCGACGCCGAGACGACGGGGGTTGGAGGAGAGAGCAGAGGATGAGAGTCGCCGGAGACAACGAGGGGCGAAAAATGCTGGCTGAGACGCGTGCCGAGATCGTGACGGAGAGCAGAGGCCGAGGCTTCTTTCGCCGCTACTGTTGATTTCGTTAAACGTGCCTTTCTTGCCGGGAGCTATTGGTTTTATGGACTATTTCTGTGATTCGCTCGACGTGGGTGGAAGACGTATTTAATGGGCTTGGCGAATTATAAATAGCACGGCGATTAATGTAATTTTTATTCGGACGCTGTCGGAGATAAAATAAAATGATTTGTAAGATTTTCGTCGATCTCAAGGTGAATTTTAATTAGCCGTAAAATAAGTTTATAATTGTAACTTGGATCGCGCATCGAATTAAAAAAAAATTTGCATTGCAAATATTAAGTTTACTTGAGAAATTCTTCAAGATTACTTGAAGGTTCTTGTGAATTTGAAAAAATTTCAAAAAGCTCTTCAAAATCACGTTTGAAATTTAAAAAATTCGCAAACGTAAATCTAAAATTTTGACTATTCCACTTATCAAGCACAATAACAGAAGTCTATCAAAGGCGCACTTAAGCTCTCGCATAAATTAGCGTCGAAATTTCGCGCGGTACTCGTCGCGGCACTCAGCCGCAAAACCTCGGTAAAAAAAAACGGAAGAAACTATATACATACGCGCCGAAAGACAGATAGTTGGAAAGCCCGCCGCGCTCCGAGGCGGGAAATAAAAGACGCGGCGCGTCGGAGAGGAGAGAGAGAGAGAAAGAGAGAGAGAGCGGTAATTGTGCGGTGAAAAAATAATCAGCTGCCGCGTCACGTACGCCGCGCGACGTAGGTACTTGCCCGAGCGGAGCCCATTGTCGGTCCTTGCTTCCTCCTCCTCCTCCTCCTCCTCCTCCTCCTCCTCCCGGCAGAGGCGCGTCAATGGCGCGCGGAACCCTCGCGCGAGAACACCCTCTATCTCCGCGGAGCGCCGCCGGCCGCGTGACGAAGTGCATTCGACGAAGCATTGTGCGAGGAGAGCTTCAAGTTTTTTGCTTCGCGAGGGCCGCTCGTGGGTTTTTTTTTTTTGGTTTTCGAGCCCGTACGAGGCGCTCGCCTGCGAGCTTTTCCTGGACGCCTGATGGTGCCGGGGATTGGGAGTTAAACGGAGCGTGATGCGTGTTTCAAGGACACGTTTCGAAATGTGTCTTTGATAAAAATGATCGAAAATACAAATTTATTGATTATACTTTCAAAATATTATGTGACGGACAATCGAGAGATGGACGTGTTCTGCAAAATGGCTAACTAGTTATAATAAATTCAAATTCAAATTAACTAAATTTTTTTCGTATAACTGACGCACAAAATAATTTGTTAATGCATTTTTTCCCTCCCACGTTTAAAATTTGCATCTTTTAGGACGAAATTTCTGCTCTTGTTACATCTCGTTTTTAAGAATATTTTTTTGCTTATACAATTAATTAAAAAGCTTCTCTTTTGCTTTACTTCGCAAAGCTCGGTTTATAATTACGTATAATTACTACCGGGCTGGGTCATTACTCTGACAAAGGCACTGCCAGACTCGTAATAACCTGAAAGCTTCAAAGAAAATGTCCAAAATTCACCCGTTACAACCGAGCACGCAACGAGCACAGAATCCCCTTTCCAGGAAAGAAAAACACACTGTCTCGAAAATAAAATCCTGAATAGAAACATCAACATCTCTCTCCGCGCGGCGGACAATACAAAACGCATCGCCAAGAATAGACGTCTGACCCGCCCCCTTTGACTGTCAACGCAAAACTGAAGGGTATTATAAAAAATGGCCGGCAGAGGGGAGGGGGCAGAGGGACGCAGCATTCAAACGCGCCGCGTTTCAGTCTTTCGCGAGGACGCTCCTTCCCTTTGTGCCCCGGCAAAAAGCAGAAAGAGCCTCGCGAAATCTAAAACAACGACGGCAGCCAGGATGGCCGCTGATGGCTTTTTTTTGCACCCCCTCCCCCCCTCTCGAGCGGTGCGTGCGGCCCGTTTCCGCGTAACGTCCGCCTGTTTTACGGGGGGGGGGCGTTATTGTTGTCCCCTTTGTGTTAGATTTTCGCGAGTGCACTCCAACTGCTCCCTCGCGCGTCTTTTCAGTCTGGCGCGCTCTCTCTCTCTCTCTCTCTCTCGTACTCTGTCTAAATTAAATGGCCCGGCGCACTGGATTTTAAATCCTCCGAGCAACGGCACACGCGGGCGCACGACTTCATTTAGCGGAGGATGTTCTCTTTATTCTGGTGGGTACCTGACTTTAATTTTACTCCCACGCGAGGGCTTCGCGTTTCGACTCGTGCATCTTTGAGTAATGCAACTGTGTGATTTATTCTACGTCAATCATTGACAAATAGGGAATGGTAGGGTACATCGCGAAGAATAGCGGAAAACTGAAATAAGGGATGGAGGTTTGAGAGGTAATAAATCATAGTTTCTGCAGGAGTAATATTTGGATATTCAATCCATTCGACTGTTTTTTCATGTTCATTTTTGCTTTGCAATATATCACTTTCAGATACTTGGACGCTCTCTAAAAAAAGAGGAGTAAATAAAAATGCTGAGTTTTCCGCGAATAAAATTTATATACGGATTTTCAATGTTTTCGGGTTTAGGCAAGGTTGAAATATCTGTACAAATACAATTTCTACACAAATCAAACGTCTTCTCCTTAATTGAGCCACTATCCATTTCAAGAAATCAGAATTTTACTGCCAAGCTGCAAACCCCATCGTACTTTAAAACGCCACGCAAAGACATCTGCGATGCTCTTTAAAAAAAAAAAAGACCGACCACCATTAAAGCATTGGTTTATAAGAAGCCTAAGTCAGTTCCAATAGCCCCACCCAGTCATAAAACAAACTTAAGGCGGCCGTAAACCCCAGGCCAGACGGTCGCCCCCCCTTTCGCAAAGGCAACACTTTAACGGCGCTCTCGCAGCGGCGTCCGCGCGCGATCCCGTATAAATCAGAAAAAATCCATACATCATCCCGCGGACGCTGCATAGAAGTGACACGCCATCAATACGGCTCGCGGAGTACGGAGACAACCCGTTATTAGCCGGAGGGAGGAGGAGGGGGGGAGTAGGGGGCAAAAAGCGGCGCATCCGATGGCGACCGTCAGCGTTTAATTGGCCGGAGCCGAACAATGCCGAGGTTTTGCTCGAGATCGAGAGAGCGGCGAGTCCGCTCGATAAATCAAGACGCGATGCCGCCGCCGCCGCCGCAGCTCGCGAGTAATAAATACGTCGCAGCTCGCGGCGGACGGGAAGCTGACGCAAGGGGGGTGGGGGGGAGGGGGCAGATGTGGTTAGGTGTTTCCCTTTTGGAAAAATCGTAACGTGGGCTCTCGTTTCGCTACGGAAAATTCGACGGGGAAAAACTGCGGATTTTGCCTTTGAGAAAAAAAAAACGATCGATTCGGCTGCGAACGAGAAGTGCTGTAATTTTCTTGGCTGCTGGAGTGAAAAAAAGCTCGGTCTTAATTTGATAGGTCGTGCGATTTGCATGTCTGAGCGAGTCTTTAGTAAGGGAGATTTAATAGTATAATTGATACCTTTCAGCGGAGTGACATGCCAACATATCCATTATACAATATTTAATTTTCAGCCATTTTTAATCTCAGAAACTAATGAGCTATTCTGGAGACTTTCACGTTGATCTAATACGCTTGTAACTTAAATGACAGAAGGTAGAATGTATAATTGGGGCGCGCAAAATGTCCTTGTTTTTCAGGTTTTACAATGAAGGAAAAGAATGATCTTTTTAATACAGCCCGCCTAATAATGATGCAAGCTGCGCGAATTTTTTCAAAAATTATGATATGTGCTTAACGATTTCCCGTCGTAAACTTCTTGTAGTTCCAATACCAAGCGCCGCGATCAAATCTGTAATTACCATTTTTTTTTTTTTCGTCGTTGACTTACGCAACAGCTTATAACTCGCGTTCGCAAAATTCTCTGCGCTCGCGGATCGACGCTAAACCACAAAAGAAACAACGTCCAAAGATGCAACCAAACGCGCGACCTTCGCATCCGCGAACGGCCGTCGAACGTTCGAATTCTCTTCCGCTCTTGGCGTCCAATTCGCACAACATCAGTTGACCCTCGCACTCGATCGAGTATCAACACATCGATCTACATCGATCCTATAGGATATAATAAAATGCTAAAAGGCTCTTACCGGAATGTAGCCGTCGGGCTGCGGCCTGTCGGTGTCCCTGAAAGAAGAGAAATGCCACTCGTCAGGATGACGTTGGAGATTTCGCGAGGGCAGGGCTCCGCCGGTCTCGGTTTTACGCGAGCCCTTGCGCGCGAGCAAACACTTCAAATTCAATGTCACCGCGCCGCGGTGAGGAACGCGAGAGATTTTAAGTTCGAGAATATTATTATTTTCGTCGACGTTTTTTTCTTTTTTTTTTTTTTTTTTGTAAAAAGGCCATTTTTTTTTTAAATCAAACAACAAAATAATTACAGTACAAAATAATTGAACATCAAAAAAGCACTTTCTCAAACGCGCGAAAACGAATCGGAAATTCATTATTCAAAGTTCTCCGAAGCCAGGCTTATTATACATCCACTCCCGCGGAAACGGCCCTTTCCCGCGATCCAGACTTCGCGGTTCGTCGTCATAAATTTCCAGCGCATAACCCGGCGGCGGTCGCGCCGCCGTTCGTAATTCAACGGTTCTCCCCCCCCCCTGCCCTTATCGCTTATTCGTACAGTCGTTCCGCGGCTGCTTGACGAATAATCGAGCGATAAGCCGCCGCCGCCGCCGCTTCGTTAACGGGTTACTTGCCTGTGTCGTCGCTGGATCACCGGCGTCTGCGGCGTGCTGTCGTGAATGATCACCTGCGCGGGGTCTATCTCCTCGCACTCCTCCTCGCTACCGTCCGACGGCGAGTCTGCAAGCGAACAAAACGTATGTGTATGCCTCGTTACAGATAGCCATCTCGCGCGGGAAGGCCTATTCAATTTCGCGGGGCCGCCGCGACTTCTTTGAGAGGACACTTATTTGTACGGGGACGGGGGGGCTGATTGAGAGAACGCCGAGCTGGGTGTGGAGAGTGCAGTTAGGCGGAGCAATTAGAGGAGAGAGAGAGGCTTCTGGCCGTTTTTCTGCTTTTAATTACTTCTTTTTGCTCGCTTTTTTTGTATGCCTCGGTATTGAAAAGCTTGTACGCATTTTTCTCTTGTTAATTTAATAACTAAAGAATGATGAAAGAATGATGATACTATCATTGATACTCTCACTTCTGAATTATCTTCGTTATTTTCTTTTTGTTAGTTTTGAAAACACAATACAGTGTTCTATTGCAATAGAAAACTTTTTGAAAAAAAAAAACAAAAAAAAACAAAAAAGAAAACAAGTTATTATAAAACTTTACTTCCATCATCTATACAAAATCTCTCCGCTACTCAAAAAATTGATAAAACTCTTTTACCGACTCTTCGATTTGATTGCAGAAATTTCAAGTGCCCGACCGGCGCGCTCGATTGCTCGTCAAACAGAAAATAAAAGCCGTTTCGAAAGGCACTTCTAATCCGTACGCAGGAACAATTAGCGCATCCTCGACGGACTCGCGCTTCGAAAAAAGAGAGGCGCAATATATGCGTCCGTGACGCGCGGACGAGCAATCAAAGGGTCTTAAATGGGGATCGCTGGACGTGATTACTTCTGCCCCGAAGGCCTCCCCGCATGACGTCAGCGGCCTGCAAGTGCTTTTGTGCATTAATTTCAAGCTCGAGAGTCACTTTCCCAGGAAGCAGTTGGTATTATCGGGCGCGCGCGTCTATTGTGCGCCATTTACATAAGAAATATTATTTCTGTTTTCAGCGCGCGCGATAAATAAAGGCGGATTTTTGCGGGGAATAAATTGGGTGCGTCATTTTTTTTTCTTTTTAGTCTCTCTCTCTCTCTCCACCTCGTAAATACGTCATTCGCGAAATCTGATCTTGGAACTTTTATTTAGCGCGATAATTTAGGAGCTATCGACAAAGAGTGCAGCGATGTTAATTTTGCCGCTTTTTACAGGCGTCAAGTTTGTTAAACAGTCGGCGAAAGTTATTTAAGGCCGCGAAGTGATAATGACAGAATCCTTTCACGTCGTAATAATGCAGGTGGCTTTCGAAACGCATTTTGTATTATAATTAGCTAATATAATCGTAATTCGTTTTTTATCTTATCGGCTTTCGTAATATTTAATTACAAATATTAATTTTACTTGATAAAAAATGTGCGGAAAACGGGATTTGAGACCTTACACAAAATATATACGTAATGCTTAATTAGCCAAATGCAAATTGCCCTCTCTAATTTGTCGATAAAACGCCTGAAAATTCATCTACACCGCCGTTTCATACGCGCAAAACTGCTTTCTCAAGATTAATTTGTTCAAGATTCTGGCCGCGTGCCCTAAAATCTTATGCGTTGATAGTTCAAACCGTTTATAAAAAGAGTAATCGCTTTCGGCAGCTAACAAGGATAATTTACGAATTACTAATCTCGAGGAAAACGGAGTTATCGCATTTCATTACCATTCAGACGGTGATGCTTCTTAGCCAGATTCGGGCCTCGGCAGTCCGTGTCGCCGAGCAGATCGTCGATGTTCGTGTGATTTCCGATGAAGAGCGGCAGGTTGGCCGGCCTCCTCCGCGGCGCCGATCTTCTCGGAGGCGTCTGGCGCATCGACGTGACGTTGTCGTACGGCGATATTCGGCCCCCGTAATTGTCCGGAGGGTCTGGTGGATTTTCGATCTAAACACAGAGGATCGTTCCATAAAATGCGTTCGATATAATACATCGAAAGCGACATCACGAACGAACTTACCCCCTCAGGACTGGCGCGATCCCCAAGGGGTTCATCCTCGAGCGGAAACCTGAACAAGCCCCTGCTACCGTTGCTCTTCGCGTTGGGCAGGTTGAGGCCGATGTCCACCTTCTCGAAGGACTCCTCCGAGTCGGAGTTGCTGTCGGTGGGTATCCTCTGAACGCCCTCGGGCACGTTGCCCGAGTTGTCGAGCCACCAGGGCCTCTCCCCCGACTCGACGTGTCGGATTCTATTGCCGATCGGCCTGTACTCGCTGCTGCTCGTCGCCGTGGTGGACGCGGTGGTCGGAGTCACCGGTATGACCTCCACGCCCTCGGGCACGTTCTCCGGGTCGTCGGACAGCCACCAGGCGCGCTCGCCCGACTGCTGGCGTCTCAGGGCGGCTGCCTTCTGCTTTCGGCTGGAGCGAGAGCTTTTCGTCGAGCTTTTGCGGCTGAGACTCGACGGCTGGGTGGTGGGCGAGGTGGGCGGGAGGTCTTTGGGACCGGTCGAGTCGTCGTCGGCGACGTTGTCGTTCGAGTCCAACCACCAGGCGCGCTCTTCCGAGTCCTGGCGCCAGATTTTGAATTTGAACTTTCCTGAAAGTTGATGCTCGGTTAATGGGATTGCGATGAAATGTTTAGGTGTTACTTAAGGACGTGCTTTTTGATTGAGCAGACAGTTTTGTTATAGATTTTTTTTAATTATACTCGGAATATTTACTTTTATTAAACTGTTACGCAGTAAATTAAAAATAAATGTTTCGTAAAATGGAATCGTAAAATGAAATTAACAAATGTAACTTGAATAATTTACATTTAATTGAGGAGAAAAAAATAATTGTTTTAGAATAAATTCTGGGAATACTGTACCCAATGAAATAAATAGTTATTTGGCAATTAAAACTTCTTACGAAATATTTCACGTGACACTAATAGTGTACAAATTAAAAATTTTATTCGAATAATAAAATAAATATATTGAAAAGCAAATTGAAGCCTTTAAAATTTTAGAACAAGCAAGGTACTGACTTTTCGTGTATGCAAATAATGCATACAGTTTTTACATTACAGTTTGTTCAACAACTGAAATTTGTAAATAATAATTTTTAAACATTTCCTATAAGCCAGTAAACAATACATTGTATTTTCAAGTATAAAATAAATAACACAAAATTTACACGTAACTGTTATTATATTTTGGAAGAAATAAGCACACTACGTGAGTAAACATGATTATTATCCTTTAAATTGAAAAATTTTTAATGCACAAAAAATCCTAAACTTCTTCGATATTTAAAAACTACTAAAATTCAGATCAATCAACGAGAGGCGTACAGCAGCTTAAAAACGTATCAGGCGCATATCTAACTCCTGCATCCACCTCCCGACGCAACGCGAAATATAACTTGGCCGATCGGTTTGTTTACTTTGTCGCAAAGTTCGCGAGAGCCCGCGATTTTCCTCGGGGAAAAGAAACCTCTCGGCACTTTTCTTATCCATTATATATTTTTGGGTTAGTCTATGTATAAACCGAGCGAGTCACCGAGAGAGAGTGGCTGCTGCGTTCGGCCGCTGCCCGCGTGGCGCGAGGCTGCTTGCGCGCGCGTGTATGTGTGTCACGAGAGGCGCGTCGCGGTCAAAAACACTTGCGGGAGCGCGCGAGATTTCGACGGTACCGTTGAACTGCTTCTTCATTGCGTAATCGCGGCCGGTAACATAACTATTTTTCTCGACAACAACGCGCCGTCGAGAAAGAGAGACGCTTTGATGCAAACGAACGGGAACGTTCGCGGATTGCGTTGACGTTGAACAAATGTTTGCTTTTCGCGTCGCGGTTTATTAGAAAGTTATATATTTCGTTGAGCAGTATTTTGTTGTATCGGTTTAAAGTGGGATCAGAGGCAGAAAAAGAAGTTTGAATAAAAATAATAAAATCTGTTATTTAAATAATGATTAATACCTCTTTCTAAAAACAGTTTTGTTGACAATTTTCAGTATTCTAAAAGAGTAAAAAAAGTTTAAATTTTCAAAAAACGTTTGTTTTTGTTTTCCACGCGAATCATTGCTTCACATTGACATTGCATAATTTATTTCCCTCTTTAACTCGTTAGCTTTATTTTTAACATTCGACACTACTCGAAACAATAATTTTCCTTTGATAGACCGTAAAAACACTGAAATAATCACTTCTTCGTCGTATCATCCACATTTACCACTGTTAATTGCCGTCGCGACGTTATATAAATAATTTTCGTTAATCATCGAATTCGCGCAACAATACAATATCTACATCCACTCGACGACTGGCTTTCGAATTTCCGCAAACGAATAAAGCCAGCGGGGATATAAATTATTACCATCATCCGGGAGCTGGGCGCTGATCGTCGTGTCTTGACTGAGCTCGTCGTTGCCAGCACTCGGATTCCTTTCGACGCCCTCGGGAACGTTGTCCGAATTCGGATCCAGCCACCAGGCCTTCTCGCTCGAAGACTGCCTTCTGACCCTGATGGGTCTCGTGCTTTCGCTCTTCTCCGCGTTTGTGTAGCTCATTCCGTTGGATAAATTCTTCGACGGGGAAGTTCTCATCGCCGAATCGGAATGATTCTCGTCGACGTCCACCCAGCCACCGTTTCTGATGTCTCCGTTTTCCTGCTGCTTGGCTTTGAACAGATTCGTGACGGGAGCCAGAGCTCGCATCAAGAACGATTTGGCCTCGTCCGTTTTCCCAGATCTATCGCTTCTGGAACGTGGACTCGTCGGTGGCCTGGGTGGTTTGTCTGGGTTAACGGACAGTTCATCAGCGGAAGACGCTAAAACGCTCGTCCTAGACGAGCTTGCGCTCATTTTACACTTGCCGTCTTGGAATGGTGAATCGGGAACTCGCCTCCTTCTAAGCTCCGGCTTCGTTTGCTGTTCTTGCTCGTCTTCCGAGGACTCGGAAGAGCTACCGTCCGTACTGCATTCGGACGTGGAAACTGATACGGTTCTGGACGCGTGACCGTTGCTCATCGGGGATTTGGAATGGCTTCTCCTTACTTCCTTCCCAGTAGTCTTTTGAACTCCCTTTCGTCCGCTGCTCAATTTGGAATTTGATTTGGACAAGGACTTGTTCGATCTGACGGAGGCGGAAGAACCGGACGAAGCCACCTGTTGCGCGGGTACCGATTCCGAGTTGGCTTCCGAGTCCTGCGAGCTGACGGACATGCTCCTCTGGCACTTCTTCTGATACTGCTTCCTCTCCACGATCTGGGACCTCGATGGATCCCCGTTCTCCATGTTCAACGCCGACTTCCGGAAGTCCTTGTTGACGTACTTGACCGGGCCGGTGGCCATCATCGTTCCGCCTTTGCCCAGCATCTCCTGGGTTTTGGGAACCGGTGGCTTGCGATCGCGGGCGTCCGGCGGCGAGGCCTGACGCGAAGTCACTGACGACGATCCAGTTGTTACACACTTGCCGCCGCCGCCGCCGCCGCTGCTGCTGCTGCTGCTCGACGTTGCCGCAGCGGTAGTGGAGGTGGCACCGGCCAGCTTTATTTTCGTCATAGACGTCGCTGCAGCACCACTCGGAGATGCAGCAGCCGAGGACGTCGAGGCGGGCTTGCCGCTGGCGGACCTGCTGCTGCTGCTGCAGCCAGTTGGCAAGCTGACAGACTCCGTCGACGTCAAATGACGCGACGACGTCGACTTCAGAGAGCCGCTTCTCGAGATGGTCGCGGGCTTGCTCGAGCTGCTGTTGCCGTTGTCGGAAGTCGATCGACTCGAGGACGATTCTCTGCGCGAGCCTTGCCCGTGATCTTGGCCTTCGACGACTCTCGGAGACTCTTCTCGGCTTCGTTCCTCGCTGCTTCTCCTCGATTTGGAGTTGGGCTCGACCCTCGGGGATCTGGAGCGATCGCTGTTGGCGTCTTTGGAAGAGACTGGACTCGAGTTGGTGCACCGATTGTGGTGGTCCGCGTCGCTGTGGGACAAGCTGGATGTCGACCGAACGGAGCTGTCCTTCGAGGAGTAGGTACTTTCGTTGGATCTGGAGTACCCGTAAGTGCTGGATGGAACTCGCGATGAACCGTAAGCAGTGGTTCGCGGTGTGTAGGAATTGGAGCCCGTATTATATTTGTCGAGGTAAGAAGATACCCAAGGCACCCTACCAGTACCGCCACTGTTGTATCTCGAAGAGTACCTGTCCTTGGGCGAGTCGTCAAGGTAACCCTTTTCCACCTGCTGCTCTTGCTCCTGCGTTTCTACTTTCCTCAGCTCCGACCTCCTGACCTCCTTCTGAACTGGCTTCGGAGGTGGTTCCAGCCTCTTGGTTCTAGTGTAAGCAGTGAGCGCGGGCGGGGGCGTCGGCGACGTCCCTCTCGTGACGAGCAGCACGATCAGCACGTCTTCCTCGTTGCCCTCGGCGCAGCAGCTCACCGAATTGTCCGTGCTAATGCTGCTGATCTCGTCCTGGCCGGCGTTCGTCGAGTCTCCGTTCGTCGGCTCGGTTTCCGGGGCGGTCGAGCAGCCGGTCGCCTGATGGCTCTGCCGAGGCTTGGAGACGGAGTCCTCGCGCACGGACGAGGGCGCGGATTTCGGCGCGCTCGGGCTGCGAAATCTCTCTGATCCCGTGTAGCTGATACTGGCGGTTACGCGCTCCGGATTATTATTGCGGGACGCGAGGCCGTAGCGGCCGCTGCTCGTTGTGCCGCTGTATCTCGAGGATAGGGGGGCTGTCGAGGATTCGGATGAGCCTGAAATACGGAAAATATGCTTTAGTACCGGACGGGGAGCTTTGTAGTATTATTTGATTGGGGATTTATTAGGTGAGATTTCTGGTATTATCGAATGTTCTCGATGGTGAAACGAAGTATAATTATTATTACATTTGTTGATTGTCTCTATTATTGTTATATTACTTTATCATACGTTTACTTTTAAAGTTGGCATGAATGTTAAATCTAACCTATAAACTTTTGCTCTCATCGCTTCTTATACAAAAGAGACAATACTACCGCTAAATAAAAGTCACTCAACCTGTTCGTACTTTTTCCGAAAGTTGGAGTTCTGGAATACATTCTGTAAGGAGCAGGATCTTTGGCGCTGCTATCGGGGCTGGTCTCTCGGGATTGCTTCAACGTGGGTGTCCTGAGGCTTCGATACGACAAGCTGGAACTCGGCCGCTCCTCCTTCTCCTTTTTGCCGCTGCCGTAGCTCCGGCTGGACTCGGAGTACGAGTACCTCGAGGAGGTGCTGTCGGGCTCGCGGCTGCCGTCTCGCAAGCCATTTCTGTATCTGTCCAGCACTGACGAGGGACGCTCCGCGCTGCTGGATTTGTTGCCGCCGGTGCCGAGGGTGTATTTTTCCAGGATGGAAGGGGTGCCGCGGCCGTTTGAGCAGCGACTGCGAGGGCGAGGGTCGTCTTTGGATATCTTTCCGGGAGTCGGCTTTTCTTTTTCCAAACTTTTGTTACCTAAGAAGAAGTTGACAATTATTATTTTCGAAATTTCTTTAAAAATTAAATTCGCGAAGGCAAAATTCGTGAAATTTAAATCTTGAGATTTTAAAATTTAATTAAACGTTTATAGTCTTTTTTTATTGCAGTATTAAAATATGAGAAAAATAATGAAATTTTTTACTTACAGGAGGAATATTTGTAGGAAGGTTTCTCTTCGGCCTTATCTCCATCTTTTTTAGTGTAAGTTGAACCGTAACTGCTACCGATGCTTCTTTCTTTCGTCACAGGCGTTCTCGAAGTTGTTGAACCAATGCTTGTGTAATTATTTCTGTAGTTGCTGTAAGTACTGCCGGTAGATGAATTTCTTCCGTAAGTACTTCCGCTACCAATACCAGTTCTTGTTTTGTAAGCTCCAGTGTCACTCTAAAAATGACGTATCAATTAGGACAAGTTTTTGTGTATATTATATATTTTTGTAACTTATTTCAAATTTTGTGAAGCAAATAAAAATTTTCAAATTCTAAAGGTGCGAATTTTAATAAAATCTATTATAGAATCATTACATAAGTAACTTCATTTAAGAAAAACAAAAAAAAACAGTTTTGAAACTTGCAATACTAATTAGTATTATATGCAGTAACTATAATATATGCACAGGAGAAAAGATCGAATTCGCTCATTACGAAGTCTTCTCAAAGCAAATCCGCGCCGAATAACGCCCCAATAAAATATTCAATAGCAGCGGGAGAAAGACCCTCGGCATTACAACACCTCCGCGAGACAAACCGCATCAGGAATCTGCTTACATAAAAGCTCGCTCGCGCGTCGACGAAAGTCGAGTTATATCTGGTTGTATAATTCGGGCGAACAATAAAACATCGAGACATCGTCTGCGCTCACACCCACATGCCAATATCCCGAGACTCCAGAAAGAGAGCGGCAGCTCTCGGTGGCCGATCGCTTGTCAATCTCGAGCCAGCCATAGAAAAGCAGGCGTCGTCGTCGCCGCCGCCGCCGCCGCCGCGCGAAAAAGCCAGACGCTACTTTCTCGCGCGCGTCGATTTCACTGCTGCCGGGGTATCGCGACGCGATAATCTCTCTCTTTTCTCGGTATGTACACTCGCGCGCGCGATATATCACCTACAAATTGTTTCTTTGACAGGTCCATTCTTCATTGTCCGGCGCTATGAGAGAGAGAGAGAGAGAGAGGGAGGGAGAGAGAGAGAGAAGAAAAGGTTCTCCGTTCGCAGGCTCCGAAGTTCCCTCGTTAAAGGGCTGACAAGAAGGATCGCCGACGAGCACGCGATTTTCTGCGTTTTTACAGCGAGATAGCCGAGGCTGCTTTGCTTGCTGCTGACTTTTTTTGCAGGCCTTTTCTGCGGAGGATCGTAAGCCGTTTTTACGGGCCGATGATTATGTGGATTTGGCGGTGTTGTTTAGTTTGGGATTTGTGCTGTTTTTTGGGGGGAAGGAGGGAAGTCGTGTATACTCCTGTTGAATGGTGCTTTAATGCCGGTGTAATGACAAGGATTTGTTTTATTGCTATTACCACCGGTAGTAATGTTTATGTTTATGTTTTTAATGATTAAATTATTATAGTTACCGGACCCTTCGTAATGATCAAAAAGTGAGTCGGTAAATTAGAAGCAAAAACAAAACCTTCAATTTCTCTATTTAAGAACAAAAAATTGAGAAATGAACGTATTGACAAACTCGATTGACGAGTTTATTTTTCAAATATTTATTTTAGATTACAGTAATTAGCAATTAAGCAAATTAATTTTCTTCGCTACATTAAAAAAAAAACCGCTGCCAAGTCATTGGCAGTTAGCTTCCTCCTAACTAATTTATTGTTCCATTCCGGTAATTGATTTGTAACAACCGTGTGAATAAAACTTAAATTCAATACAGCTCGAAAATTGAGGATAACTTTGCGCAGTTATAACTAATCGCAAAAAGGGTATATAAGAACTAATATTGAGGCTCAATTTCAGATAAGAAAATTATCTTGCAAAGAAGGTACAGGATTTCCTGCAGTTTTAAGGTAATATAAATTCCCCTCTTATGCTACTATTTTGTTTAAAAAAAAGCTTCTCCCATGTTTTTGTCTTTAGCATGCTCCGTTTATTAAAGTTAAACATAAACATTTGTATAACGCTTATTTACAACAAATATTTTTAAATGTTTTCTGTTTTAAATATTTACTTTTCCGCTTTACACGCGTGCAATGAGAAACAATAAAAGTAATCAGACAAGAAAATCTTAATAATATTATTTAATAACAACATATTTAGTTTTTACTTGAAAAATAATAACGGAAAGAAAAGTAATGGAACACCAATTACTTGCAGCCCTTCGAAAGGTCGGTGTTTAGGGTCAGTGAAACACTCGGAGAACACGAACGCCGGCGCACATCGAGGAGAAATAATAATTCGTTCAATTAACATAAGTTTGGCAAGTTGCCCTCGAACTGAAAATAGACGAGTGGAAGTCAACCGGGGCGAGAGTAATAACCTTCCCATTTCTCCTTCTGACTTCGTACGTAACGCTTGTAAAGTGTATTCACTTCTTTCCCCGTTAATTAAATCAGCCCAATACTTCAAAATGCGTAGAGGCTTATAAATTTTGGAACCTTTTTTCAGTCAATTTTACCGAGTGGTTAAAGATAAACCTGCACATGTATTGTCTATAATTTAAAGATAAAGCAATTTATCAGTTGTTTAATTTCAGTATTGCTTCCGAGCACAACACGATAATTCATCCCGCTTGGCTAACATCTTTCACTATTTACATGAGCAATACTATAAATTTATTTGACCTATAATATATAGAGCAAAAATTCAGAATGAATCATTCATTTATACTTTATTTATGTATCAGGATGCAGCAGGCGGCACATTGTGCATACGTGACTCAGCGTAGACTCTGATTTGCATAATAGAACGAGTAACCAGCTAAATATAAATCGGTAACGACCAAAACTTGTTTAATAATAGTTTGCGATTAATAAAACTTGCGATTACGGCGCCGGTAAACATAAACATACACAAGTTTGACCCACATATCCCCCGGAGCGAGTTCGCCAGTCGTATCATCTAATTCAACTGCAGGAGGGTGGAACAGCAGCGAACTTCTGAAGTTCCAAATTAATTCGTTTTCATATCTAGGACAGATACTATTTGCGTAAACACCAGTTTCTATCGTTTCGGGAAAACAAGAGTTATTGATTTACCCATTGCTTCTATTCTATCAACTGTTGGAAATTCAATTATAATACTATATTATATCAATATTATCTTTCGACACAATTATCATGCATATAATAAAACAGAATAAAGGATGTAATAATAATAATTCAATACTATATATTCATTTTTCTCCCTTCAAAATTTACCTTTATCTTTCTTTTCTAAAATTTTTGAAATACTAAATTTCATATACGAATTCGATTTGTTAGCAAAAAATCCGCCAATCATTAAATTCAAATGAACGTAGAAACGCGTAAATCAGCCGAACCTTTCGAAATCTAATCAAAATTACATCCAGCAACAGCCCCCCTCCTGCGAATAAACTCCGTCGAAGAAGAGCAAAAGATCGCGCCTGTGTTCCATTAATCCGGCGTTAACTCAGCCGGGCTCTCCCGCAGATGTTGCGCGCGCCAAATGCGCCGTGCAACCCGCGAAAGTTACTGCGGCGCGGAGCGCGCGAGCGAGGCTCGCTGCTAATTCGCGAGTTATCGTAATAGACTGGGGCGCTTATCTTTCTGGCTGGGGATTGCGCGATTCGGGAACTCGCCGGGTTTTTGGACGGTTGATCGCGGAGAGGGAGGAAAGTTGGACGGTTGTTGATGGAGTATTGTTAATTGTACTGTGAATAAATGATGGGAAGTGGAATGTAAAAATTTGTGCTTACAGACTTAGGGAGATATTGCTAAGTGAACTGAAATTATTTTAATTATCAAAAATTAATAAAATTTTGAAAAACAAATCTCTTAAACTCTCGTCTTTTATCACTGTAAAAGTTTTAAAACCGTATTAAAATATTAACTTTTAAAATGGTTGACTTTTTCATGAAACATAAATATTTATTGCCTTTTCATTTGAGGTTTTCCGATATTTAAAGTATGCATAATATACGACTACTAAACGAAATGACAAATTCCTGGTAATAATTCAGAATCATAAAAACTTTGTGGTGAAAGGATATAACTTTGGTACTCACGTCACTAAGCACCACATTTAATTAATGCGAAAAATTTAATGATACGATTTTGGTCCATAAACCTTGTAAATAAATACGTTACATTACTCGTACGTCGGAAAATTATCGATTTATTATTATGTGCACTTTAAAACCCAATAATAGACTTACATTTTGCGTGCATTATATTTTTTTATTCTTCCAAGATACACTGAGTATTTCTCGCAAGCCTCGAAAAATGTATAAAGTACAAAAATATTCAAAGAAGATCAAAAAACCTACTTTTAAACCTTCCAAAAAAAAAGCAAAAAAAATCATCCAGACTCAATAAATATTCTTATCTAAGTAGTAAATTCCGCTCGCGACGGAATCTTACAAATGCAGGATACTCGAAAAGGCGAGTTTTTACGGCGCCTTTCGAAAAAGGCTTTTACCGATTCCTTTAAAAAAGACCCGTCGTCGGAGCGGAGAGCCATATTGACAAAGCCATTTATTCGGCGCGCAAATCGAAAGCAGATTCCAGCGGGCGTCCGCGAATAAAAGCAGTAGTGGCGCGAGTCTCCCTCTCCTCGCGCGATCGCATCTCCTCCGCCGAAAGAGGATTCGGCGCAAAATGCATGCCGGGGGGACAAATTGAGTTTTCCCCCCCGGCGGCCGTCATTCGTTATTATGCTAATGGGGCCCGACGCCCGATAATGGAATTAGGTCGCGCAGCTTTATTCGAGATCGCTCGCCGAGCCGGAAGTGGCGATAATTTTTTCTCGAGGGCGGGAGAAGGTGAGACGGCTCGCGAGTGCCTGATCACGAATTCCTAGCCGAGAGCCGGATGTTACTCCTGCGAATAGTATTTTTCTTGCGTCAGCCGCGCGTCCTCGGGGCGGCTGCGATTTTTCGAGTCCTTCTTTCTGGAAACGGCGAGTTTTTTCGGCTCTTCAAAACGGGGATAGAAGATGATTTCGCTGCTTTCTTGTATTTCGAGAAGTCTTGAAGACGAATGTTTCTGCTTTATAGTTTGTCAAATTTTACGCTGTTTAGATGAATTGGAAATAATCGGTCAATCGCCAGACTTTTGCCAGAATTGCGTTAAACTTATTGAGCGAGGCTTCCGCTAAACTTTAGCCAAACTGATATTTTTGCCCGAGAAATTATTTGTTCGCTATACCAGCGCTAATCGTTCACTTTGCATTGCGCCACGCATTCGAAACTTGGCGACTGTCTAATCAAATTATTAACTAATTTACGTATAAAATACTGCTTTTATATGAATATTAATGTTGAGAATATTTTTTACGAATTATAAACAAATCATTTTCCACGGAGAAATTATTAAAAGATAGTTTTATTTGAGATCGGCTTAAAAAAAAAAGTAACACGGCACGTTTAAAAAGTAAACAAAAAGAAAAGCTATAATGGATATACAGATTTACAGTGTTTCGGATTATTTTTTCAGTAAACAAAAAGAAAATATGCTAGATAGATAGATAGATACATTGTAAGTTATCACTCCACGAAGTTTCTTGGCACGCTTTGAAGTTCGACGTTTGCCAAGTGTCTTTAGTAATCTGAATCTGAATCGGTTACAGCATAGATCACCACATCCTTACGTCGGTGCGAATATACAAATTGAATTAATATCTAATCTCGTACCAATAACGAACACCTCTCGCTTATTACTCCAAGTAACACTTTATAAATATGCATCTAAATTACATCCCAAAACGCTCGAACGGCAGCGATGACCCACATCGAAAGTAAAATGACGATCAATTTACCATCGCCGAAAACGATACTCAAAAATTCCCGTGCGCTTCTTCGACGAAACGTCCTCCTTCCCGTCGTAATTCACTGCTGTAGGCCAGAGTCTAAGTAAACCTATATCTTGCGGGGCGCCTCTCTCTCTCCCCGGCAGAAGTTGATCGATTGTCGGGGAAAACGGCCGGGCCGAGGAGCGGCGATTGTCGAATCTCCGAGAATAGATTTTGATACGGACGTGCGGACGCGAGCCGAGAGGCTCTCGTTCGGCGCTCGGAGCCAGTTTAAAGCTATCCAGAACGGAGCGCGGCGGAGAAAAAAACAAGGCCGAGCGAGAGAGAAGGAGAGAGAGAGAGTGGAAGACGCGCGAGAGGGAGGAGACGAATTAAAGGAGGAGATTAATCTGAATATTGACAGAGAGTTGGTAAACACGGTTAAAGGCTTCGTCGATCGTTTAATGGTGAATTGTGGGCTTTTAATTTTTTGATGAATGGAGAAATGTTTGGAGTATTTATTGCCGGGCGATTTAGACGCTTGTTTGAGATTGTAGATTTGAACAAAAATTTTGGTAGCCATCCGCTTGTTTACTTTTAATTAAAATTTCGTTCATATCTAACTTAAGTTTCTTAATTCTATATTTTATCTATTTTCAGTGATAAATAAATCTCGGCAGAAGATTTTTTTATCTAGGGTTAAGCTTTTAAGACGGTGATTTTTCGTATTTGATGTGTGTGCAGATGTCTAGACATTAACTCGTCTATTAATAGAAAGAGGTATCCACCGACAAATATAGAACGAATTAAATTATGGATCTGATCGCTCGCAAGCCCTAAAGCTCCGTTATAAAAGTTTATTTAACCCGACGAGAAAAGCGGCTGCATCAAAATAAAAATCATCGAACCCATAACCGAAATAATTCCAAAGCGAAGAACTGCGACTTTCCCGCGAAAATAAGTCACCGCCCCAACAAAGCCGAGGCCCACATTCCGTCCGCTGTAAATACTTCGGGCGAATTGAATCCGCGTTCAATATCGCATGAACCAAACGACCGCGGGGCCCGGGGAAAAAGAAGAATAATAAATCGAACGAAAGCTACCTGGGCTCGCCGGATCCTCCTTCGCCTCTTTTTTTTCTCTCTCTGTGCGCGCGTGTGTACGTGTGTGCAAACGGAATCGAGCGCATTCGACAAAATTGATACAAATGGCCGCGCTCGGAGACTCGGGATCGGCTCGGTCATCCGCTGAAAATAGCAATTCGGGATTTATCGGGGAAGCCCGCGGCCGCGAGCGCCGCCAATACTTCGAGTGTCAGCTCAAGAGCTGCCGACGGTTCTCTCTCTCTCTCGGTCGACTTTTTTTTTCCATTTCCCGATGTGCGCCGCGCTTCGGCCAGCTGCGTGCTTGATGGGATTTTGAGTTCGATATGTTGGCAACATTTTTTTTCGAGGTTTATACTGGGATACTGTGCGTCGGATGGAATGGACGTTGTATACACGTTTTTTTCACATTTTTAACAGACGGACCGATGTGAGCTTCCCTGCTCAGTAATCGTGCGAATTGGGTGTAAAGCATTATTATTACTTGTTTTTAGAATACAAACCACAAAATAAAAGTACATGTACATCTAGAAGGTTTACCCAAAGTAATAACTTACTCAAAAGTACTAGAAACGGTCGCTCCTATATAAGAAATCATCCGTGCATCTATTCCCAAAAGTCAATAAAACCAGGCCAGGCCAGTTCCTCCTCATAAATCTCCGACCCTAATTCCCCAATCTTTCTTACCCCGACCTTTCTCAACCCTCTGCTCCCTTCTCGCTCTCGACCCTCGAGAAAGCACTCGAGGAATTAAAAGCAGCGGCGACCCGACAAATCTTTCCGATATTGCTTTATCGCCCATAAAACCGGCGGCTGTTTACAGCGCGTATTCGCCGAAAATGACAAAGTGCA
>JAWWML010000012.1:18706591-18756781 GCA_035047165.1 Ormyrus rosae | reverse complement strand
GCGCTTTCGTTCGATTCGGCGCATTAGCGTTATAAACAGTGTAAAACGATAGGATGCGCGTTAATGCCCTCGCCGATTACGATAAAGCCGCGGCGCCGGCGGCGGGCTTCTATTAGCGTTCATTGTACCAGCGCCCGAGGAGAGAGATGTTTGCCTTAACGACGCCCGCGGCTCGCGAAAGCTCCTGTTTTCGAGAGAAGCGGAGAGAGAGGAGCTTTGCCAGAGGATTTACCTGCTTTTTTGGGAGGGCAGCAGGTGATGAGCTCTTCAAGAGCCCCGGGGATTTAGGGAGCGCGATAATTTGCGGCCTCGATTGTAAATTTCCGTCCGAGTGAAATATATATTGTCTTGTAAATTGTGGGAGATTTAGTGTATTGTACGCCGGTAATGGGCGTAATTAATGCGTCCGCGTTCGCGAAGTACTAATTGTAATTTTATACCTGTTTGCTATACGGCCGGAATGATTTTCATTTATGACAATGTGCGTTTTTTAATAAAATTGATTACAAGCAACGTTTTATGAATCGTTACAAAGTTTATGGGGGTGCATGAAACGAAGATTAAACCTAACAGCGCGTCATGTAAATTAATAATGAAGAGTAAAAAAAAACGGGAAATTATACGTCCTATTAAAATTATTGATATTTTATTAGTTCTCGTAATAACATTAAGTTCATTTGGAGCTGCAGATATTCTGTAGATTATTAAATTATGATAATATTAATCTCAAAATATCAATGAGAAAATTACCAGAAAATTCAATTACCATAATTTATAATTTTTCATAAATTAAGCTTATTTCATTAATATAACCAATATATAAAAGCTTAAAAAAAAAATCTTAATACCGAAAAGCTACAGCTCCAACTGTATCAATCTCTTCAATCTCTAAATGTAAAAATGCTAAGTACACCTCATCGAGCTCCGGCAAACCGAATCCCATTTCATCATCGTAAGCTCGACCCGAAGAGATACAAATGCAAAAAAAAAAAACAAAAAAAAGAATCCGCCGCACTTTAATCCCACTGACCGAGCGGAGCCTTGCCAACGATATACAGCAGGTCCGCGCAATCGCCATGAAAGCCGCGTCAATTAATCCTCCTATTTATACGCGGCTTCTCTCCGCCGCACGCGGCGGGAGAAGAGAGGGAGACCCGCCGAGGAGAAGACGGGAGGCGCCTAAGCGGCACCGATTATTAGCGCGAAACGATTAACGAGACACGCGCGAGGCGACTAATTGAAGAGGGAAGGCTTGCCGCGCCAGTCGCCCGGATTATTATTATAATTTATGACGCAACACGGGAGCTGTCGCTTTCGAGCGCCGACGACGAGCCGAGAGCGAAACTGTACACCACGCTTATTTGCTGCTGCTGCTGCGTCGAAGCGAATTGCCGATTAACGCGAGCTTTCGTCGAGGTCGAAAAGAGAATCTATCGATTAAAAAAAGAAGAAAAATGCGTTGTAAGTTTTTGAATCCGATGGAAATGGAGGATATTCTTTGTGTGCTTTTACAATTCTCGCTCGCGTTCATTTGTTTTCCAAAGGATATCGGATTTCTAGGCCATTCTCTTAAAATTGAAGATAAAACCGAACGCACGAAGTACCGGTGACCCCAAGCCGAAAGCCTAAACGTACGGGGCGCAATAATTTAACGTTTCTTGGCACACACCTGCTTCCCAAACATCGCCCGTTGCCAAAACGTTCGCTCGAAAGTTTTATTACAATTTTCACTTTCTTTGCCTCCCAATAACTGTGTTTACCTCGCGAAACTGCCTCCGTTTTCCTCGCGATCGCACCGAAAACTACCGTAAACTCCCCGAAAACTGCCGAACACTCGAAAAATAACGTCGCGGCGCATCGCGACGTTAAGATTTAATTGGCGAAACCTTCCAAAATTAGCAGCCGCGCCCCTCGGAATATATCCGATGTCATCGACCAGCGCGCCGGGAAGACATCAGCCGGCCAAAAGCCGCGGGGATTGCTGCCGATAATTTTCCGCGGCCGCGTTAAAAATTCTGGCGGCCGGCCAAAGGAATCCCCGCGCGGCGCGGGTTATGATGGGCTCCGCGTAAACAATGCAGTTGCTTTTACGCCTCCGAGAGAGAGAGAGAGAGAGAGCTGTCGAGAGACCCTTTGCGGCCGGACGAGTGATTTCGTTTATAGTGGCTCTTTTTGCTGGCACCTCGGGCTTGTAAACAGTCTTAGCCGAGGAAGATTTATTGGAGGAAATGGAGTTGTAAGGATTGCGAGGGTTGATGCTGTAATGGACGTTTCGGAATGAGATACTTCACCTATAAAGCTTTTAGTTTTTTTTTAAATTTTCTTGGTTCAATAACTGTTCTTGGGATTAGTCGTAAATAAATCAATATTCATTTCTTGTGTACTTAGACAATTTTACGATTATTAAAGAAGAGTCAATTTGCATTCGTTTATCGTTTATTCGAGGCCGTAAATGGTTCGACTAAACACTGTCGTTGCAGAAGTCTCGGGGGTAACTCTTTATTGCGGTTCAAGGCAGCGTTTGATAATTCCATTGTCCGCAAATCAATATTAATTGATGATTTATTTTTACGACACTATTAAGACACTCGAATGCGAGCTTTCAGCTGCAATGCAAACTGATTAAACGTCGCTGCTGTCGCAATGAAATTCTGTTTAACGTGTACAAAATGAATTGAATAAAAACGAAAAGCAGATAATGTCATTTTTTGTAATAATATCAATACTTGATTTATGCGTGCAGTAAACAAAGGTTATATTGCAGAAAATAATTTAAATCAAACGCGTGGAAACGCGTTAAGCATTTAAAGCCGTACGACGCAAAAAGTTGTTATATTAAATGAAGCTTTATGTTTGCGAGCTTTCGAATTTATTTGCTTTCCGCATTTCCCGCGTGATAGACGTGCATTTTGTAATTTAAAAGCGAGACCCAAATTTCAGCAAATGAGCCAAAGTATCGAATAAATAAAAAAAAAAAAACTGCAAGACTGACAATACTCGGTCAGACAAATAATCAATAAAATTTTCATTGCGCCACTGGAACATAAAGCTCGAGTAACCGAGCGCGAATAGCGCAACGAAAGCGAAACGTTAATCCGTGGCGCCGAAGACGCAAATGAGTCCAGGGTGATTATTTGTACAAGATTCCCGACTGACAGACAGACGTCAGGATCGTCTCGACAGGCTCGCTAATCGCGAACAATAGCCTCGTTTTGCTCTCTCTCCGGCTCGCGCGAGCCGCGATTTTAGGTAAGCAAACTCGAATATTTCCGTCGCCACCGCGCCGAACCGTATCAAATGCTCTCCGGCGTCACGTCGGCGCGATACATTGTTGTAACTGTCTATTTTAATTGCGCCGCGCAAAATTTTCATGGTCCGCCCGAAGAGGCGAGAATTATTGGGAAATTGTTGAATATAAATAACGAGTAATATAAAAAAAATTGAGAATTCAGCGTTCAAAAATATTTTACAAACTCTTTTTTTTTTGAAAGTTTTATCGGAAGAACAATGAATCGGAATATATAGCTGTTGACGAGCGGACGTAAAGCGCAGACGCGCGAAATTCGCACCAGACGTGCATTAGGCCAGGAAATCTGGTCGGTTCGGTTCACCGACACCAAACAGTAGATCAATCAGCGGGTCGAAGCCGAAAACCTCTGCGAAATTGGCTTCGATTTCTCGCGAATCAATCTCCCTCCCTCTCTCTCTTCTCTCCTTCCTGTCGGCAATTTATTTTTTTCGCTCGTCCGGAATTTATCGCGAAACTATTCGCGAATCGTTCGTTAAATTGCGCCGCGCTTCGTTTCATTGAGATGAAGGGCGAATCTACGAATCCTCCTTTTTTCCGGGCCGCTACATAAATTCTCTTTATGGTTCGCCCCCTTTTTTTGCGCTCAAGTTCGAAAGCGCGGAACAATCGAGTGCCGGGAACGGAGCGTAGAATACTCTGAGGATCGCCGCCGAAGAATAGGGCGACATTTGCCCTCTCGGCGCGCTGGAAAAATTTTCAATCTGCGAAAGCGCGATCGTTTCGAAAATAAATTGAAATGTTGATTGCGTCGCGCGGCGCGAGCTGTGATTTTATAATTTTATATTTATCGTATATATATGCTTTAAAATGAATTTATTCATAATTTGAACGTCGATTAACTGAATTTTTTATACTATATGCGTTTTTATGGATCGCTTGAAAATGTCTCGTAAAAACGCGTTATTTATTTTATTAGCTACATCGTGCACTTCGGTGCAACAATGCAAAATATAGGTTTTTTAAACGCAGCTAATTTTTTTTCTGCAAAATACGAAGAATAATATTATAAAAAATTACATAATTATAAAAAAAGGCAAGCGATGGGTCTTTTTCCGCTCAATGAATACAAAAATGAGAGCGTTCCGTTTAATCGCAAAGCTAACATCCGCCTTTTTTCAAAACGTACCCCGGCATCCATAAAGAAATCAGGCTCCCACCGCAAAAAGTTCTCATAACACGTCAAGTCCAGACAGGAGCGTGCCGGCGCGCTCCCCTAAAAAATGCAAGGCACGCGCAAAAAGCCGAAATCTCACTTCATACATCTCGGGCAAACGAGAGGAATCCCATCCTCCTCCAAAACAGGGGAGTACTTTTTATTTCACGCCAAAAAAAAAGTAGTAAGGAAACACCGGCGGAGAAAAGCAGAAGATGAAGGAGGCGCGCGTTTAAATATAGACGTCGCGCTCTGCGCTGCAGTTTCCTCGGCCGGCTTATACTCCTTCCATTTCCATCCCGGCGCGCGCGGCTCTCTTTTCTTCTCGCGGTCATTCTTCCTACTTTGCTGAATCGCGGAAAAGGGAAATATGACGCGCCGCGTCCGGACCTTTCAGCCCGGCTTCGACGCCAGAACGAGGAAGAGGGCGGACCTTCCGGTGGACGTCTTTATGTATAACCGACGGAGCTTTCGTGTGGTTTTTTTTTTTTATTTTAGAAGGAGAATTTTCATATTACTGTTATGGGGAAAATTTCTGAATCGTTATTTTAAATTTGAAAGAGGAAAGCTTTTATCGATATAAATGATTTGGTAGAGAAAGCAAAATGAAAATTTGGATAAATCTGTCGGTTTTGAACTCGTATAAAAATAAGTATACTCCGCCGCAGAGGTTCATCATCAGTCGATGCATAATTCCTCTCTAAAATTCATGCAAGAGCCCGTGAATGGATCACTTCCTCGTCACTCCATCCCCAGTCGGAGCGAAAACGCCTCTTAAAAAAAGCAGGACGGAACAAAAGCCGAAGGGAAACAGGTATATAAAAAAAATGGGGGGGCTAAAACAAACGCTCAATTAAAGCGATACGGGCCGCTTCGTCGCATCCGCGAGCCTCGTGAAATATTCAAAAGCCCATTAAATCCCCCTCCGGCGCTTTTCTTCACCCGCTGCATAAATACTCCGATGCTCTGATTGAGTTGGAACAGTGCTCCAATTCAGCGGGGATACCCGCGAAAATTCGGCGTCTTGTTGCGCAATACGGTCGCCTCGTTTCGCGAATAACGCCAATTAATATGAAATACGGCGGCGAGGGGGGGAAGAGGGACATTCGAGATTTTCCATGCGTGCAGGCGCAATTTTATCGGATAAATTCTGTGCAGCCTTTGCTAATTGGCCCGTTTAGAGCGGCGACGTATATTTTTGCTCCTGCTTTATTGCGCGTCATTACGGTTGTTCCGCTTCGCTTTCGAGCTGATTTTTATTTCTATTTTTCCGAACCGGGGCGCGTTTTCATTTTCTGCGATATATGTATACGGGAGCTTTCGCCGCTGCTGTGATTATAATTTGATTCTTTAGAATTATACTTTGAAATGCGCGTCGTGTTTATGAAATAAACGAATCGCACGCACGATTTTATTCGATTTTACAATTCAAGCAATAATTTCGAGAATATCATTTAATTTAACAACTACATCCGAAAGTTTTATTCCAGAAAAAAAACAATCGTTTCGCGAAAGTTCCCTAATCAAAAAAATTTATAAACACCGCTCGTCAATGTCAAAGTTTTCCTCGCGTCTCTCCAGACACCTCGCAAAAACTTCCTTCAAGTTCACTCCCGTCGCTATTCCCGTCCGTCAGATTACGTTTCCACAGCTGTTTCGCGGCAAGATGCTCACCGCGGCAACCGTTTCCTTAGCCTTGAAAAAAATAGAAAGAACCAGATTGTACGTCCCGGACGTGCGGGCCGAGTCGTTAATTCCGCGGCTCGGATGTAAGCAAACGAGGCCGCCGGCGAGGGAATCCGATATCTGCTCTGTCGCGAACTTCCACGCTTGTTGTCCGGCTTTATAGAAAAAAAGGGAGCCGATTGAATTATGCGAGAAGGAGGGCCGCGATTCGGAAGACGCTCGACTTAAAGTAAAGGCAGTTTTTGAAATGCGCTGCTTTCTGTTTTTTAGTATGAAAATTAAAAATTTTATTAAAAGCTAACTTTATATCAGAAGTTAAAGCAGTACATTACGAAATGCTCTATCCAATCACGCATTGAATATCGAATAAAATATATAGATAAACTCCGTTACATACACACAGCCGCCCTATAAAAATCGAACGGAACTACATTTCCAATACATTAGCTCGTGCAACCCAGATCGAAATTCATCGACGATACGCAACCAACGACAAAAAGCTCCCACTCCCTCCCGCCGCGGCGGACCTCTGAAAAGCTCTCGGCGAGCGCGGAAACGGGACGGAGCACCGTCTCTCGCGGCCCGTGGAGAAAAAAAGCGCGCGCGCGCGGGAGTATCCATTTCGCGCCGGGCGTCGAACTGGCACGAAGAAAAAGAGAGGAACAAGGTACACCGCGCCGGCCGCGGTAACCGGACGATGTCCGGGGAAAAGAGCCGGCTAATTTTGCTGTACAAGCCGGCGCTCTCGCTCTCTAGTCTCTCTCTCTCTCTCTCTCTCCGTCCCTCGGCATACGAATAAATAGCCCCGGGCAGCGTGCTGACTGCGCGACGAGCTTTCGCCCGTGTATACGTCGGCTCGACGGTGACGTCCGCTAAAGGAACTGCTGATGCGCGGTTTCACGCCGAGGATCGGCGGGCGAGACCGCGCTTGTTCCCTCGTTTGTCTTTGCTCGCTTTTTTACAGGAGTGCCGACGCACTTTTTGCGCTCCTCCCGGTGGAGAGAGAGGGATGTATTTGCTTTGATGCTGAAATACGGTTCGTGGGGATTAATTTTTTTTAATCATTCTGCGGCCGGATTAATGTTGTTTAAAAATTTTTTCTTTTTATTAGTACACTTAAAAGAAGTGTAAAATGTAATTACATTTTATTACTTGAAATTTAATTTGAATCAATGTCGGGTTTTGACTTGTAAAAAAAAAAAATTTCTTTTCGCGTGAGTCCTTAAGAGTTTATTTAAAAAACTCTTTTTACTTTTCCCAATAGCCATGATTAAACTTCATTTATAAGAAAAAGCAACAAACGATTTTTTTTAAAACTCTTTTAATTAACTTTCTTACTACACGAAAGCAGTTAAAATGATTAATAAAAGCGAATGAAATAAAATTGTTCTTCATAAAAATTAAATAATAAAAAAAAAACCATTTTTAATAGATAAATAAAACAACTACTGGCAATATTGTCAAATGATGAATTTATTAGTAAAAACGACGTTTCGTCGTTATAATAAATTCATCATTTGACAGTATTGCCAGTAGTTGTTTTGTTTATCCATTTGAAATTACAACTGTCAGTTGAAGCTATTACATCTTAAAAAACATTTTTATCTTCTTATGATTCATTTCTCTGTCAATTCATCGATTATTTAACTCAGCCCAAAAAAATTACATCAACATCCATTACAATACACGATCTTTCCTGCATCTCCGCATTCGACCCCTTCCCCCTACAAAAACAAAAACCCTGTCCTCCTCCAGGCCGTCCAAACAAACGCATAATTCATCGTCGGCTTTTAACCGGTCGGTCCTAAAAAAAAAAAAAAAAAATCCAGACGCCCGAAACGTAAACACAAGCGGAGCTTCTCGCCGCGTAAAAAAGCTCCGGCGGCTGCTCGCGATTAGAGCTGAGCCGCAACGATATAATGAACGGTTCAGCGAGCGCGAAAGCGACGTTCTCCTCGAGAGAGAGAGAAAGAGAGAGCGCGTCACGCGATCATCTTCCACGCGCGGCGGTTTTGACGCGCCGCGCGCGCGTGATGATGATGCGCAGGCGCGAGGACGAGATGATCGTCGTATCGAGCGCATCGATTTTAAGTCAATTTGTCGCCTATTAGGAGCCATCGGGAATTTGCATGAGCGGATCGAGCGCCGGTTTCGCGGCTGGAAAGGCCTATAATTTGCGTCGAGATATAAATCTTAATTAAAAGGGACGTGATGAATTGAGATTTTACGGTAATTGGGATTTATTGTATTACTAAAGTGGAGTGACGCGGAAACCTGGCAGCTCTAATTTTATTGAATTTAGTGACGTTTTAGGACGTTGCTGATAAATGATTAGTGTATTAAACTTTTTTTTATATCCGTAAAGCTCACTTTCAAAGGTTTTCAACTATTTTCGTCTATCATTAAATAAAGCTTTTGAAAAGTACTCTGTCCAAATTAAAAAAGCAATCTTCAACTTCAGAAATTTATGAAAACTTTCAATTCTCCTCCGCTTCTCTAGACCGCGCAAATATTTCGAGAGCTGCGCCGTGACAGCCACCTTTCAATCCCGCCGTAAATCAAGCAATCTTCCGCGCTTTAATCCCATCTCGCATTAAAAGCCTCCTCCGAAAAGTCTCGTAAAATCTCCAAAAATACCTGCACCGCGTCCCGAGCCGCAGCTCGTCCGATCGCCGCGGGTGAAAAAGCTCTCTCGGCTGCCGCGCCGCGCGGATCGCTCCCGCGACGTGGGTGTATCGCGGCGGCGCTCGCCCGAATTAACGCTGTTTTGTAAACAAAAGCCGGCGCACGTGCGACGACTCTCGCGATTCCGAGCGTTGCATAAGTGCATCCGCTCGGGTTCGACGACTGCGCCGATGAACGACGGCGGGAGATCGGATTGGGATTGCGTTGTGTGTAAGACGACCGTTTTAGCGGATTCTCCATTGATTGCGTGTAAATATAGGTGGGGAGCGTTTTATTGGAGTACTTGAAGGTCTCGTCTGCCGGGGGTAAAAAATAAAATTAGAGTAATTCACTGTCTGGTATAGGCAAAGCTACGATTCTTTTGTTCTATCGTCCATAAATAGCTGAAAGTAGCAGACGCTCACTTCGGCGGCTCTTTTTCCTCTTTTCCGCCGCGTAGATCCGCACCAAAATAATTCGAAAAAACGTCCATCGAGCCGTCACCGATCCAGCGAAAGCCGTTGTCGCTCGCACTCTCCGATCACTTTACCGTGAAAAAAACTCGCGCTCGAACTCGCACTAAAAACTTCACTCCCGTCGATCGGGGGGGAGGGGCGATCGATATCTCTCGATCTCTCGATCGGCGTCGAGCGGTGCCAGAAAACTTACGTAATTCCTGAAGGACGACATTGTCGGAGGGGAGGCTCTCCTGCCCGTGCTTGCTTCCTCTCCCAGCGGCGTCCGGTAGGGTTATAGGGCCGAAGAAAAAAGTCGAATCGGCAGCTCGCGGTGGTGGCGGCGGCGACGGCTGCCTCGTCGGTGCGTCGGGGGTTGGTAACGGGCGAGAGAGGTGCCAGGCGCCGGGTGAAAATCGCGCGCGCTCAAGGCGCCGCCCGCAGACTATCGCTCTGTCCCTGTCTGGCGCGCGCGTCCGACGCAGACAGAGCCCTGATGCGAGAGCAGCAGCCGGCGTCTTTCCGATCTTTCTCTCCGAGCCCGCCGCCGTTCATTCGCCGGCGACGAGAGGCGTAGGCCCTATTTTAAGAATAGCCTGTCTCTCTCTCTCGCGCGAGCTCTCTCTCTCTCTCTCTTTCTCTCTCGCTCGCAAGCTCTTTCTTTCGATGCCTGAATGCTGCCTGCCTGCCTGCCTGCCTGCCGTCGCGCCGACGCGCCCGGGGGAGAGAGGCGGCTCGACAAAGGCGCCGAAAGACTCGCGGGGATGGACGCTGGCCGGATTAGTTTTTAGAAGACGCAGCAAGAGGCGAAGAGAACGATACGTTTCCGCGGAAATCGATGAGCTGGCGAGGATGCAGGCGCTGATGAGCCGATGCGGATCAATGAACTGGGAGTTACGCTTTTGCGCTTGTTATTTTAGCTTGGCCTAGCGGAGCTTTCGGCAAGTTTTCGGCGGGGGGTTTGCTAAATTTTGCGAAAAGCAACGTGGCTGAGTCGATGCGAATCAGATCGATCACTGTCTTTGTATTTCTATAAGGTTAATGATATTCGTAAATCTTGAATAAATTGCTTTCTGATTGACGTGGCTTAAATTGTCTTCAATTCTTGAGGGTACTTTGGGTCGACAATCGTTATTTTCCGATAGTTTTTGGAATTCTAATTGCGCTGCTTCGCGGAAACGCAAACTAGTTCGAAAATCCATTGCAAATGTTACGAGTGAGTGCAGATATTTCTTGCAAGATTAAATTAGAGCTTTTCAGATCTGTTTGTTGAAGCCGGCCATTATATAAACAAGAAATCTCATTTGATTAATCATAAATTTATGCAAAAACTAGCCAAAATTCTCGCTCGCTCACACTCGCTCAAGATGATAAAAATTGATTATATATATACAATGAAGAATATAGTAAAATACTAAAAGTGTTGAGTCACGATTTCGAGGACCGGAGAACAACAAATTAATATTAGGTAGATATGTTTCTAATGTTAAAACTGGTTTTCTTAAAAAGTAAAATCATAACAAACTTCTAATACACTACCAAAATAAGTGGCTAAAAAACGATTTTAATCATCGATATATACCAGCCTAAAAACGCGTGAAAATCGCATTAATTCCAATCTCGTAAACAATCCAGAAGAAAAGCCGTAGAAAGCTCTCCGAAGATCCCTCGCCGGGCAAACAAAAACTTTCCGCGGCGGGCTCTCCGTGACATCTTGGTTTACACGCGCATTTCCAACTTGCCGGAGATTGTTTTATTAATTCAATAAAACTCGTAAATCTCATCGAGGCTCGCGGCCGCGCGCAAAAAGCAGCAGCGCGCGAACTTGCGACCGAGTCTCTCTGTCTCTCTCTCTCTCTGCGGTTTCTTTGTGCAGTGTGCGCCGCAAGCACGAAACTTCCTCGGGCTCGGCCGCGAGAGAATCGATTCGCGATAGCGACTGTACGAGTAACAGATGCCCTCGAATCGAAGCTTCCGTTTGAGCTCGCCGCAGATCCGCGTATAATTGGAATATCTTCCGCCCGGCATGCGACGCTCGAACTTTGGCCCCGATAAAATTCGAATAATTAAATTTCGCTCGGCTGCGTCGGAAGAACGCCCGGTTTTATGAAGGACGGATGATCGAGTCTTTCTCGACGGGAATGCTTGGAGTGTTGATACAAACGGCTGTGCGATGAAGTCGCGCGAACTTTTGGATTCAACGAAGAAATAATTAAGTACAATAATAATTTTATATTATTTACTTATTTTAGTATACGTGTCGAATAATTTCAAGGTAATTTGCTTTCCAGAATTCAATATCCTGAAATGTACGTGGATTATGTATAATTATGCAAACCTCAAAACTAATTTGCAGTAGTAATCGGGCCGTTCGCTTATATCAAAATAGCGAATGTTCAATTTACCCTTGTACCATTACCAGGTCTGCGGGTTCTATTCGCTTTATGAGCGCTCTAAATCGAAGCAATTTTACAAAAATTTGTGTTTAAATCCATTGCAAAATTTAGTTTTTTTTTTTTATTCTCTATAAAACTTTTCTGATTTAAGAATATTTTGTGTTTTATTTAATTATTGTTTTTAGGATAAAATACTGAATTATAATTAATTAAAAAAGTAACTGTTTATTAAATTTTCATTTCATTTCATTAAAAAGCAAGTTTGAAAATTACGAATTCACGACATGCGTGCTTTTTTATATCGTGTACTATGCTGCTAACTCACTGCAAGTAGTACACTGGGATTATGCTTTAATTCTGAAACACTGCCAAAACTATTACATACACGTTATGCACGGATGTAGACACATTGTTAGCAGAGTTTTCATGGTAGTTTCTTTGCGAACTAAATCAGCGAAGGAAAATTCATTCTAGTTTATAATAACATTTTTTTTATTTTTATATGTAACGAAGAAAATTATTGAAAAATGGAACTCGGAAAAAGCTGTTTTAAAATAATGGACAACTAAATTAAATAATGCACTCTAAATTATTATCGTGGTAATGCAAGTTTTTTACTTTGCAACAATAATTAAGATACGATAAAGTTTTGAATGTGTAAAATATCAAGATTTTTGTAGTACTAACGGTAGTCCACGTATTTTTACTTCTGTACTTCGAGTAACAATTTCGCATAACAAAAAGTTGTAGTTATTACACTATATTATTAAAAGTTTAAACAAAATATTTGCTTAGTGCAAGAATCCATAAAAATTATTAAAAAATGATATACGCTCTCCAAATTCAGTAAAAATAACTATTCTATTTCTCCCTCCAAGAAACAGTGCAAGTGCTGCCAGCAGTGAGTAAACGCGGCAAACCAGTCCGCAGACGAATCTGCTATCCCTCGGCCAGTAAAGCCGAGCTCCCCGTCAGCGATTCAAGATTCAAAATCGCTCCCCAGCGGCAACCTTCCCGATCTCACCGCCAGATGCTCCCCTCCCGCAATTCCCGGCGGGCAAAAATAAACGCGGCTATTTCGTAACGAGCTAATAATACCGTTAACCAAGATTTCCGTTTAAAAATACAGCCCCTCGCGCAACATCCAATACTCGGGCGTGAATCACGAGCGCAAAAAAGCGGCGCGATCTCCCCCGAGTAAAAAAAGCAAACTGCAGCCGCGATCCGCGTCGTACACATCCGTTCCTCCTTTTTTTTTTTAGAAAGCGATGCATCAGCGGACTCTGGCAAATTAGACGCCGCAAAAATTAGCGGCGACGATTAATCAACCGGCCCGATAACCGCCTCTCGCGAGCGCAGCGCTTCCTCGCGAGCCTCGGAGTGGAGAGAGAGAGAGAGAGTGAGATTCACCCAGAAATATTTCGTTCCCGATATAGGATGCGCGCATATAAATATATCCGGCGCGGCGCGGCCGGCAATAAAAGTATCAGCGTGAAATTCCTGGTACTCTTCCGCCCGCCGAGGCGGAGAGAGGGAAGCTGGATTCCAGGGGCCGATTATTACTTTTGCTCGCGGGAGTCCACTGTATGATATCCCTTTTATTGTTTCGCTGCCGAAACGAATTTCAATTTCGGGACGAGTCGATTGAATTTTTCGGCTGCTCTCTCTTTCTCTCTTCCGAGAAAAGTGGAATTGGTCAGTTGTTTTTGCTAATCGGTTGGCAGGGGATTCGGGAATCCGGTGGAAGAAAGTGTGTTTAATTATTTTCGGGCGAGTTCTAAAAGTGACGAGTTGTTAGGATTTTATGATGAAAAATAGAATGCGGCTAGTTTATACAAGAGGCTTTCATATTTCAGGCGTTAGGTATTTATATTCGCTTTCACGAAGTTGTAAGCAATATTTAAACGTACAATAGAAACCATAAATATTTAGTTGGGTTGCGCCACACTGTGTGCTGATTTCATTCGAATATTATTAATTCGACAGGCAATTTTACCAAAATAGTTGAGGCCTGAAGATAATTAACGCCTCTGAAATGCGAATAAAGTACAGCGACACTTGCAAAGGTAAATTCATAAAGTAAAAGATCAAAGGCTCTACGGTGTACAAGCAAAGATTTCGTTTTAAATAATCAATTGCTCAATTACCGCACCTGCGGACGAATAGATTTGTCACTTTTTGGAATTAAGCCCTTCATTTCGGCAATTCAGTCTCGCCCGCTCTAATTGTTTCAAAGAATGAAGCGTCTTCTATATTTAAGTTACTGAAAGATGATCCATACCTACTCCATTTCATCGGTATGTTTGTATGTCACTCAACGACATAAAAACACGCAAATTCCTCTCTCTTTCTCTCTCATTTTCCGTTAAAAAAATCTCGTTTCACAATCCAATAGTCGCTCATCAAATTGACGCAACGAACACGACATTCCGATAACAGTACACAGTACCTCCTCTCAGGCCAGGCCGCTCGATCGAAAATTTTTGCCGAGCAAAAGCCGCGCATTGCCGTCCAAAAATACGCGGCCGGAAAGGCGAACGAGGGAAATATTTTCTTCTGCCTGAAAACGAAAAGCTCGCGGCGCTCTCTCGGCTCGCTTGGAAATAGAATCCACCTCTCTCTCTCTCTCTTCTTTCTTTCCCAGCGGGCAAGGAGGATACGCGCCATAAAAAAGAAATGAGAAGCCTTCGTCAACCCAGTTATTCACGTGAAAACTGCCTCTCTCCTCCCGCGCTCTCTCTGGCGGTGATTCACGTTCAATTGCGCGAGCGAAGCGCGCTTAATATTCGGCGGGAGAGAGAGAGAGGCGGCGCGGTGTGCGCCGCGCGAGAGCTCCACTTAATAATCAGCGAGGAACGCGGGCTCGGCTGCCAAAATCCGAGAAAATAACCCCGGCGAGCTTTCACCGGGGGGGGAGCACCTATACGCCGCGCGCGCAGGAAAACTTCGCGTCCGATTACGCGCGTTTTCGTATCTTCGTTCGTAAAAATAACACCGCGGAATCCGTCGACGGAGTCGAGAATAGGAGCCCGTTTTCCCACACCGCGACTCGCCGCCGTACCCCTTTATGCTCTCCGGTCTGGAGCTTTTGTTTATTTATCCAGCGGGCGATATATATGTGATTTGGATTCCTGGATGTTTTTGCGCGGAACGCTTTGCGATTTGGAAATAGATAAATATTTTTATTATAATTTTCGCTGTTATTTTGCGAGATTACTTTTATTTTATGATTCTAAAAATATTCTTCTGGTTCTCGAGACAGCTGAAAATGAATGCCTTCTTTAATTGTTCCTAATTCTTTAATTTAAGCTCAGTTTTCAGTATATTACGAATAAAGGTTTCGATAACGATGCATTATGAAATAATTAAACAGGTAACGATTAAATTACAGTTTTATTTTATAATAAAGTTGTTAAATTAAAATATTTTTATGGTTTCAAGAAAACATATTTCACAGAGCTTGGAATATAAAAGCACCGCTTTCCTTCCACAATTTACCCAACCTAACTTTAGCCTAGTAGTTAAAGGTTTGTTTCTGTCAACGTTGACATTTATTGTAGGACAAAATTTACCTTTTCATAAAATAAATTTATATTCACTTTAATAAATTTCATATAATGTACGAAATTTATTAAAGCAAATATACTAAACCAATAATTTTTTTACAACAATAAAGTTATCTCTGTAATAATAAATACTCAATAATTCAAATAAAAATAAATCAACTAACATAAAATTCTTCAGCTTCGTTCAATCGGAATAAAATTTTGCATTTCGTAATGCAATGAACTTTATTTCCCATCTCTCGAGAAGATTTAAGCTCCCATTATTCGGTTCGTTCGTTTGGGGGAGGCTACGAAGAAATAAATGCAAGGGTGTAAGATTTCATTGCTGCAAAAAGATACGCCGCGCCTCCGAAGAACGATCAACAGAAAATATTTCCAAAGTGTAAAGGCTCGATGGCCATTGTTCCACTCGTTGTTCGGTCCGGCCGAAATATTCCCGTCTGATCGTAAACTTAAGTAGCCATCAAAATCAATGACCGAGGCGCCGCGTTCCGATTTCTTGTCGTTTACCTTTCGGCACTAAAACCGCCGTCGAATTATGCTGCGATCGCTATTTCTGCGTCGCGCGCGATTCGCAATTAATCAGATTGGATTTACTCTTGCTCCTGAAATTCTCGTTTAAATGCAGCGCGCGTTATTCTCGAGTCCGGGCCTGAATTCTGAATAATTTTTGCTAATCCCATCCTACGTTTTACAAGCAGTAAAATATGACCTGCTCTTTCGGCTGCTCTTCAAATTCGTGCGTTTATTATTTAATCAAAAACAGGTGCAACCTGCGCTGTGTAGCTCGGTTTGAATTTTCTACTAGAATGATTGCTCTTTAGTTATTTTTTGATGCGACGATAATCTTTTAGTTTTTTAATACGAACGACTATAAGTCGCCAAAAATATTCAATTGCAAATCGTTGATTAACTCTGAACAGTCTTTAAAATTCAAACAGTAAAGTTGTTGCGACATAGTTGCATCAGATCGCGTCTTCAACAGGCCGATTCAACGGATTTAGCTCTCGACCTAAAGCTATTTTTTCTTTCGAAAAAATAAAAATCACCAAAACGCCCGGAATTCACGGAGCTGCACAATGTCTGGATCGAGCACAGGAGATATATATTCCGCTTCCAATTCGCGTTCCGCTCTACATAAACCTCCGATCAACATTTCGGAACGTCCATCCCATCATGCAGCATCGACGAAACCGTCCACGCAGCGCTTCCTCGAGGTAGTCACCGCTCCACCCCCTTTGCATCCCGTCTAAAAAGTTCATTGCCAATCGGTCCGAGCGCCGCTGAGCAGCCGCCCAGCTCGCGATTTCCGGCGTATCGATCGATCGGAGAGCGCGGCACGTGTTTATAAACACGCTCGGCCAAGAGTCAAGATCTTGCGCGCGTATCGTGCGAGTGCAGAGCGCGCGAGCATCCAGTTCTCCGCTCGGAGGAGGAGGAGGAGGAGGAGGTGGAGGGACGCAGAGGCGTATATATTTAGAGAATTGGGCCAGCGTGCCTGCCGCAGCGGAAAGGTATATTCTGCCAGCCGAGAGAGAGAGAGAGGGGGAGAGGGAGGGAGGCCTGACACGGGTATATAGAGATATCGATATCAGCTTACTCTCGCGGGCTTGTAGGCGCGAACGCGACGACTACTTTTCCGGAGCGGCGGAGATCGTCGTGACGCGAAGCC
Source organism: Ormyrus rosae (assembly GCA_035047165.1). Classification (NCBI taxonomy): domain Eukaryota; kingdom Metazoa; phylum Arthropoda; class Insecta; order Hymenoptera; family Ormyridae; genus Ormyrus; species Ormyrus rosae. The sequence continues at coordinate 18,739,879 of JAWWML010000012.1, read as the reverse complement.
CGATTGTCAGTCGTTGAGGAAGTGCGGCTTTAAACCGGGGCTCTTCGGTATTTGCTGATGCGACTTTGTATTTACGTTTTTATTCGATGCTGCTTCAGTACTGAACGATGAATTGACGAGTCATTGGAACTCACTGGGACATTACTCGTTAATAGAAATTAATCTCTGTGATATTTTAAAGCCATTTTTTTCGAAATAAATTCACTTGACGACTTAGTCGCATTTATCTATTATAAAAGTAATTCCTTAAACCCGCTGAAGAAAGTCAAAAACTACCATTCCTCTATAAACAAACGCAGTCTTCCTCGCATTTAGAGAGACAACATAACGGCGCGCATAACTTACTCTACAAGCAAGTTCGCCGTCTGATCAAACCCGACTGCTTCTACTTCAGCGCCGACTCGATCCTTCCAACAGCAATCCAGTAGTCTACCTTCCTCGCTCTCTCTCCAAAGATTCACCTACCAGTCAGAAAAAAGAGGAAGCCGAAAAATCTGAAAAAGAAACGAACCGGAGAGACGGTTAAATTTTGGCGGACAGCAGAGAGCTCGGGGCAGCAACGTCCTCGTCGGGTCGCGCGATAGGAACGCAGCCGAAAGCGCAGTTATTCTCGTCGCCCTCTGTCTTTCTCTCGGCTCGCTCCTTCTCCCGTCGCTTCGCACGCAATCTTCCGAATTCCCCAGCAGGTCGAGCCACTTGCGGGCGAGCGAACGAGCCGCGAAATGGCGAGCGAACCGACGGGAGCGCGGAAAGATGAAGAGGCGACGGGACGATGGGGGAGAGAGAGAAAGAGAGAGAGCCCGCAGTGCCGCTCGAAAAGGGATAAGAAGAAGCTGGATTTCTAATGAATGGGAGGGATGAATGAATTGTATGCATTGCTGGCTGCTTGTAATGCTGCGAGGTGTCGGTTAGATGGTCGGTCTGCTATTTGGGATGTTTCGGTTGTCTTGAAAAAGTACTTGTAGCGTTGTAGCTTTCGACTTTGAGAGTATACGGTGGTGAAAATTCGAAATTCTAATCTACACCCACTCGGCATTCAGAAAAGTTCAAAAGGTTTTTTCTTTGTTTTAAATCGTGTCATTTAAAAATTAATGCTTCATAAAAATTTTTCTCCGGTTTCAAATTCATTCGATCTCTTTCATTTTTCCTTAATAAAATCTACGAAACTCTAACTTTGCTCGGCCCCAAAAGAGGTTAGACGAGAATAAACGTTAGCGAAAAAGAAAAGAAATCAGAGCAGCTTTCTCCGACAAGACAAAAGATTGCGGAAGCGAAAAAACTACACCGAGATGATTTCGAAAAAGAGCCGGGCGCAGCGAAGAGAAGCCAGAAGAATCGAGGAGCTGAGCTACAGCAGAGAGCATCTCTCTCTCTCTCTCCCTCCGACTCGCGCGGGCCAATCTCAAATTACTCGCGGTGTGGGCTTCGAGAAGAGAGAGCGCCTTTGCCCACTAGCCAGCGGCGACCTTTTATAGGCAGCGGGCGGGAGTGGGGCGCGAGGAGTCGCAGAGAACTCGGGGAAATCCGGCGTAGAAACTTTTGCCGTTTGCCGCGGATTTTTTTCCTCGGGGGTTTATTAAATCTTGGAGGTGGCTTTGTACTTGGGGGATGGCGCCGTAATTAGGCGGCTTCGGACAGATGTACGAGCTGCTTTGATGCGCCTTCAAGCGGATTCCGACGGGCGAGAGGTTTATGTTGAGATAAGAAACGCGTCGGTTAAGTATTCTGGAAAATGCGCGTTTGCAGGTAATATAGCTTTAACGGTGCAGAAATCGTGTGTTACGGACTTCCGTTGAAAATAATAATAACTTGTTATTTTAGTCAGTTTTTAACAGGAGTTTAAAATAATAACGTTAAGTGGAACATATTTTTCAAGCTGCTCTGATCAAATAAAATTGGTTGAATTTTCTGAGTCTTATTGATAAATAGAAAAATATTTAAAACGATATGATTTAAAAAATAAGATTTTTTTGAAAAGACAGAGTAAGTTACTAATACTTCTTACAAAGGGCCCTGCAGGCTGACTTAAATTGACCTTTTCTACTGATATTATATTAATATATTTAATACACTTTTATGCCATAATAAAAAATATAAGAACTTCTGAAGTACGACTAATAATAATTCTCTCCGAAACCACCCTTAAAACAATTAAAATGCCTGCGCTTTCAATTAGAAGATCTTTTATATCGCTTATGTAAAAACTAAAGACGCACTATATACACTTACAAGAAAATCAGGGTTTCGATTTCGGGACTGCGGCGCTAAACGACGACCACAAAGAGATCGGCGCAAACGATAAAAAACAACATGCAAGAGATTCACGTCAGTCAATGGAACGTCGTTCACGCCGTGATCTAAACGTCGATGGGCGACAGGTGAGTGGCATCTGGTACGCTCCAGTGATGGTTCACGTAGATTTATAACCCTTTGATTTTTTTTCCTTTTTTTTTTTGCAATGGAGACTTTGATTAAATTTGCTCGAGAAAATCCTGGGAATAACGAATTTTTCGACGATTTTTTAAAGCTGTCTTATTAAAAAAGCTGTTTCTCGACAGGTTTATTTTTGGAAGTAATTTTTATTTTTTTTTATTTTTGTGGATAAAGTATTTAAAAGAAATGAGAAACGAAGTTATTTAACTTGAGCTTTTTGTATAAAAACCAGTGAAAAACATAATGCAAATGTAAATAGTTGTAGTAAATTACTGCGACGTTCTAAATTGTTTTCAAATTTGTTGTCATATTAAAACAATGTCAAAGTGACACTGTTTTTCATGTCACTACGAAGTGACCTTTTTGTCAGCAAGGTGAGACCGGTATGCGATACATTCTGACTGAACTTGCTTTTTAATGGCTTTATTTATATCATTCTCCTAACTTATATTTTACAAATCCTTGACATTTTGCCGAGTGGAAAAATTAACGTTAACATAAGATTTCAGGAAACTTGATTTTTTTTCTTTATAAAAGCATTACATAATACTAGAAACCCAAAACATTGTTGTTAAAAATAATCTTGTTATTTATACAAGACGATTGTTTTCTGCATATCTAACGATCTTTAAATAATATTAATGACTATTTGCATCTTTAAAGCATTAAAAACAGTTTAAATATCATTTAAAACGTAAATGATATGTAAACAAAAATTACTTGAGTTTTTCTAATAACTATTGTGGTACAAGAAATAGATTAAATTTGTAAAACACGCGTAAATTATAATTTTCTATAAAACAACGCTCGAGGAGGACAAAATTAACCGTATAACAAACAGAGAAAAAAAGCACTTTGAACTGTTGCAAGAGATCTACTTATAAAAATAGTTGTGTCAGTCATACAACGTTCCCTCGCTCTCTAAGAGGTGTGTCAACTCGCCATCCACTTTTCCTAGTGATTTTTCGTCACCTAAACTCCTCAATAATGGATCCAATTGTTGTTCTGCCGTGACCAAATTGGCAAAAGCTCGCGATGACTGAATCGAGAAATCTGTTTACACATTCCTTGGCGTCTTTATCACTGTCACCCCCCGAAGATTCACTAGACGCTTATAAATTTTGTGATTCATAAAAAAAAAGTGAGCGTGCTCACGTTTAAAAATAGGGTTTTGTAGTAAGGAATTGGTGTTTGTTTTACAAAATTAAAAATACGCTTTCGACGAAAAAAGATTTAGCGCGGTTTTCACCGTCTAATTGTTTCTTTTTTTCAAAAATATGCTTTTATGAAATTTACTAAAAATATTGTTTGTTTAACTAGTGAAAATCTAATTTGTATTCGAAAATTGGAGATGCTAACAAATCCGTAATTAATTCTAAAATAATTTACATTACGTAGTGCTTGAAGAGAATGTATGCCAAGAGGATTGCGAAAATCAATCAAAACAATTTAAGAATTCTGACTATCATAGGAGATATAAACATTCGTAGGGAATTTAAATTAATGTGACACCAGTTATTTATATCACAAACATAAACGTATTAATGGAAACCGAGTTGAGATTTATACGGCAATTTAATAGTAGTTAATTGATTCTATTAAAATGTTTAATTTGATGACAATTTAACACCTTCTGAACATTTTTCTTCATAATTTGGTTAACCTATTCAACCGAGGCTTTTCAGTAGTTACAAGCCGAGTCCCGTAAGACGCAATGTCCATCTTCGTAGACATCGCGATATCTACAAGTCCCGTTCTTGCGGAGCAGGCCGAAGTCGATCTAAAACCTATCAGCGCACCCTCGAGACCTCCTTAGCTCATCCAATGAAACGGTCATTAATCGCGCAGCGGCACTCGACGGTACCATCATAAACACTCCCATGAAGGACCGCGGCTCGCTTCTCTCGTCAATGGCGGCGGGCCGCGGCGGTGCTCCCCTCCCCCTCATAATCGCTCGTGTCAGCCACTTCGACGGCACTTGTCCCTCCCCCCATCGGCGAGAGGTTCGCCACCCACGCGCCTCCGCGGAAAGCGATCGGCCTTGCCTTGCCGGCGCCCGTCGGGGAGGGTGGGGGCAGGCTGCGGATCTACGGCGCATGCGCCGGGGCGTCAATTTGACGGGGCCATGGAGCGGCCGGCGCGCCATACGAACGACGACGAGTCGCGCACTACGAGTAGGGCGCTGGTCGGCTCCGAAACCTCCCTCCGAAACCGACTAGAAGCAGACGCACGGACGCACTCACGCACCGAACCGAGAGAAAGAGAGAGAGAAAGAGAGAGAGAGAGTTGCGCGAAGGTGCGCGATCAGTTTTTTTCTTCTCTCAGGAGCGAGGCCTTATCCGAAGCCCGCCCTTTTCGCTTTCTGCACAAGCCAAATTCGACGGAGATCCGAGCAGGCTCCGAATAAGAAGAGAGAGATAGAAGGTTCGAGGGAGGCAGTCAGATCGAGAGCTGCCCGACAGACGAGCATTCGTAGCTTTGATTTTGAGTCGAGAGTTTGAAGATTAAGTGTAAGAATGGCGTCTGCTGTAGCCAAGACTTCGAAGTACTCGTACCGCTCGAGCTCCGGCGGAGGACAGGCCGATGTCAGCATCGAGTACAGCGCCGACCTGAGCGCTCTCTCCAGGCTCGAGGTACGTATCCTTATACCTACATTTCCGTTAAAGAGCCACATTTTCACACTGATCTTTCTTGCTTGCCTCGCGACGGCCCGCCGCGTATCCCGTTACCACGCTATAAATACATCACGCACGCTCGAAAAATACACGACGTTGACGATGATCGCGCGAGACGAGAATTTATCCCCGAAATCTCGAGGAGTGAAAAGCCGGGAAGGTGCAGCACCCCCCGCGGGTGACGTAAGGACAAGTGAAGCTACGTAACCAATGTGCGTCGATGGACGAAAGTGCAAGTGTTCCGGCGGAGCAGTGATAAGAACTGGGAGAAAATAATGTGATACGCCAAAGTGCCCCGAGAGCGAAAAGTTCAGTGACCATAAAGGACTTTAGTGCCAATCCCGTGTTCGTAATAAGTCGTGTTGTTGTACCGGGCCAAAGAGTGCTTGCCTCTCGGCTGCTCCGCGTACCGAAATAGTCCAAAGGGGGAGAGAGAGAGAGAGAGAGAGCGAGAGCGAGAAAGACGATCCGATTTCGCCTGAGAGATAATCCGCTGGCGCCTATTTTCTATTTCGAAATCGGCTCTCTTTTTTTAGTAATCTCCGCTCTAGATTCCCGCGGAAAAGCCGCGAATTCGCGGGGGTTAAAAAAGCGAGAGAGTCGGAGGTTGTTCCGAAAATAGTGAAACTCGCCGGTTAACCTAATTCAAAAAAAGGGTTAGGGTCTTAAAAAGAAAAAAAAGAAACGAGCGATTGGCAAAGCCTCGCGTCCGTCGTCGCGCGCAAAAGAAAGCAAAGAGTGAATTCCTCGGCTCTGAAGCAAGCGAGTCGAGCACGGGTCAGTTCCTCGTTTTCTTGCGAGCGGCCGCGGATATTTCTGTCGCGACGCCGCGATTACGTAAAGCGAAGCTCTCCGCCGACCTCGCAGCATGAGAACGCTCGAACGAGGGAATATTGGCTTATATCTTTTTTTTTTTTATCTTCGCCCGAGGGCTTTTTTCGGAGAGGGACATGAGATGCACTGAGGATGCTTTCTGATTTCAGGACAAAATTCGTCTGCTGCAGGACGACCTCGAGTCCGAGAGGGAGCTGCGTCAGAGGGTGAGTTTTGCACAGATTTTACTTCGTTCGCTCATCATATGCGTGATGTTCTAGAAATTAAAAAAAAAAATGATATCTAGAATTTCATGCTTCTGAAAATTGGGAAAAAAACGTTCGTTGAAGATTCATAGAAGAGAGTGCAGCTCTTGTAATCTTTACGAAGAAATGATTTTCTTTCGTTTCGCATCCTTATTACGTATTAAACACGTCAATTCTTTTAACTCGATAAAGTTGTATATTTCTGAAGCCCTAAATCATTATGTAGACAAACAATCCGTAAATAGTCCCGATACATTTAAAAGCGAGTTCCAAAAGCTCTCTCCATCAATCTTAAAACCCACTTTCGCAATCGCGCATCTTCCCAACGAAGACACGAGAAAATAAAAGAAAAAAAAATTAGGTCTCCCCATCCGTCCGCATTACAACAAACGCTTAACCCAAATAAAAAAAAAATCTACATCGCCGAAGCGAGAAAAAAACTCGCGCGTCGCGTTCCAGGCGCGAAAAATTATTTCCGTCGAAGTGCAGCACAGCATCGCCGACTTTCTCCCGGCGTCGTCGTCCGAAGATGGCGGCGCCGCGGTCTCTGGGGATCTTACCAGGTTGAAGTGTCCAGCTCTGGCGCGCCGGCTATTTTTGGGGGGGCAGCGGCGCCGAACCCGTGCATTCCGAGATGCGAGAACCCGCGTCCGCCCTCGACTTTTTCAGGCGGAGAAAAAAGTCCGGGCTCCAGGTTGCGAAATACGAGGCGTCGCGTCTCGGGTTTGCTCGCGGGTGGCTCTCGATTTTTTTTAGGGGAGATTCGTAGGGGAGGTCGAGTCTGAGTGGAAAAGTTATGTGTTTGAAAATTTGACGATTAAACATTGTTTAAGGATCGCGGAGAATTTGAATTTTAAAATCGAAAAACTTGGAATTTTCAGTAGAATAAGTCAACTGCAGTAAGACGAATCGAAGAAAAGGACTTTAATAGTAAAGACAGAAACCAATTATTTAAATGTAATTTAAAAAAAAACACCGTTTCATTATTATTGATATTTATCATTTTTTATTTATTTGTTTATTAAATTATCCAAAATCCGAATCAAACGAATCGACGAGCAAAACGCTTAATCAAGCTGATTCGCGCATCAAAATAATTAAACTTTACGCATCCGGGGCTAACTTGAAAGCTCGTCCTTCGGTTAAAGAGGTGTACGAGAGCGAGAAAGGCAGAAGAGAAGAAAAAAAAAACAGTGCCGGAAATTGGCAAGAGATGGAGCGCGCCGGACCGATCACGTTTTCGTCTCGGCGCTTTGTTAAACGCCTGACTTCTAAAATTGTTTGAGCAGCATAATTTTGCGGCCAAGCTTCTTTCGCTGCGAGCCGTATCAAAAGGTCTTCCGAAAATAAATGTATTTTCCGGCCGCGCCGAACGGAGCCGTTTTCAACTCGTTCCGAAGATTATTATCGTCGCCGAGGAGGAAGAGAACGTCGGCCAATAAATTGTTGCGCGGAATGTCGCTTAACGATTACGGATAATGGGCTCGAATTATTTTCATTGCCTGGAGAAATTTCGAAGCGAGAGGAAATTGGTGTGGCTATTTTTGTGGCTTGATAAAAGAATTTGTCTGAAAGAAGGAGAAGTTGAAAAAAGCGTTACGCTCATCGCTGACACAAAACTCTTACGGAGCTTTTACGAAGCGACAAGCGAATGAAGATTCTCTATTTTTAAAAAGTTATAAATGTTATCGTTTTAAAAAAAATATTTGTCAGTCGAACATAGTAGCTAAATATTTTTATTTTTATTTTTACACGTAATTTGCGGCTCGTTTGACACTAACTAATGGCGCTTGCCGCCCGTTATTTTCGTATTTTCTCGAACTAAGAATATTGTTGTGCTGACAATCGTTTTAGAGCAAATACACGTAAATATACATTCCAGATTTAATTAAACCGTTTAGTTTTTTAATTTATTAGACTAAAACTATAAATTTATTTTGGACGGTGTCGGAGAAATAATTTATAACTTATTTTGCACGAAGTGCAGAATCTCTGCCAAGCTTTGAGCGTAAAATGTATATCGAAAACCTATTAAAATGCGTAATGCAAACATAATTTCAACATTCGTAAGCAATGTGTTACTGATTACTAGAAATTAAGCAAATACGAGAAAAATAAATTTTTATTAAATAACCCTTTTTTTATAGAACACTGTCTACTTTTAGTAAAATTAATAATTAAATTTTGTATATAAAGATTAAAACTAATTACAAATTTAATTAAAAAATGTTTATATTGCTCATACAAAAGATTTTGGCAGCTTTGAAGAGGGCATTTATTAAAGTCAGATGAATAATCCTTTAGATATAGAAGCTAATGAGTCACTTAATCCAAAGTATATCAAAGAGGGCGATTAAGAAAACTATTTAAAGATATAAATCAGCTACTGCAACACCTATTTTTCCAGTCCATCTCTTTGATCACATAAGTAAACTCTTAATGGAAAATTTACAATAACAAATGCCTTCAGAAACGTTAAAAAATTTGACACACGATAAAACTGTGATAAAACTGTGAATTATTTCTTTGCCATTCATCAAGCTCAGTTAACCGCATTCCTTTCGCAAAACAAACAAAAAAAATCCTATCGCGAAGCGCAGCCAAAAGCTGCACAGGCGCCGGTGGGTCTGCGAAAAAAGCGCCCCCTCGGAAAGCACAGCCATCTCTCCGCTTGCGCAACAGACTCGTCTCTCAAAAGCATCCGGCTCGCGAATGATCCCCGCGGCGTCCGGCGTAAATCTCGGCGTTTAATTGGCTGCCAAAACTCGGAGCCTCGCGCTTGAGCCTCTGCCAGAGAGGATCTCTCGGCGAGTGGCGCGGCGGCTCTTCCTCGCGAACAATGAGCGCGGCCCGATAACGATACGCGGGAGGTCTTGCCCGCGCGCCTCCGCCTCGTTTGTAATCCGAATAAAGCGACGGATTTAGAAGCGCGGAACGGAATTAGTACGGCTGACGTCACGGGCAGCAGGGCGCTTCGGGCGTCCTTCTGCCCCTCGTTCGTTCGCGATCAGCCGTCCGTCGTCGACGCCGCCTCCAAAACAATGACCTCGGGTAAAGAGAGAGAGAGAGTCATGCGAGCGATGCGAGGTCGATCGCGCGCTCGGCACTTTCGCGCTTTGAGAGCGCGGATGCTAAGGATGCGAGAGAGCTTTTTCTGCTCTCTTCATGCCTTTAGTTTTTTTGTTTTTAAATTCATTGTTGCTCTTCAGTTGAGTCAGATTTGAACGGGTTGGTAACGTTTGGATGAGTTTTCTTTAAAAAATAATTCGAGCAAACGAACGTCGTTTTCCCAATTTGTCAAATTAGGCTGTTTTAGACTGTCTCCTAATATTGTATCACTATTTTCAGATTGAACGCGAGCGCGCCGATTTGAGCGTGCAAGTCATCCAACTGTCCGAACGCCTCGAAGAGGCCGAGGGCGGTGCCGAATCTCAGGTAATTGTCAAAGATCTTTCGAGGCGCACTTGAGGAACCGAAGCAAATTTGGCCTTTCTTTTTAAATTATTTTTCAACCTCGTCGATTCTTGAAATCTACACATTAAAATATATATCATTAGCACGACTTTATAAAAGAATGCTCAATAATGGACTTGTATTTAACGACAGTGGGAAATCAACAAGAAGAGAGACACAGAATTAGCCAAGCTCAGAAAGCTCCTCGAAGATGTGCACCTCGAGAGCGAGGAGACGGCTCATCTGCTGCGCAAGAAGCACCAGGAGGTCGTCGTCGACTTCCAGGACCAGATCGACCAGCTCTCCAAGGCACGCGCCAGGTTGGTAACCAACATTTACCCTCGCTCCGCCCTTCGACCGCAAGATCGCGCAATTAAAGCTTCGCCGTTAATTCGAGAGGCGGTTGAATAAACTTTTCTCGTTTTTGTGTAGTCTGCCTTGTCTCGGTGTGATTATGTTCCTAAGACATTTATACTGTTTTAAATTCAGAATTTAGGCGAATTAGCTTCTTCTAATTGGCTCGGTTAAACGAATGCAGTGTCTTAAATAATAGTAACTTTTACGAAATCCGAAACGCTTTATTAAAGCAGAAATTTAAATTAGCAAATGAGCATTTCGCGGTTTATTTATGATTTAAAGGAATGAAAACCTTGCCAAAAGTAATGGGCAATATATTCGCCGGCGGTGTCCGACGGCTTACTTAGTACCAAGACTCCTGTCGCTTTAATAAAGTTTAATAAACCGACGATAGCCGAGTTTATTCCACCATAAATCGAGAACTCCCCGAGAGAGAGAATCGGCGCCAATCTCCCGATTTTTCTGCCCCCTGCAGCCGCGCGTAAATAACGAGCTCTCGCGGCGTGACGGGAATACAGTTTCGCGGCTCTCTCGCGGCGCATGACAAAGGGTCGCGCGCGCGGGCAAATCATCGAGTTTTCAGCGAAACGTAATAGGCCGACGCGCTGAGAACCCGATATGAATCACATCGCAACAATTATAGAACGTGACGACGCGCGGGCGGAAGGTAATAAACGGGCGAATTCGCGCGCGACTGGCCGACGTCCAAGTCTTGAGCGCGCGCGCACACCTGAGAATTTCGCGCGAATATTATATACCGTGTGACGTCGAGCTTTTATTGCAGGGGTAAACGACGCTCGGGGGCGGAGTTGAAAATTAAGGCGATGGAGGTTCGGATTATGAAGTTTTTTTTGTTAACGCAGGGAAACTGCACTTGGCGACGTTAAAAACATCTTTTATGTTTTGCAGCATTGGGATTATCAAAATTATGACAGATCTGACTTATATTTTTGCAATTATAGGTACTTTTTTACATTATTAAAAAACTCTTAACTACCCGTGATAAAGCTCACATTGCATCGTTTGACCGCGCATAAAAAGCTTGTAAGCACGTAGTGCTGTCAGCGCACCGATTCCGGAATAACATCAAACGTTTCGCCTCGCATTTTCTCGCCTGCGACCAAAAAGTTAACTCGCTCGAGCGTAACTCGGAGAAAAAATAGAGACGCACCGATTTATCAATGTCGTCGCTCTGGAATCCCAGATTCTTGCGCATTACTTTTTGTGGCCGGAGAAGCACGCCGCTAAAATAACGTGATGTAAGGGGAGATTCGAAATTTAAAAATAAAGAAATATCTATACATACGTCAATTTTAGAAATTCTTTCTGAAGTTTTGTTTTGTTTTTAATTAATTATAACAATTTAGAGATTTCTACGATTACAGTAAATACGTGAGAATAATTGTTTTCAAAAATTTTGAAAATTTAAGTTAATGACAATTCCCTTTCTTTGCTTCAAAAAATGTACTAATCAGGTATCGGTTATAAAATCATACCATAAAACTAATTAAAATCAAACGACCACACTTTGCGCCCTCCAAAATCCACGCCGCCCTGAAAATAACCGAAATCCCAATTCGCCCTGCCTCCCAGACACCTCCGTGTTCCCGAAAAAAAGTGTTCGCGCGGCGAGCCTCAGAAAAAGGCCGTCGTCACCCGAGATCGCGGAAAATCTCCGTTTTCACGCGGGCGCGCAAGCTCTCTCTCTCTCTCTCTGGCTCCGCAGCGGCGAGCTTACGCCTATTTTTAAACGCGCCTCGCTCACTCTCTCTCGCTCTCCGGTTCGCGCGGCGCAACCCTACGGCTCGGCGCGCGCCATATTAGTCCACGCGGCGCGGCTCTCGAATCCCCACTTATCCTCGGAATCGAGGAACGCGACACCTTACACCCCGGTTTCGCGCGCAGGCGTGGGTGCCGCCGCCGCCGCCGCCGCCGCGCGGATTCCGAGCTGCCGCGGCGAAAAATACCGCCGCCGATCGGGCTTCTTTTCGACGGACGCTCGTTGTTGCCGAGTTGTTTCGGCGCTGAGCTGTTGTTTGAGGAGCGCTGCTTTGGAAAGCGAGCTTTCGCAGCTTAATTGTTGGAGAAATGGATGAATTTCAGGATTTATTCTACGGTTATTCTGAATTTTTATTTTTTTATTTTAAATAAGTAAAAATTACTGTAGTCGACGCAGAACGAGTGATGTAGTCGGCTCTGGGGTGACTCATTCTTTTTACCTTTATTTTGATCTGAGTTAAACGATCCAGCTAACCTAAATCTAAAAGAATGAGTTGATTTATAAATAACTATTTAATTTATTTTGAGTTCACCCAATGGTGCAAAACCAAAGTCTAATTTAAAGCGAAAGCACAGGGTTAATAGTGGCGTAAAATTCTGTTAGACGACGACTGTAATTATTTGTATTTGACGTAAAAGAAAATAATTGAAGTCATCAATGACGAAATGAACTTTCTAAAATATACTTGCTACTATGGCTAAAGTTAAAATTATTTTCATTTTCTTTGTAAATATTGAAAATTATTTTCACAAGTGTATGCACAATTATTATTATTCATCTAGTATCAGAAAGTTTAAATAGTAAAGACAGAATTTATATTCATTCGGTAGTTTATAAAAATTTTGCAATCTTACTAATATATTCTATTTTTGATTAACATTTAGAGTAAGAAAAAAAAATTAAAAGATTTTTTCAAGAATTACATTGTCTTAAAGAAAAGCTTAAAATAAATGAACCAAAATTAAAACTAATAAATCGAGTTCGAATTTGAAATTGATTGTCGTACAATTTTTTTCAGAGCCGACAAAGAAAAAGCGAAATTCCAACAGGAAGTCTACGAGCTCCTCGCCCAGCTGGACAATGTCACGAAGGAAAAGCTGATGTCCATCAAGACCGTCGAAAAATTGGAAATCCACGTTTCTGAACTGAACGTTAAAATCGAAGAGCTTAACCGCACCATCGTCGACATCACCAGCCACAAGACCCGCCTGTCCCAGGAGAACATCGAGCTCACCAAGGAAGTCCAGGACTTGAAGGTAATATTCACGCTTCACTCGCGAATTTCAAAGTCTTAAATTAAACGTTGGAACAAGCGATTTACTTTGAATCCTTTTCATTCAGGTAAACATCGAGAACATCTCTTACCTGAGATCTCAAGTGATCAGCCAGCTTGAGGATGCCCGTCGCCGCCTGGAAGATGAGGAACGTCGCCGATCTCTCGTTGAAGCTTCCCTTCACCAGGTGAGAGGAACTTGGAAACTTGAACTTTTAAAAGGAATCAGTTTGAAAATTGCAGCTATACTTTAATAAGAAGTACAGACTTTTCCTCGTAATCTAAAGGGTAAATTTATAAAAAACATAATACATTTTCCAGATCGAAACCGAGCTCGAATCTGTGCGCGTGCAATTGGAGGAGGAATCCGAGGCCCGCTTGGAATTGGAACGCCAGCTGGTCAAGGCCAACGGAGAAGTCAGCGTCTGGAGGTCCAAGTACGAGACCGAGGCTCAAGCTCGCGCCGAAGAGGTAATTATCGACGAAACGTCAAATTCTGACGAATCGTTCCGAAAGAGTCGCTGATTAATTGATATCAATGTACCTTCAGGTCGAGGAACTCCGCAGGAAATACAGCGCCCGCATCCAGGAACAAGAGGAACAAATCGAGACTCTGCTCGTTAAGATCAACAACCTCGAGAAGCAGAAGTCCCGCCTGCAGTCTGAAGTTGAAGTTCTGATCATCGATTTGGAGAAGGTAAGCGTCGAGCATTTTTGAAAAGAAACTTTTAAATAGCATAATTTTTTATAAAATCAAAGCTCTCTACTTTTAATTATTATTATTAAACGTTTAAAAACTCGATTTGTTTAATTTTATTGCCTCAATTCAACAACCAATCACATTGAGTTTTAAAATGTTTCACTACTTCCGCCCATCACATTTTTAAGAGAGGATAATACAGTTTATTATCCTCAATTGCAACGCAAGAGCTTCGAGATTGCCATACACTTCGTATTGACAAAATGTTTTCGCAAAACAGGCCAACGCAACCGCTCGGGAGCTGCAGAAGCGCGTCGAGCACCTCGAGAAGGCCAACATCGAACTGAAGGCCCGCCTCGACGAGACCATCAACATGTACGAGTGCAGCCAGCGCGATCTCCGCAACAAGCAGCAGGAGCTCCAGCGCTGCAACGCCGAGCTCGACAAGACCCGCGAGCTCAAGGATCAGCTGGTCCGCGAGAATAAGAAACTTGCCGGTACGAATTCGCTTTCCTTTCCAAATTCCAGCCCTTTTCACCCGCCGCGACTAATCGCGCTACCGAAGCGAGGATCGGCGCGGCATTTCGCTCATTCGTTCGCCTTTATCTTGCAGACGATCTTAGCGACGCTAAGAACCAGCTGGCCGACATGAACCGCAGACTTCACGAGCTGGAACTGGAGCTCCGCCGCCTGGAGAACGAGCGCGAGGAGCTCGCCGCCGCCTACAAGGAAGCCGAAGCCGTAAGCATTACAAAGCACTCGCAGTCAGACGCCGCCTGACGCTGCTTCTCGGCAAATACATAAATAAGACAATTCCCCAGCAAATCAATTGAATCCGATTGTCCTTTCCTTAGGGTCGCAAGATCGAGGAACAGCGCGCGCAGCGCCTGTCCGCCGAGTTGAGCCAACTCCGCCACGAGACCGAGCGCCGCCTCGCCGAGAAGGACGAGGAGATCGAAGCCATCCGGTAAGTGGGGCCTGCTTTTCCTAATCCCTTTTCCGAGAACCTCCCGAGAGAGCGCCTGTACTCCTCCCCGATGAGCGCATCGATATCGACGCCTTTGGCAATCGCGAAGTGCGATGATGCGATCGGGATTCTAATGACCACGACCACGCGGCACGCACGATTTTCTCAATTGGGAATGTGGTTAAGTAACGGGACGAGGGAATTCGTCGACACCTGCCAAGAAGAGATGGGCTTGTTGCTTGAACTATCAACAGCTGATTAGTCAGCGGTGGTTACCGTTGCGTCAGATTAGCTTGCGAGTGGAAGCGAGTAGAAGGGTTCTTTGTTAGGCTTTGTTTCTGCTCGGACGAGTGATATTTTGTAAAGATATTTCGTAATTTTTGGAAGAGGATGACTTAACTGTGGTTATGACAATTATTTGTAAATTCGTAATACGATTCGATAGATGAATCGACGAAGTTCAAATAGGAATCAGACAAGACTTTAAAGAGGCAATTTTGGATTAAAGGCAAAAAAGTTTCTTTTTGCTTAAATAATTTTTGTTATGGACAATATTGATAAATTGATTATTCAAGATATCGTTTGTCACAGTCATAAATGAAAAAGAGCAATATACTTGGGTCTTTTAATAAACAAATTTGTTGCCATTGTCAGCTCAAAGTACTTTGACGAATTTAACGTTCCTTCAGATTCTCAGAACGAGATTTTCTTCGTCACTCCTCGTCACGATGGGCTTTACAGCTATTAAGGCCTGACTTCACCCTTGCCCCCGTTAAGCCATAAGTCGCGATCCGTCGAAGGTTCAATCGAAGCCACGCGACAGCATTGAATTATAAATGCGCTCGGCAATAAAGAATGCGCGTATCGAGTTCTAATAATAAAGCAGCCGATCATGATTCATTACCTGCCTCCCCCCCGCGGATTGCGCGCGTCGATGAACCCGTCAACGTTCGAGAGGCGCGTTGCGAGATCCGCCAGATGAAAAAGTCTACAAATGTTAGCCCGCCCGTCACTATCGCATCAACTATCGCGCTAAGTCAACGACAAGTCGCGAATGGACTGCGAGAGACCGGCGGCGAAGACGAAGAGAAAAACGAGCCATCGTCCTCCTGGCTGAACGAACGTTTTTAAAGACTGAGATTAAAGGACAACGACGACGCACCGAAAAGTATTAAAGCAGCTATCGAAACCTGCGTAAAGTGAGCATTTTCGAAGACAAACGACTACTGCGAGCTCCTCGACTCGCGAACGAATCGACGAAGGAGAGAATCGAAGTAAATACATTCCAAAAACAAAAAAAAACATGTCGGACACCGTGCTGTCGCAGCTGTCGCACGCGCCGTTCTCGCAGATGCCGGTGGCGCCGTCGAAATGGCGCCACCTGCCCACCACCGTGTACGAGCGGAACTACGGCTACGGCATCAACTACTACCAGCCGATGATCGACTACATCGACCGGAAGGAGAGCGGCGAGCTGCCGAGGAAGTCGGGGGTCAAGCCCGACATTCCCTGGGCGAATAATCGGGGAGTCTGGGAGCACAGGCACGTCATCACTTACACGCCGGACGAGCTCGCCAGGCACACCGTCGGCGCCGAGCTGAAGGCCAGGGAGCACTTGGACCACTTCAAGGTATATAGATAAGCGGAGGAGCGCGGAATTCGAAAGAAACGGATACAGAATACGGATAGTTGGTCGGGAGGCTTTTCGGCTCGTTTGGAGTAGAGATTTGCGTGGTTCGGGGTTTAGCTTTTAGGTATTTCAAAATGGTTTCTATTTTGTTTGTTAATATAATGTGAAATACTACTGTTGAATGGCAACCGATTCGATGCCAGAATCGTATTATTGCGTTTGATTCAGGATCGGAATCATTAGAATAATACATTTAGAGAACACAGAAAGTTTTAATGATAAGACAACGTTGCCCATGAATATTCTTATACGACGATAATGTTTTAAGCGTACACTAATGGCACTTTAATAATACTAACTAATTCATGTATTCAAGATTGATTAGAACATGAATTTAATTTTTAGTGCCTTATCAATTTTCACTCGAAGAAAAGAGTTCAAATAATTTTTTTTTTTTAATTCTTTGACACTTATGAACAATCTTTTAACTTTACAATACATCAAAGTTTTATAATTGAATTAATATTCTAAAACATTTAAAAAAAAAAAAAAATGCTCGCAATAAATAAATAATCCGCAAGCTCGAGGCGATAAAGTTATAAATTTAAAATTTAAGACACACCGCGCGGCGAACCTCTATAAATTCTTTAACCGGGACTTTCCGCCTGGGCTTTCAGCCGGGATAAAACGCGCGGTGGGGATCGTGATGCGGACTTTAAAATAGAATACATGAAATCGGGCACGAAAGACTGACGGCTCCTGCGATTAATCCAAAAGTTAATAATACTTCCCCACGCGCCGTCACCCTCCGAGGCATATCGCAATAAACGGACTGTCAATCAAGCGTTTTTCCTCCCGCGAACGACAAACTATATTCTTTCCCAACGGCTCGTCTCCTTCTGCGAGCGACTCGAAATCTCGATTCTCTCTCCTCGCCCTTCGCCCTACAAACTCGGCTTACATAAGGGCTTGGATTTCTTTCCGGCTCTGCGGCCCGCCTATTATTATCCTCGCATTTTGTTTTTCTTATGAAGTTCGGCTAAAGAGAGAGAGAGAGAGAGAGAGAGTCGAGTCGATGGTTCGGGGCGGCAGCGGCGCGTGAATGGGTCGGGCGAGAGCGATTGGCGCGCTCTTGGCGACTGCTGACCTCTTCTTCGGGCGCTCCTGCTAAATCGGTACGGCGGAAGAGACGCGGCCGGGCAGCTGAAAAGCCGCACGCCGTCTTTTCGCGTCTCGAGTATTCCACGGGACTCGGCCCCGAGCGCACTATTATATTCCCGCCGCACACCGCTCGTCGTAAGTAAAAGCAACCCTCTCCCCCGTCGCGGGGGAAAAAAAAAACAACGAGAACACCGCGCTTATCGCCGCGAATATAAGGGATAATAATCAGGGAGGTGTACGCGTCTTAAATTAAACGCCCGGGGATCGGGTTTCTGGCGCGACGCGTACACAACGGCCCGAGGAGAAAAGGGCGCGACTTGGCCAACGAAAGGCCGGCTTGGCTCGGTGTCTCGCGGCGGCTCAAGATTCGCGCGCAGGTACGTTATTCCGACCCTCTTGCTGGTGTATGCCATTCACGGAGGAGATCGCCGCTGCCGGAATTCGATAATGGACGCGTGACGAGGCTGCTTTAGTCGGTTCGATTGGATTCGGATGAGGTCGATTATTGCGGTAAATCGGAGCTTATCGGGAGATTAAGAGCTGCATTTATTTGCTATTTCTACAAGTAAACTTATTACATTCGCATTAATAATATTTGTGTGAGTAATAAAGGAGAAGATATATCGTTCCTTTAAAGCAATTACAAAATATCCAAAACTCATTTAATAAGAAATATCGACTTCTTTGAGTTACGATCGGACAAAAGCCCCAAATTCTGGCATAAAATTCAGCGGCATTACAAAATCCGCAATTTACAATCTTCCATTTCGCCCAAAAGGCAACTGCGCGTTGCCAGCTCTCGGAGCACGAGCCGTCGAATTTAGCCTCCCGTGCCAGAAGTCCCCCCGAGTTCTTCATCAAACACTCGACATCACAGCAGCGCACACACACACAGAGCAGCGATAAACAACACAGCCCGGAAAATCGAAAGGCTTATAAAACCGCGAGAGACTCATATATATCTATCGCTCTATTCCTCCTCCCCCGAAAAGGCAGCGAAGCGCTCGGACTTCAGTCGTCGGAAGTGCGTGCAGGCGGCGCGCATCTCGAAGGAGGTCTACTCGAGCAACTTCGACGCCGAGGCGTCGAGCCTGCTGATCCGGCGCGCCGTTAGCGAGCCCCGCGAGCTCGAGCCCGAACCCGAGGAGATGGCCGGACTGCGCAGTCAGGCGCTCATGGACGTGCAGTCGGCGGCGGAGATCGTCGACGCTTACGAGCACGGCAAGAGGCTCAAGGGCAAGTCCGCGAAGGCGATCGAGTACCAGCTGAAGACGAACGCCCTGATGAATCTGTCGAAGAGCGAGGAGCTCGCCGACATCAGGAAGTACCAGAGGGAGACCGTCCACGTGCTGCACGACGAGAGCGACCACCAGAGACTGATGCAGGAGAGGATGAGGAATCTCAACGATCTGGAGAAGATCACCGAGCCCCTGGTCACCTTGACCCACGAGATGAAGAACTTTGAGAAGAAGACGTCGAGTTACTTCTCGGAAAAGAGGTCAGGGGTGCTTTTCGTGCGTGCGTCCTGTCGCCTTGTGGTTATAGAATATAGGCGCTCTCTATTATCCCGCCTCCTGATTCCTTGTACCTCCTACAATTTATCGTTTTAAAGCAGAGCGAACCCGAAACCGATTGTTTATAATCGATCGATCTTTGTTTTTCTCGCGACTTGCAGCAAGCAGACCAGCATCGAGATCGAGCAGCTGAACGCTCGCGTCGCCGAGGCCGAGATCAGACTGAAGACGGAGGTGCAGCGCGTCAAGAAGAAGCTGATGATGCAGATCACCGAGCTCGAGCTCTCCCTCGACGTCGCCAACAAGACCAACCTCGATCTCCAGAAGACCATCAAGAAGCAGTCGCTCACTCTGACCGTAAGCAGTCTCGGCGCGATATCTCGCCTTGCTCCAAATTCCGAACGGATCTTCCGTAAATCATTCGCGAGAGATTATTAGTGTCAAAGGAGAAACGAAGGAATTTGGAGCAGGGCAGAATTGAGCTACGCCGGCACGATTAATCACGCTGAATTTCATTTCTTTGCCGCCCAGGAATTGCAAGCCCACTACGACGAGGTTCAGCGCCAGCTGCAAGTGACGCTCGATCAATTGGGCATCAGCCAACGCCGCCTGCAATCCCTGACTTCCGAGCTTGAAGAAGTCCGCGGCAACTACGAATCCGTGAGTATTAAATCATCGCTAATTGCCTTTCGATATGAATAATGTCCCGAGATTTAAATAGGAACAGACTACATAAAATTGAAGATTACGGCAATACAAAACCGGTAATTTTTGCAGGCCCTCCGCGCCAAGAGGACAGTCGAGATGCAGTACGAGGAGGCCCACAGCCGCATCAACGAGCTGACGACGATCAACGTCAACATCGCGTCCTCGAAGGCCAAGCTCGAGCAGGAACTGTCGACCCTCGCGGGCGACTACGAGGAGGTGACGAAGGAGCTCCGCGTCAGCGACGAGCGCTACCAGCGCGTCCAGAACGAGCTCAAGCACACCGTCGAGATCCTCCACGAGGAGCAGGAGCGCATCGTCAAGATCGAGGCGATCAAGAAGAGTTTGGAGATCGAGGTGAAGAACCTCTCCGTCCGCCTCGAGGAGGTTGAAGCCAACGCCATCGTCGGTGGCAAGCGCATCATCAGCAAACTCGAAGCCAGGGTGAGTATCTGTCCCCCAGCTGAATATCCCCCCGTACACCGATAGGACTGCTTTGACAATCAAATTTCACCCCCTCAGATCCGCGATCTCGAGCTGGAGCTCGACGAGGAGAAGCGCCGACACGCCGAGACGGTGAAGATCCTGCGCAAGAAGGAGCGCAACATCAAGGAGGTGATGATCCAGGTGGAGGAGGACGCGAAGAACATCGTCCTGCTGCAGGAGTCCCTGGACAAGGCCTGCCAGAAGGTCAACATCTACAAGCGTCAGCTGCAGGAGCAGGAGGGCATGTCCCAGCAGAGCGTGACGCGAGTGCGCCGCTTCCAGCGCGAGCTCGAGGCAGCCGAGGACCGGGCCGACACCGCCGAGTCCAACCTCACCCTCATCCGCGCCAAGCACCGCAGCTTCGTCACCACCTCCACCGTGCCCGGCTCCCAGGTCTACCTCGTCCAGGAGTCGAGGCAGGAGCTGTAAACTCTGATATATATGTCTCAACACGATAATCCACCACGAAGCGTAAGTTGAACGAGATCTTTCGAACTTAAATTGGTCGCAATTGGCTGCGGATTCTAATTTTCTCGATCGTTTCAGACAAATCATTTTTCGAGCGAGGAAGAAGAGCAAGCAGAAGGAAGAAATCGCAGACAAAGGAAACCACCGGACAGTCGACCAGCATCGTGAACGGGAATCTTTTTCCCACCACCCTCTCTCTCTCTCTCTCTCTCTCTCTCTCCGACTCGCTCGCATACACACACATAAATCTATATATTATATATTAATCTCACCGCACGTTTCGCGCCCTCGCCGCCCACGACGACGACCCGTTCAAAAGTTTGCTCGCCCTTGTTTTTTACTCTTCTCGCGACACTTCGCCTCCCCCCCTCTTGTTTGTTCTTGCATTAGCGCATAACCGCCAACCACAAGCATTAACGGATTAAAAGTCTTCACTTTTCTATTTTATCGTTCGCATCAGCCGTATTTGTAACAGCGGAAGAGTGAAAGGGCAAGGGACCGATTTACGCAAAGAAAGAGAGAGAGAGAGAGAGAGAGAGAAACTCGGACGAAGCGTCGTGCGGTCCGCGTTAAAGGAGCCGCTGCTCTTCAGATTAACGATTATAGAGGCAATAATAGACGGCGGCTCGCTTAACGCGGATCACACGGATTATAATATATAATTATAATAGTAATAAAGAATAAACACTTTGAATTGATTTGAATAAGCTTCGCCACCTAGCGGTGAAAAATTCAAGTGCATGCAAACGACTTTCTTGTAAGGAAACGTACGAAAGTGTAAGAGAAAGTACAAAAATGTAAGAAGATGTATAAAACTTTGCTCTTTTTTAGATAAAGTGTCCCTACATGCACTTTCTAACATTCTCTTGCATTTTCTTACATTTTTGTACATTTTCTTGCGTTTTCTTACGTTTTTCATTTCCACTAGGGTAGGTAAGAATTATTTTACCCGATTACACGCAAAACTTGCTGTACGAGATACACAATAACCTGTGTAACGATTAATTTAATAAATAAACTGAAACGCGTACGTACGAACCCTCGACTGCCTAGTCATTATCCTAAAATTCTTGCTCTCTTTCTCTTTCTCCTTTGTGTGTGTTGGATCTATACACTTTTTGTTATTCGTCGTCGACGTCGACGAACGCTATAAGACGTGCTGAAAATTATCATCGTCATATATAAAGGTATTTTTGTAAAAGATTTTGAAAAATTGTTTACTTGGAAGCAAATGGAATTACAAACACTGGAAAGTATGAGTTGTGTAAATAAACGAAATTAGGAATAAGTGTGACAAAATTATTGCAGTATATATTATATTTTGTTCTTATATTGTACTCAAATCTTCATTTCGATGCTCACTTCACAAATTGATTTTCTCATTTTTATTTTTGATAAAAACGTGAAAGTTTTATGGATAAATCACGTAATAATTTTCACATTTTTATTCTCGCGTAAAAGTATGAAAGTTTTGTGATAATTGGTTTCAAGTAATATTCATTACATTCGAAAGTAATTATTTCAAACGTTCAAAAGCAATTTTTCGCAAATTCTTTAGCAATTTTTTACAAAAATATTTTAGAAATGTGTCAGAAGGAGTTTTAAGAAAATTTCATATTAAATAGCATATTATTTTGATAATACGTAACTGTTTATTATTGTTTGTTGTAATGTTTGTTAATTTAATAGAATTAATTTATTATTGCGTTTTCAATGTGAAAAATTAAATATTCTTAGTTTCAATATTTTTGCGGAATTACTTCAGTCATCAAATAAATTATCTCAACAAAATTTTTTATATAAACACCATAATTTTGAAAAATAATAAATGAAGGAATGTTCAACATAAATTAATCTTTTTTTTACTTGTAAATTTTTTTTATTCGAGCATATAATTTCTCAGACCACTATGATAATATTAGTGGGGTCACACAGGAATGAGTCACGCAAGAGATTTGAAATTTTTTTTAATAAAAAACATTTTTTTGAGCTTTTATTAAATTGAAAGTAGCAACGATTCCAAAAAACTAAAAATACATTTGAAAAATTTCAAACCCCAACTATGAATTACGGAAATTTACAATGATTATACATGACAATTTTGCTTTTATAGATCTATTAACACGATACAATTTTTGTACGATTCTATTCTTCGTGCTGCAAAAAAATGCATTTCAAAAACTACAGATTAAGCTTTTGTCATTTTAAAAAATAAAAAGGTAAACGCTCATTACGTAACATAGTTTACAAGAAGAGTCCACTCACCTACATTTTGTTAAAAGGGAAAATACAAGTGCACGCTCTTTTAGTCTCATCATCGTTGATAAAACATTTACACCATTATTTACATGTTATGACCAAACAGAACGGAAGCTAATAGTGATTGATATTAGATTTTTCTTTCTTATAAAAATTACAAGATAACTATAGTAATGAAACTATCGTATTTTTTAAACTATAATATTAGCTTACAATATTACTTTTATTAAATACATTGTACAAAGATTTTATGAGCATCGTGAGAAGAAATAAGACCAATTGGTCATTCTATACAACTTCGTACTGATTCAGGGACAGCGCTTTTTCTCGAATAATTTAACGATCTTCAATCATATTCGAGAAGGTAAAAAGGAAGATTATTAGAAGAACGAATCAGATAGACGATGATCGGAAGGAAAGTTGCTGAACAACCGTCACAGCACTTTCTCGGTTACTGTGCAATGTTTATAAGAGTACAGGTAAAGCTAATAAATATCAGAGACGTTTTCCTCCAATCATCTTCCAATTAAAAATAAAAAAAATAAAACAAAAGTATTAACGAAAAATCGATTCTTATATAAATCTCTCTCGCTTTAACAATATATTAAAAAGAAAAAAGAAAACAAACGACTTAGTCATCAGTGGTATAATTCTTAACTTAAAAACTAAACTACAGATAAATTCAAACTTAAATATTTATTCAAGGTATTATGTATATTTATCATATATATTATATATACTATGTACAATTTGCTCTCAGGATTATCGCAGGTTTGTTACATGTTTCACGGGAATAAATATTAGAGTGTAGGCATTTTATGGTAGGAGAGTTGGAGGAAGGCCTTGGGGAGTGGGAAGAGCCTGGGCGCCTTTGGCTGCCCGCCCGACTGGTCGCTAGGGTTGTCCATCGTCAGCCCCACTGACGAGTCTTGGTGGACAACCCTGAGACGAAACGCCTAGGCTTCCTCCAGCCTCCTACAAGAGTGTTAATATTACTCTAATACAAAAAAGTATTATTGCAGAATCTTAATTTAATGTAATACATTATCGAAGACTTACACCATTGTAATACCATAAATTTAAAAGTTTTTTTTTTTTTATTAAAAAAGCACGAAAATTAGCTTCCCTGCGAAGCAATCTTTGTTCGAGCTCTTAAAATTACGCAACGCTCTATGATAGTTTGTACAAATCGGGCTTAATAAATCGACGCAGCAAAAAGAGGCAGTACAGGAGAGACAACATATTTCATAAATTCACTTGGCAGTTCGGCGTTATCGAAAATTTTTTCCTCTTTAATTTCCTTGTTTCAAACACTATTTTTGCTTCTACGTAAAAGTAGGGCCCAGCTGATTTTTTCATCGGCAAAAAGTAGATGTTCTTTATTGACACGTTACTTAAAGGAAAACTTTAATTTATGAATGGATATGTAGTGTGACTTTTTTTATCAGGTCTCCCGCTTTAGTTAAATTTCTGTCGGGTATTGGCACAACATTGTACTAGAAGTGTGTTAAAAATCCATGGTTTGCACGGATCTCTGGAAAGTCTTGTGGATGCTAAAGCAAATTATATTTTTGTATAAAATCTATGCTGATCTTGATCCTAAATGTATATTGGAAACTATTTTGTATAAAAGTTGTTGATTGTATAAAGGGAATCTCGCGGATTAATTCTATAACAACTATTCTTATACGTTACTACAAGCTGACTGCTACGCGATAAATTATTTATTTGTTAATTATTACGTATTAAAAATTAACCTACGTATTTAATAGGAATGTATGAAATCTGAAGAACAAACGTTTTGAAAATTTCTTAAAAATTCTTAAACATTCTTTAAAACGATATATTAATATTTCTTTTCTGCATTTTACATTCTTATAAATACAAATATATTCGGAAATTCGCGTATGTTTAAAAGAGTATCAATATTTTTTATTTTAATTTATTTTAATTATTAAAAACTCTCAGTTTTATATAAAAAAGAGTAGATTAAAATTTTCAATGTGTATAAAATAATGAATAATTTACAAAATAATGTAAGTAACAGAATGTAGAAATATTCATTAACGTAAGAAATTATATTTCAAAAACAATAGCTTCAACGTTTGTTCATTAAACTACTTTTCATATAACATTTACGTATCTTAGTATACGTAGTATTATATTGTTCAGTCTTTGAGTTGAATTGCAATCCGCGAAAATACGCTGCCTCGAAATAGTGAAAAAAACTCAGCTGAGCCCTTCTGGGATATTTTATTAGTTCCTTGGTGGTTTTCGAGTGCTACGTCGTGCAGAACGGAAGAATCGATTAAAAAAAAAGATAGAAAAATACATTATGCATCAGGGAAAACTCTACATATGCACGCATTACTATTTTAACTTTTTTTTTTGTATTTACCATTATCGCTTAATTTACTTTTTTTAAATGTTTCAATCCGTTGCTTTTTAACGGTGACAGTTTTCTCTATAAGCAATCTTTTAGCACCTGTCAATTTCAGCCTTCCCGAGTTTACGTACGAAGGAAAATAATCACCTTGTAAAGTCCAAAAATGAAAATTACGTCATTATGCGAGTATATATAGGCGGGTGAGAAACTAAAATCGATATCTTAACAACTCATTCAAAAATATCTACGATCTAAAATGGAATCAAACACGTTTTTTACACCTGTTTAGAAACTGATAAACTTGGAAAACGGATTACAGTCTCTCCGTTTACGATTACATAGCGAAGCCTAGTTCCTCCCGAAAAAGAACAATACGTTAAATTACAGAAAAATGTAACCTGGCGTAGAGGCCTTTTAGCCATTTAACAACCTGCGCTTTCGAAAAATATCGTGTACAACTCAAACTAAGATTGTATCGGACATCGCTTTTTTCAGACTTTGGATTCCTTGTATCATCGGTATCATAAATGTGTATATAAAAAACAAGTAAAACTTTTTTTAACAAAGACTATTCAAAAATTAAGCTTGCAATGACACCGCTTCTACGTTCGAGTCATACGCGTTTCAAACTGGTTAACACTGCATCAGAATCACAGTTTAGTAGTTACGAAAGTAAATTTAATTCGTCCACTGGTTTTTAGTATTTTTCTGACGCACGTCTACTTTTTCTTTTCCTTTCTTTCCTATCGATAAAAACCGAGGTCGACACTTTTTCGTAAGAATTGAAGGGAACACTTTTAGTTGTATCAAACACTACATCCTTAAATTGATTCCTTAAAATTATCTCTAAAATGTTAAATCTATATACAATTTTATTAAAATAAATGTAATAAAATTTCCTTTTTTCTTTATAAATATTTTTTTGATAACTAGAAACTTTAATTTTTTTTAAATACAATCACTCAATTACTAGTCCCTAATATTACGTTTCTTTTTTGAACAAACAAGAAAAATAAATATAAAATATGCCTTTAATACAAAAATATTTTTTGCAATTTTAAAACAGTTTCATTTCTTAAATAATTGTCAATTAATACATATTTTTATCCACGCCTCGACAATAAATCTTCTCCTAACAAAAGTGCTCCCCAAATAAAGAAAACAAGTGTCGACCTTTCGGAAAAGCATGATCGCACGTTTCTAGTCGGAGGTCTGTCGAAATTCTTCTCTCGATGAATAAAAAGGAACGTCGTTGCTTCGGTAATCAGTCTTCGCTACATATTTCGAGCCCTTGTAACTTCATGCCTCTTCGCGAGACGTCGTTGCGCGCTTTTCAGCGCGTAGCTGACGTCTACGAAGCATGCGGGTGCTCTCGCGTACTCTTGGTTTCTGTCGTTCCTAAAGGAACTTCCTTTCTTTCTTATTTCAAGTCCTCCATCGCGCCGTAGTTGGCGAGCGACTTCTTGATCCTGAGAGCCGTCAATCTGGCTGCGGCGTTCTGGTACCAACATTCTTTCATCACTTTCGACATTACGTGAAGTGCCTGCGACGAAAATTCAAGGATTAGTCAGAGATAGAAACTAAATTTTTCAAGGAGTTTACTCAAAAGTTCGTTTGCTTACATCGATGGACATCCACCGGTTAGGAATAGACGGCCTCTGCCTGTCAACGCAAACGACTTTGCGCATTTCCTCGATAGTCGGATCGGAGGGCACAAGATCGTAGAATGGCAGCTGGTAGTCGTCGTGAATACCGCCGACGTTGCAGCGCCTCGCGATCTCCCAGAAGATGAGCCCGAGAGCGTAGACGTCCGCCCTTTTGAAGGAGTCGAAGTGGTTCATGTTTATCGTCTCCTCCAGAACCTGCAAGCCACGAGAACACTGAATTATGCGAACTAGCTCAGGCATGGTATATTTACTTGGCGACTTTCTCTCCGCAGGAACAAAGATTAACGATTTTGGTCTCGCTCGCTGACTGAATAATAGATGATAAGTATAATCGCGAGAGTTTGCTTTGTGGGCAAACTTCTGGATTGATTGTTTAGCGATATCGGCCGAGAGTCTATAATGGATTGGTGACGCGTTGGGCATTGAAAGCTGGCATGTTTTATGTATACAGAGAGAACGCATTGCAACTGTATAAATATTTGGCAACTTTTATGATTATCAGCTCGAGCTGCTCGGCCGTGCAAGTCGTCGTAACTGTTTACGTAACGTAGTAATCAACCGATTAAAGGAATGTATTGTAAATACATTCCCAACGTTTTGAGCTGAACGATATTTTAAACGGTGACTTTTAGACTTTCTTTACAATTGGAATCAATTCCACGTTATCCTAAAGATTTTGATAATAATACCACATAAAGCTACAACAACAAAAGTAAAAAAGTGAAAATCCCACCTCAGGCGCCATGTACCGCTTGGTGCCGACGCGGTTGTTCAGCTGAATGTCGACGGTGTCGGTGATGACGTCGTGCCGAACGGCGAGGCCGAGATCGCCGATGGCGCAGGTGCCGTTCGTCTTGACGAGGATGTTCTTGGACTTGAGGTCCCGGTGGGCGATGGCCGGCTTGCCCTGCGTGCCGACGATCTCCATGTGGAGGTGGGCGAGGCCCGTCGCGATCGACAGCGCCATCCGGATCATGCCGTTCGTGTCGACCGTCAGCCGGTTCAGGTAGTCGAACAGCGAGCCCTTCTCGTGGTAGTCCGTGATCAGCCAGAG
The DNA here is from genome assembly GCA_035047165.1 of Ormyrus rosae. Classification (NCBI taxonomy): domain Eukaryota; kingdom Metazoa; phylum Arthropoda; class Insecta; order Hymenoptera; family Ormyridae; genus Ormyrus; species Ormyrus rosae. The sequence continues at coordinate 18,711,832 of JAWWML010000012.1, read as the reverse complement.
CTGCGTCCACGTGCCGTTGTCTGCAACGATAATTTTCTTGTTAATTCGCCGATTCTTTGGATTAGATCGAGAGGTTTCGAAGATTGAGGAAAGTCGCGGTGACGCCGATCGATTAAAGAATGACGTTATGAAGTGCATCGGCTTTTTATCGAGAAATCAAGTGTTGTGCGAGGCTACGTTTGCTAGGAACAACAAAAAAATGTTGTTTTCGAAATTTCATCTTCAAATGCGGAACGTTTAAAAATACGCTGCTATATTTTTCAACATTGCGTCAATTATAATTTAGTCGAGCTAACATATCCGAGAAACAAAGAAAAAAAATGAATTACAATTTTGCCAGTCACAATTATGACGAGCTGACTACGCAAAAGCTTACATTGAGTCATCAACCGTCACTCTATTCATTAATAGTTTCAGATTTTCGCACAATATTTCACATTCAACCTATCGTCGCGAATCCTTATATTTCAGAAAAGAAGCCGAAACCTTTGTTATCCGCGGCAATGAAGCCGAGGATGTTGTCGTGTCGCAGCATGACGGTCTGGTAGATCTCCGCCTCTCTGAACCAGGACCTCTCCTCTCGCGAGCTGAAGATTTTTACGGCGACGTTCTCGCCGCGCCAGCGACCTCGCCAGACTTCCCCGAATCTGCCCTTGCCGATGGTCTCCACCAGCTGGATCTGCCGGGCTATGCTGCGCTGCACCAGAAGCGGCAGGCCCACTGGAAAGAGGACAGAATTAAGAGTTGATATTTTTTTTTTTTCGGGACTCTATTTAATCGATGCTCCATCTCGTAAACTTCGAAAAAAAAATTGGTCTTTTTGTCCCGCCACCGTCGAGGCGATAAATCATTTTTTTGTGCGATTCTTCTCCTCGCGTAATAACCGATGCCTTTTCTTTCGACATTTTTTCGCCGCGTTTAAAAGCACATCCGCTTAAAGAAAAAAAAAAAAAAAAAGCGCAATATTTATCCTGCGCAGCGAAACGGAGTGCGCATCCGCTCGGCAATCAAACAAATTGCAATAATAGCGCCGGAGAGCGTGCATTGAAAGAGATAAAGATTTATCTCTCCTGAAAGGGACCGCCATTTCGATAATAAGCACAATCGGCAAATTTCGCGGAAACGGGGCCGCCTGCGCTTCGTCCGCGCGAGAATGTACATGAGCACGTGCGATGTGACAATTCGATGATATGCAACGGGCAGCGCAACTCTCGACGCGCGAATCTATATTTACGTTAGGAGGAAAATGAAACTTATTTTTTTCGTTCTCCCGCTCGGTGGCTCTCTCCGGTTTCGATGCGCCGGGTTTGCTTAACGTTTGGTGTTACGTGCAGTTGAAAATTCGTGTTTTTTCTCTCCGCGAAAAAGTTTGTTTTGCCCTTTTGGCACAACCTGCTTTTGTTGAGTGGACACGCACAAATTATCTGGGCTGAATTTCGTAAGCATCATTTAAGAATGCACTATTAAAGTTCTTGTCTCGAGAAAGAATTACGTTTTAGCATCTAAGCAGAGCAACAGCGGTGTACCTGTTTATTATATATTTAGGATAAAATTAATTTCAAATTCCACGGCTCTTAATTACGTCAATTTCTCATCTCCTTATCTTTTAATATCACAGTCTTTGTCCGCATATCAGTTAAGCCTACAACTTAATCTTCTTAATTGCACGTTCGCAAGAGCAGGAGATTAACATATTAAATTTAGTCATCCTGGCGCTAAATTAGCCATCGTTTACGAAAGCTAAATCGTCCACCTAAATATAATCTTTTACACAACAAGACACGAGTGCCCCTTATTCCGGAAAAAAAAGACTCACTGAATACATAACGATAACTCACCGGAACCGCTGCCGCTGGTCGTCATCTCGAGCATGTCCCGAATGGTGACGCCGCCGAGGATCGGCCGGTCGGGCGCCTCGAGCGAGTCGTCGGGGAAGTGCCGGCCCGCGGCACTCCTCTTCGTCGCGTACAGGTTGTACATGAGGATCGCGGCCACGCAGAGGACGCCGATCGGCAGGGCTATTGTCAGCGCCATCTGCCAAGTGTCCCAGCTTATTTGTCCGCTTCCGGATGCTAGAGTTTTTTTTTTTTCTAGATTAGTTTCGGGCACTTTGAGTTTGTTTGCGGGAGGTGCTTTGCTTATTTTTTTGGTTCAGTGTTACTTACTGTTTTTTTTTCATATACGTGGAGATTGCCTCTAATTATCTTTTACAAAATATATCAATTAAAATTCACAAAAGGACCGTAACTATAACGAGTTAGCGGGTAATCATTTAAATGTCAAACTATTTCCCAGGCATCGAGACAGCGGGAGGCCTCCGGCCCGGCATCTGGAAAAACGGAGAGCTCCCTTCATCGTCAGACTTTACGACGCGCTCCCGGCTTTCCAGATCCGGTATCTCCACGTATAAGAAAAGAGGGCTTAGTTAGCCACCGAGAACCGCACCATAATCAGTGCGAGCATTAAAGCACGTAACAGCTGCGAAGGATAAGGCCGCGGAGAATCACGCGGCAGCAGGCAGCAAGCAAACCACAAAAGACCATTCAAGCAAGCAAGCAAGCGTAGGTAGAGAGAGAGAGGATGTGAGATCAAGAGAGGTGAGTGTATATACACGAGGTAAGGTATGTAGGTAATAATGCGCGCGGCCGCTGCCAGGCAAAGCAGGTACATTCCAGCCCGCAGCAAGAAAAAGCTCCGCAGCGTTTCCCACACGCGCGCGGACAGCAAGCAGCTTCTGCGCCCGGCGTTCGCGGCTCGTTATTCATTAACGCGCCGGGACGCCGAGGCACATGAATTCCTCGGGGTGAAGTTTCACTTCTGTTGACGGCTGATTCTCCTTGCTTACTTGATGCTCGTTTATATACATTACTTTTTTGTTAGACATTTGCAAATTTGAACAGCGACGTTTAGTTATTTGATTGTAGCTTTGAGAAATGAAACTGCATTCCTTCAAATTTATAAATCACGCGTATGTGGTTCAGTGAATCCATATTTGGTTTACAGCAACCACGAACGTGGTTTATCCTTGGTAATCCCCGTTACAGGCTAATGTGTGAATTGCTGATTTACCAAGGCTATTGATTATGTCAGAGCTTGTGATAAACAAGAACATTTGCAAACAATATTATTAATTACATTTGACTGATTTTAATTGGATGTGCAAACCAAATTAGTGACTTAAATGAATTTGTAAGACTTTTGATGGTCAACGTATGATGGTTTCTTACCTCTGAACCATTCGGCTGATTCGAAGCGTTACGGACTCTGTAGAAACGTGACACACAGGATGCTGTTAATTGGTTACTTAACAATAAAAACCACACAAAAATGTGTATGCATTAGCCCTGCCTATTTAATCCACCTAACATCATATAAAAATCACATCGCGAATGAAAGACTTAACAACAATACAGATGTCCAGCCATTCGAGCGTAATCCAACATCGGACGTCCAGAATGAAACCACATGAGCATGATTGGATATACGCATTCGAAGCACGCGAAATGACGAGAGAAATAGACCCTACGAGGTCGCTGAACGTGGCACAATGGGCAAATCGCGCGTTGCACCGACGATTATACCAATAATCCGATCGAAGCGCTCCAAGCATGAATACCGTCCGAGCTTTGGACGGGAAACCTTATCGCAGAGCGCAGCGCGCAGTGCGCACGGCCGAGAGGTTCACAAATTATTTATGTTCGCTGAGAGGCTTTTTTGGTTCGTATTACATGCTTATACTATAATTAGACTACAGAGGGAATCTCGACAAATTCATCGATTTGCTTTCCAACAAGCTCGTTTTGACATTCGAATTGTTTCGGAAATTACAGAAATTATTAATAATTCTGTTTATTTTGTACTTTAATAAAAAAAATCAAATATATTTTCGAAAGTTTAAAAATAGAAACAAAAATGGCATTTTCGCAAAGCTCCATTTAATAGAACTAAAATAATCGTTAAAAAATAAGAAAATGTTTAGGTACAACAAATTTCGCCAAATTCCCAGCGCTCTTCTCTATAGAAGCCAAAGGATAATAAATCGTTCGAGCCCGAGGGTTCTTTTTTCGTCCCGACGGTTCCCGAAGAAGCTGCGGCAGTCCAGGAGTGGTAATCGATTGCCGAAGGCAGATTCCAGAGGCAATCAATCATTTCTTTTTTACGCAGCATCGAACGCCGCCACCACCGTATCTTTCTCCTTTCTGCCCACTCGGCCTCTTCTTCGCAGTCCACCTGACGTCAGGCACATTAAGAGTGTAATATGTCGTGAGTCGTCTCTTGCCTTCCTTTTCTTTCGGCCCGCCAATGGTTATTAATTGTAATTATATGCGCGTGCGCACGCGGGGTACTGGTACACGTCGTTTTTGCGCTTTAATTAGCGAGTGCTGTTTTTGCAGGCTCGTACGTAAGTTCACGGTGTAAAAACGTTGAGATTTATTGGGCGTAAATTTGAATCGAAAGTGTAACAAGTTGATAATTTCAATACACTTGAATATCTTGAATTTACCTGATCATTTCTAACATTTGTATGAAAAATTGTTGCGATAACATTTATGATTATAACGGTGTAAATTATACAGAAGATAATTTAAGCTTTACTTTGTGCTACATATTATACTTATCATTTTTTACGACGTTTATTCAATGAAGTTTGATATCAAAATTGAACACATTTGACTTCCGTTCCTGAAGTGTTCACTTCAAATCGGCGATTATCCAATCAATTCATTGCGCCACATGAGAAATCACGAAGTTTTGATCAAATAACTTCCCCTTTTTTAGTCTAAATAAAAATAATCTTTGGAATATTTTTTATTAGAAAATTAATTAGTTTATGAAAATAATTCAATTACTTCTGTGCGTCAGTTTAGATCTTAGAGCATTATTTGTTTCATTAAAATAATCTTATCCCTTAACACGCCATATTTCGTGCTTTCTTCCTTCAGCACCTCGACTCCCACGATATTTCCTTGTTAAACAGCGTGCACGTGGCGTATAAATCGTCAAAATTTCGCGTGGATCCTCGTAAAAATATTATTCTTATAAGAACTCGACGGACTGCAAGAGATGAGTGACCGGCTTCGGTACCTTGACCCGAGGTGCGCCTTCTCGAATATTACGTCCCTGCGGGGTGTGCGCTCTTGTTATTGCACCCGTGATAAGATAAGACCCGTTGCGATGCGACTCCCCGTGAAATCGCGCGAGAAAGTTCACGCGAGCACCTTTTTTTACGCGTCTGGGTGG
>JAWWML010000012.1:18688559-18706491 GCA_035047165.1 Ormyrus rosae | reverse complement strand
CGCCCACGAACGAATTATCGCTTCGCGGTGCTGATCGATGATGCTGCGTAATTGAAAGGAGCCGGCTCTAAAGGGAACCATGACGAGGAGGCGCCATCTTTGCAGCGTCGGAAGATTTCCGTGCAAATTTGTTGCCGAGGGTTCGCGAGCGATAATTGCTAGAAGATAAGATCGGGAAAAACAGCGTTTTGGTGTGATTTCCTCGTTTCTAGTGCATTATGCATCGACTGCGAGCTGCAGAGATGTGATGAAGACTCGCAATGAGTTTAATTGCTTGATAGAGAAGTCAAAAATTGCATTTTATTTCTAAAAGTTTTGATAAAGATTTTTAATACTGACGTTTAGATTTGCATTGCAGATTGAGCGGAAAATAAGTATCACGTGCGAAATTTGAAGCTTTACATAATTTTTAATGCGAGTCACATTTTTCAGTCATTCGTAGATTAAAAACTGATAAGATAAACATAAAATTTGAGTTTTTAAGGTATTTTATTGTATCGAACTCATAAAAAAACAATTTTTTCGGTTGATTCCATATCACAAATTTCGAAACAAACAAAAATCGAAAAACAGCTCCTTTCAACGCGAAAAAAAAAAATAAAAGTCTTCAATAACAAGTGACTTTATCAAGATAATTCGATCGTAAAATTATGGAGCTCCTCAGCTCCCACCAGAATTCAAAAATTCCTGCTCACATTACGCACAAACCATCTCTTCTCGCTGCTTATCGCCACAAGCCGCTCCTCATGTTGCGGTTTTTGCGCGGCAAACGAGAAAATAATGCGATCTTTAAGCGTATAATTCATCGCTCGCGGGATATTGGGTTTCGTGTTTGAAAACCGTTAATACACAAATTGGAGCTTAAACAAGCGGGCCATCGCTCGCCGTGTGTGTGTATGTATATTACGCATCGCGCGTTCCTGCTTTATGCGGTCTAAGAAAGAAAAATAACGCCTCGTATCGACGGTAAACATCACGTTCGCTTCTGGGAAGAAATTCGCCGGCTTCAATTAAAGGGCCACGCACGCGGTGCTTTTCCCTCCCTCTTCCCTCCCTCCCCCCTCCTCCTGCGCCCCACCATTCCTCTCGCGGGGAATGCGTCACTGAGCTCACGCGCACGCACGACTACTCCCACGCGATAGGCTCGAGCGCGTATTAGTCCCCGGCGATGTACAATTTCTGACAAAATTTTCTTCGTTCTTGCTTTATTGCTGTTTTTTAAATGTCCGTGGAGTTCACGTGGACTTACCGCAGAGAATGATATTAAAGATTTTTGTAACAAGTTCACTTAAACTGTCGTAAATGATGCTCGCTATTTTAAGAACAATCGGAAGTTTTTTGAAAGCTTTTATCGCCGTTTTATTAGACCGCAGATACTTAAGTGCCCCGTAGAAATGCAGTTTCGACGGAGCTTCAACATCTGAAACTCATCTTTGCTTTTAAGACACTGCATTAAAGATAAAGTTTCAAGGTCTAATGGCTTTCTTTTTAACCGTCTGTACGTCCGATATACTCTTTGCTCTTTCTCTCGGTTGCCGTGCCATTGTCGAGGGCGTTATACATCGGCGCGTATATGCATACACACACCCCAGAACCACTTCCGAGCGCATAAACATGCGAAATATCGCTTCTTATGCAACGTGCCAACGACTGACGATTGCGTCGTTGCGGATAAAAGCGCCGAGGGAGGATGGATGAAAAAAAAAAGTTCCTATAAACAAATGTTCAAGTATTTCTCAACAAAAATTTGCGCGTTTCGTAGTACTGAATCGTATCTGTTGAAGGAATCGAGCTTGATGGAAAGGCAAATTTGAAAAAGTTTGTGTCTCCCACAAAAGCGCTTTTATCGACTTTAGCTCGATAAAATCTCTTTACGCGAACAATAGCCCGAACAACGACCCGCGGCTCTCTTTTTTGCGTTATCGTTGTAAGGCGAACTCTTCTCTTTTGTGACCTCTCGCGCTGACAATATGAGCGAAAAAAAAAGATAAACGAACATGAATGACGAGGAATCCCATGGCATTCCAAACGAGACACGAATGTTGCGTGAGATCCGATATGATGAGCGAACCAGAACGATCCACAAAAGCGTCTTCTCGCGAAAATTGAACCCCCATTGTCTGCCGCATCCTCATTAAGTCACAAACACAGCTCCGGAATTTCACTGTTACGAAGGTCACTTTTGTTCCGGTCAAAATTACAAACTCAATGCTCCTCTCTGATGCAAAATTCATACATCGTACGAAATAGTAATAAGTTCTTTAGCACAAAAACTTTCGCTCTAAACTGGCCCGAATAGGAAGCATTTACGCAATGGGCATTATTTAAAAAAAGTGGAGCAAGGAACTTGTAATAATCGACCTCCGTAACGGCAAGCCAGCATGGTATATGTATTCCCACCGCGGGCACGAGTCGTTCCCTAATGCAAAAAAAAAAACCCAGGCTCTCCCTTCGAGCAGATCATCTCGCGTACCTCCTTCGAGGCGGTGCTGCGAGCGATAGGACGACTGGAGGGCAGATATAGACGAGGGCAGGGCCGCCTTGATATCGCGATTGCAGTAATCGGCGTTATCGCAGCACGTGATGATGAAGCGCGTGCCGTCCGGACTGCCGAGGACGTCGCTGCCGCTGCACCACGCGGAGTGCATCGCATCCGGGAAGAAGTGCTTCTTATTGTAACACCTGGGAACAGTCGCTTTTAGCCGAGGCTCTTCTGGTCTGCAGGGAGGAGGGGATAGGGAGAGTGCAGTTGGATCGTATACAGGGAAGGTTTCTAATGCCAATTTCGAGCTCGCAACTGCTTTTTTAGCAGATCTTTATTGTAGCCTTTGGTAGGTGTCGGAAGCAAGGGTACCGTAAAGGTTTATTACGATGCTGCGAAACTGGCATGAGAGAAGAGTGGAAAAGAATCACAAAAACATCCGTTAGAGAAAAATATATATGCACATTGTAACACAGAAATTAGTCGTTATCGTATTATTGCGATTTATGGTATCATCATTATAGTTCTAATCAGTGACGTAAGACTTACAATAAATTACTATAGATAATATGTAAATTAGTTCTAAGAAGTCGCTTAAAATAACTTTAGTTTTGGTAAGTGAATGGAAGATGTATGTATATACAGTGTAAGAGTATGAAAAAGAAGTATGAGATGGTGATACGGTATAAATGCGTGTACAAAATACATCATAGGAGGCTGTTAGTTCTAAGAAAAATTACTCGGCCTAAATTGAGCACCGACATTGGCTCTGCCCTCTTCCACGAAGTCTCCATCTCTCTCCAATAGAAAGAAGGAAAGAAAACTGATTGATCACGTGAAGAGTCGAGCCTCCGTCTGCCTCAATCTTATTAATAAAACCGAGGTGGAATTTATTGAATTAAGCATTGTATTTACAATCTGTACTCATTAGGGTAAGTATTGTTAAGAGTTGAGGTAAAAATTCATGCTTCCTTGTTATTTATTCAATATTTTCACTTAATCGCAATAAAAGATAATATATCAGTATTATAAATACATTTCTTATATACAGTAAAGTAAATTTATGAATAAGTACGTCTTCATTACAACAATCAAGCTCTGTCTAATCTGTCAAGACGTACTTGCCCACAAATAAGGCATAATAAGACTTATCTCAATACATTGAATATCCCACATCGAAATAAGCAAAGTAAAAAAGATAAATTGTAACTGCAGATTGTACATAAAGCGAAAGAGAATGTAAATTGCTGAACAGCAGCTGATGTATATACATACGTGTATACAAACGCTAAGTGCCAAGAGAGTTAAATAAAGGAAAGAAATCATATTTACATAAGGAAATGACCTACTGGTGCGTGTTCACATTCGGCTTGCGAATGCATTGTGCTGTCGCGTCCAATCTACTTATGCGCAGGAACGAAAAGTAAATAAATAGAGAGATTATAAAAATATGGTGCAGCAGGTGAGTGGATATACAAGTGTGTGCATGCTGTTTTTTTTTTGTTTTCGAAGGAAACATATTGTAGAAAGAAACCAACAGAAAGCACAAAAGGTACTGTACGTAAAAAGTAGAGTCGAAAAAGGTTCTATATATTTACCAGGTGGCACGGCTCTAATCGAGAAACTACGAGCCATAACCTTATTAGAGCCCCTAATGAAACGTTTAATAATCAATGATCAGCCATTATCCGCGAGGCATTATAAAACCGGGCAACTAACGTCCCTTAACAAGCGAAATTCGCGACGTCTTTACGACGGCATTTACGATCTCCCTCTCCGACAATGCCTCTCGAGAGTCGGCGCATCCGCGGTATATAGTATAAAGGCACGAGGAGCGCTCGTTAGGTAATCGTAAATGCTTGCCCGGTTATCGGTAATTTATCGGGGTAAACCTCGGTATTATTAGTCTGCGCGCGCATCTCTCGTGGGCGAACGTATATATATACGCCGAGAGAACAATAACGGCGAGTAGGTGGTACAGAGAGAGAGAGAGAGAGAGAGACGAGCGTCCGGCTATGGTTTCCTGCTTCTAGCCGAGGCGCTCTCTCTCTTTCTCTCTCTTCGTTGTGGGCGCGCGACGTCGATGCCGTGTTGTTCGAGGATTTAAGAAGACCGAAGGGGGATATATCGCTCTCGGGGCTTTATTGCCCGCGGGGAATGAAAAACCTGCTGCTCCGTTGCAAACAACGCGGAACTCATATAAAAGAGCAGCTGTTGCCGGTGCGCCTCTCGAGGCTTGTTTCTATTATATTACACGCGAATATGTGTATTGGGGGGACTCCGCGAGCGCACATTTTCAAGTTTCCGCGAATGCCTCGCGTGCACGAGAAATAAGAGCAAACATGCGGATAAAAAAGGAGGAGAGAGAGAAAGAAGAATTACGCAGCTACTTTAGAAGAGAAGGAAGAGAGCAGCGGTAGGTCTGTGTCTCTGTTAGCTGAAACGATAAGTGAAGAAAAGAGGAGAGCAACAAAGGTTCGCTTTACAGAAGAGATTGAATTAAAAAGAAGAGGGAGGCAGAGGGGGGAGCAAAACTACGGTGCAAGAGCGTGTGAGTAAGAGAGTAAAGAGAGTCCAGTGCCACCTCCTTGAAATAGTAATTGCCTCCGATCGAGTAACTGGCTAGGAGACTCGAACTGGGCAGCGCACACTGTACCTTCTTTGTTGCGAGGGTGAAGCTGGGGTTTCAGGCCGCGATTGCAATAATCTTCCTTGCAGCACTCGATGACGAAGGTCGTGTTTATCGAGTCGCTCGTCATGCAGAAGATCATCGGCTCGGGCTTTTTCCCCACGCACCTTCGATACGCCGATTTCAAAAGCACAACACAATTTCAAATCAAAAAACATTGTCGCTCGTATTACCTTCCTTGGCTGCTAGCAATTTTTTTCATTAACAAACTATCTACTCGGCCGACAATGGATGTACATATTGTGCGGCGACTCTTGTGGAACATTTTAATTTTCTTTAAATTTCGATTGAACTGTGCTCCACTAGAGTTCTTTTTTTCTGGGTTTTTTGCGGGGGATAATAATTGTTAATTTTTACTTCCTAAACTCACTTAAACTAAGGTTGTTATTGAAACTCAAACCAAAAAGGTAAACAAAAAAAGAAACTCAAAGGTAAAAGGCAAAATATAAAGAAAAAAGATCAGAACGAAAAATCAGAGCAAAACCAGGTCTCGAAACACCGTGCAACGCAACAATATATCTCTTCCAACTGCCACACAACGCCAAAAAAATCTCAAGTACCTGACCTACGCGCTCTGCCGCAAGTTTTTCAAAACTAAGAAAGCCAGGCTTCAATTCGGTTAACTTGATCAAGAAGGCAGGAACAGCGCTTCCAGGCTCCTCCGAACGATCAAAGAGCGGGGGGAGCACCGCGCGTATATATATTTAGCGCGACGTCCGAAGTCGGCGAACCAGAAAGTTTGCGCGCATAGAAAAGACGTTCGTGCCTCCTTCAAGCGAGAAAGACACACGAGGCGGGAACGGGGGAGAGAGAGAGAGACAAATATTTCGGCATTGGAAATATTCGCCGCGCACGGAGCGCGCGTTAAGGTCAAACGGCGGACTGCTCTCTCGCGCGCTCGCTTCGTTCTCCATTTGCGTGCGCGCTCAAGGTGATCCGCTAGTTGCGAATCGGCGATCGGCGCCCGAAAACGATCCGAGCGCGATCCGAGCGCGAATCCGCGCTCCTTTCACGAGAGAGTCTTTGCGACTGCGCACGTAAGTCTCCTTTTTTCGTCCTGGATGGCTTTCGCAAGATTCGCTAATAGTTCGATCGTGGTTTTTTTTTCGTTTTGCTCGAAGATATTTTCTTGGAAAGAGAAATTATTCTGTTAATTATACTTATTGTAATATTGAGATAAAAAAAGGTAATTTTATATGATTGATTTAATAGTCCTGAAAACCGGGCATTTATCAGTATCAATTTCGAAAATCATTTTATCCACCTTTAACTTTCGCGTATTATAATTCGAATTTAAATAACCGAATGTATTAACAATGAACATCGAAAGAAACTGCAATAAACATACAGTGTATTTAAACGCGGAGCGTGATCGAACTCCGAATCCCGAGACGCAAAGAGAGCCCGTCGTCTTCAAAAGCCGATCATTTGAAATGTAAAAATGTGCGTTCCTAGGCGTGCGCAGTCGTCGTCCCTCTCTCTCTCTCTCTGTCTCTGGCAGCCGGTGCGTATTTATAGCACGGAAGACGGAATCGAACGTGAATCCTTGGGAGCGCGGCGTACAGCAGCGGCAAAAGTGAATGAACACCACTTGCACATGACACAACGGCGACGGATGAAAAAACACTGAGACAGAGAGAGAGAGGGAGGGAGACTCGTTAATTATCATTGGACGGGGTTATTTCCGCAAGGAATCGCTAAAGGATCGGGGCACACGAGAACGCGACGCGCGCGCGGCGTGTGTGTCGTTGCCCGATTAACGACGCGCGATACGGCCGCCGATAAGACAATGGGGCGCGCGAGCTTTTGTATGCAATGGAAGCACATTGGACGCAGCGCAGCGAACGGAACGATCAGGTTCGTTCGCCCTTGACTCTGCGATGCTTCACTGGTGACTTGCCTCTCGGAACGAACGAACGAACGACTATGGCGATTCGCAAGCGGAGTTAAGAGAGAGAACAAAAAAAACAACGCTCAAACTGACAGAAAAATGGAGTTGTTAGAGATGATGTTCACATAAAAAGGAAAGTAAAAAAAAAAACCAAGACGGACAGAGAGAGTTTTGTTAGGAACGCTTCCAACCAAAACATCAGGCGGTGAGAGTCTGCCGAAGGTGTACCTGGAGCGAGCTCCGTTTCGTTGTTGAATTTCGAGTCTAGGTTGCACCTATCGTACCCGTCGCAGCACCCGTAGGAGGTTCTCTTTTTCGGGTCCCGCTTCTGGATACATTCGTGCGGGTAATCCGGGGGTAACCATTGTGACTTGTTGAGGCATCTTTTTTTTTTTTGGTTTTTTTTTTGCAAGACAGATTGTCAGATCAGTTTATCTATTGCTCAGATTTCTTTCGCAATATGTTTATTGGCAAATGGACTGGACTGTTAATGGCTGACTGTAATTTTGCAATTCGCGTGCAATAACATTTTTCAACTCATATTGATTCGATCTCATGAATTGCAAGAATAAAGTCAGAGAGCGAATAAGACTACGTTCTACTAATGGCGCTTCTTCCCGTTTCTCATTGTGTGCGGCACATCGATTCAAGAGAGACAGATGAGAGAGGCTTATCTACCGCAGCGACATCAACTTGTTTACGATTTGCAGCGGTTGCGCAAACTTTGACTTCCAGGTGATCGCGTTTTGCGCGTCGTTTTCTGGTACCTTCCGACATTAGCCCGTTGGATGCTGCATCTCATTGGGCCGAAAATTATGCGCGCCGCAAGTTTCGTTCCCCTTATCTTTCGATTATCGCGATTCCAGAGCGGAAAACGGCCGCACGTATTCCTGCTCCATTTTTTTTTATCGTTTCAGCGAATGCTAACGAATCCCCCCCAATTGAATATACGGCACGTAAGCAGGTACGAGAAAATCTCGAAATCCGTCGTTGATTAATCGTTTTCGCTTCGCGGCTCGAGAGTCGAAGGTTTTCGCGAATCTTATCAGATCAAAGTCGAAACTTGTTTACCCGAGATTAGCATAGAATAAATTTAGCATGAAAAACACTCGAAACTTCGCGGCAAAGCTGCGCGCACTCCCTCCGATATCCGACTGACCCAATTTGGAAGCACAAAACTCATGGGGAGGCACATCGATATTCACCCGGGGCGAACTTCCGCGTAAAATCGACAGCCACTGACACCGAACTTGAAGCTCTCCTCTCGATATAAATCAGCGGGAAATAATAATACTCGGCGGCGCGCTCCGCCGGCCCAGAGAGATTGGGTGTCGCTGATCAATACGAGCCACGTCCCACTTATATACGCGGCGAGAGCGACGCGGACATGTATTATCTAGTCGAATCATCCGAATTATCCGTCTGGCGCATTACGTATTTAAACGCGTCTGACCTCGCCGACAGGACCAGCCGACGACGCCGACGAGGCTCTTCTTTCCCTATCCGCACTCTCGCGCCTCTGTTACTTCGTCTACGCGCCAATTGTCGCCAATTAATCGCGGTTTTCCTCTTGGTGCGCGAGAAGTCGCGAGGCCGAGCAGCGCGCGGAGGAGCGCGGAAAGCGAGATGCGAGACAAGAGCTTGGATTTTTTGATGGAGAGAGGTTTTTCGTATCTGCGACTAGACCGACAGACGGGAGTCGGTGAATTTTTGAAATTCATTGGCTGTTTAACGAGAGACGTCTGATGAAATAATTTACAGAAATTAATTGGTAACTTCGAGGTTGTAGCCATTTTTCGGCAGACAAATATTTTTTTATTATTCATCAAGCTGAAGATTTCGAACCTCTGCTTTTCATTCAAGATGTATATATTAACCGTTGCTTTAAAGTTAACGTTTTAATGAAACTTTAATCCTTTTAAAACACTCGAGACGTCGGATACGCCAGAACTTCATGAATGAGTTTGAACATCTCGTTTATTTAAGCGAGCAAGAACTTCAACCGCGTCATTCAAAACTTTATAGCTACAATGTACAGCAGGCAAATGTCGTCGTTTCCCAACTCGAAAGTGAACGACCTACTCTAAAAGCTCGATAGCTTCAAAATCTATCTGACGTATTTCCCTCATCTCCGATAATTTTTTCCCCTCCGATGTAAACAAACGCCTATCGCGAAAACGCTCGCTTGCACAATCGTCCACCCAATTTACAAGTCGATCCCTAGCAAACAACGAGATTTTGCGCAAAGCGGCTCCCACCGTTCGGGAGAGCCGTTATTTCGAGAGAAGATCAGGGAGAGAGCAGCTTTTCGTCCCAGGGTCAAATGTCGAACGATCGCGACGTGCGTCCCGCTGGATATTGGATAGCGGCGAGCTGTCGCGCGAAATTTTGCGAATTTAGACCTGTCCTAGATTCTCGCCGCGCGCCGAATTACCGCCGCGAGGTCGACTATTTTCGTGAGAGTGTCCTATCCGCGAGAGAGGCGCTCGACTCGAGAAAAGAAAGATCCTGAGCGAAGACGCGGTCCGATAACAAATAGTCTGGAAAAACAGGAAAGTGGGCTAAATTCGGGGCGGGTAATCGGCTATTATTTAAGCGGCTTGCAAAAGCGCCGACGAGATAAGTTGGAAATCTACCGTCGATATCGCCGCGCGAATTGCGATAAACACGGAGGCAATGACGTATGTACGCCCGTTGTAAAACGAATGTTTTGAAGGAGCTGCTGCTGCTCTCATTGAATGATCTCGAGAACGAGGTCGGGGGGAATTAATTTTTGTGCGGAAAATAACGAGTTTGCAGAGAGGCGAAAGTGAGACTGGCTCGGTCGGGGGAATTTTCGCTTGGAAGTAATTAATCGGTCGATCCGAGTGGAAAGACAATTCAGTATCGCCAATTGTAGACGTAAACATTAGCGTGTTTTTATTTTAACTCCTCTGCGTCAAATGATAGTAGCGAAATTAATCGATAAAAGCTCGAAGCTTTATACAATGCAGTATTTCATAACTCGAAAGAAAGTTTGGACATTTTTTGCGCGCATTATCTTAGGTTTCTTGCAAAATAGCGATTGAGTCGAGTGTTATCGATTGAAAAAAAGTAGACCGCAAAACAATGTTTTCGGGAGACGTGGTTTTCCATCGTTATCTTACGACATAAACAATGAGTAATATCGTTAAACCTTTATTATTCATTACTTCGTGATTAACAAAATTTCGAAATAATACTCTGAAACTTTTTACTATTTTGAAGACAAATATCAATAATAGTTTGATAGAAGCGTCGAACGAGCAGCGAAAGCGTCAACCTCAAGTGAATCGCAAAAATCGAAGAATCTCAACGCACCCATTATAACACAATAATATCTGTTATCGCCAAAGAAGAAAAATAAATAATTAGATAATAATAACAATAAGCCACCGGATAACCTTATCTCCACACGTTAAAGACACACAACTGATTGATGAATCTCGCTTACGAACATCGATACGGCTCGTTTTTCAAAAAAGCCTACTCGATCCGCAGCTTAATAAATCACGAGCAGCTCGGCTCGACGGGACGCGGGAAAAGCTTTATATCGATCTTAGCCGCGGAAATTCCTGACCCGCCGTAACAAAGTAGGCGAACTAGAGAGTCTCGCGCGAGAGATAGAGCCGTAATTTAGCGAATATATTTCGCTCTGTGCTAACAAACCTCGAGCACAAAGTCAGCCAACCTCAGCGGGCCTATTAATAGGAGCGTAAACACGCGGCCGCGCGCGCGAGATATACGTTCGCGCCTCGGCTATATACACGCTTGATTACAGCCGAGTTCATTATCGAGGCTCAATAATTGTGTGCCGCGGATTGATCGTTCAATTTCATCTGGCGGAAGGAGCTGCTTTGCGGCGTGACTGGCGGGCTTCGTTATGTACGCCTGTTTTTATCTGTGCGTACGGAGACGTCGTCGCTTCTCGAGAAACGGGCAAATAAGCGAGAGAGCTCTTCGGGATTATTGAGAAAGAACGTTTATTTTTAGTAAAATTGCACGCCTCTCCAGTCGTTTATGCAAATGCCCGCGAATAAACGCTAATACGGCACGACGCGGCTTCTATAAATAAGTAAACACATGCAAAACAAACTTCTAATTAAACAATCAATTACACCGCTCCCTCGGCCAGGCAGAAAACCCGACAACCGCGTACACAAACATATAATTTCGTCACCGGCAAGCCCCGCGCGCTTATTTACCCGCGACAAAAACAACGCCCGCCCGAAAGATCCCCGTAGGAAAAAGAAAGCCTGCAGGCCGCGGGTGTGTTTTCGCGGCCGAAAAGTTTTTTTGCGGTGCCCGCGTGGGCGGCGCGGCGTTTCCATCGCGACGCCGAGCGAACCGGTGGCTAATAGCCGAAAAAGCAAGCCGCAGAGGCTCGTGTCAGTGGCCGCGCGAGGCGGAAGAAATCGATTTCGCGTGACTATGCACGCCACCTTCCTCCGCCCCCCTCTCCCCTCTGTCTCTCTTTAATGAGTGGCCCTTTTTGCGCGCTCGACTTGACAGGGGTGTGCGCCGGCCTTTTTTCGGGGGTGGAGAGAGTGTATCGATTTGGCCTGTTTATCCATTTTTATAGCGGGATGGAGAATTAAAGGAAGAATTATTACTGCTTTTTGTTGAGATTTCGGTGCATCTTTTTGCAGATTCATAATGGCGGCGAAATTTCTTGCGAACCGTTATATTTAGCTTCGTTAAACGTCGGAAAAAAGTTCGAGCTCGTTTGTAATCAGGAGGACTGATGAAAAAGTTCTCGATAAAAATTGCAAATGCAAGCGCTGAAAAGTCCGCCAGAAAACGAGGCTCTATAAAGGAAATATTTTATTCAGCGAGGAACTCGGCGAAGGTTTAAAAAGCAATCAATTTGGAACAAAGTTGCTGCCGAGAGCCATTGTAAAAAAAAAAGAAGAACGTTATATAGCCCATGGTAACAGGCCTCGCTTCTCTCTCTTGTATTCTGCCTTGCTGAAAAGGCTTCCTCGCCCGTACACACGCGCGCAATTTCAATATGTACGTATATATCCCTTTTCTATTCCGAGTATCGAGAGTATCCGGTGTCTGTTGCGTTCCTTTTTTTCTCCCCGGCATTTTCTCTGCCTCGATATGAAAATTTTGTTTTTTTTTATTGATTTCTACAAGCGCCTAAGGTTTCAAATTGAAATTTCAAAACGGAGGATCGTCCGTAAGAAGGGGGATTTGCTTTCGATAAAGAAACGAAATCATGAAAATGAAAAGTAAATGTTTGCGAACGAAAATAAACGAACGTGAAAAAAAAAAGAAAAAAAGAAAAAATAATGTCCTACATATTGGGGGAGTAATTCAATTATTAAAGGCCTTTGGGTTTCGGAATGGAGTAATTTACCTGTATGCGTAAGTAATGGTCTCATCCTTGTCCAAACTCGTACTGGCGAAACAGTATCCGTCCGTTTCGCAGGTATTGTTCGATTCCGAGCAAATGTCGCAGTGACATTTCAATCCTGGAACAGAAAAAGTAGATTTATTAAATATTTTTTATATATTTATTCCTTGTTAGCGAAGTTAATAAAAGGACACGTTTGAATAGTTTAATACAATTTATCGGTAATCGATGACACGTATTACATTGTAACAGAAACGCATAACTTAAGGGAAAAAGAACCAGTTATTTAAAGCCTCGAGACAGAAGAAAATCTCCATTTCCTTATCGAATTTTCCTTAATCCGCTATAAATCCACGTATATAAAAAGCTGTTGATTCACCTCTAATAATAAAAGCCTAGCGCCCCAATAATAAACCCGCTTTTCCCAGGTAACCCAACAATTGATCAAAAGCCAGAAAGACAGAGAGAGAGAGAGAAAAAGGCAACCGCAGACGTTCCTACAAAAGCGTTCGGTGCGCGCCGCCGATCGAGCTAAAAAATGCAAGAAGCCGCCGGCGGCGCCGTTTACGCGGAAGGGGAAGAGAGAGCTCATAGACGACGACGGCGGCGGCGGCGGCGGAGAGGCACTTTGCGCTCGAAATGCATATTCTATTAATAATGGCGAGCAGCGCCGCGCGTAAATGCCGAGACGGGGAGCAGCGCACTGCACACCGCTCGTTGCCAAAAGACGCGTGGCGACGGAGAGACAGAGAGAGGAGGGAGAGACAATCGAGAGGGACGCGTGGAGGTAAGGGACTCTCTCGCGCGCGCGATCGCCCCGACGGCCCGCCTGAATTATTCAGCCGAGAGCGGCGCGTTGTTCCGGCCTGCGTGGGAAGTGTCGGCTCTTTTTTTCCTAATGCACGCGCCGATCCACTCGGCCTGGGCTAATTGCCGAGCGTCCAGCTTCGAGTACGTCTTCGTGTAATTGTCGGTTCTTCGCCGGCTGTATAAATAAGGCGAGATTTTTTCGCGACGAGTAATTTCATTTATTTATAGACTCACCGATCGAGTTCCTCGTTATCGACGTCGCTCAAACATCCTATTTTCCTTTATTTGAATACACGCGAAAATTGTGCGGGCTCGATTTCTCAATTACGGCACGAGAGAACTTTGATCGCCGGCGGCTCGTATCAATCTTTCTGCGTCAGGTACTAAAATTCACTGGAGCAGCGCGAACGCAGTAAGGGAACACTCGACGGCGCGGAAGCGTAAAACTCGGCTTAACGTCATTTTCATAGCCGGCTACAGTTTAATTCGCCGTGAAACGTCGCGTAACGATCATAAACCCGCTTTAAATGCATAAAGGAGAAAGCGACGGACGATCCCTTCCCCGCGCGGCATACATTTGCATCTACGCACTTCGTCGAACTCGCGCGGAAACATTCATTACCTCTCCGTTTAACGGGGGGAGAAGAAGAAAAAACAAGAGCCGCGGCGTCTTGAATCCCGAACAACGATCGAGGCATCTCTCTCTCGGCGCGGGCAGAAAAAGCGGCTCTATCCTCGGAATACTGAAATTGTCTCCGAGGCGCGCGGAAAACGAAACGGGAAAGCTCGGGGGGGAGGGAAAAAAATTCGAGTGTATTTATGTACGCGCGACTGAGGCGATTTTCGATTCCTCGCGACGCATAAATAAGAAACGAGAGAGTCTTGAGGAATAACAATGCTCGGATCTCTCGGCTGTCTTTTTGCGGCTTCCGAAGATAGGCGATAAAGATGTGGACACGCCGCGATGTGCGCGCGCAAAAAAAGAAAAAGAAAAAAAACAAGCAGACAAGGCGCAAGACCGAGTACCGCTGTAACTCATAAAGAACGTCAGGCGGATAGAGTCAAAACGAGAATATAAATATCTTCATTATTTTAATGGAGCTTTATACAATTGTACAGAGAGAGAGAGAGAGAGAGGCAAAAACAATAGATCGGTTAGTGGCTTTTTTTCCGTTTCGCGAGAGGAAAAAGCGAGATGAATCGGTTGTTCAACTTTTTTTACGGGAGAAAGAAAAATTTCAATGAATAATTTTATTAGAGTAACAACGGTTCTTTTTTTTTAAAGCAAAGATCAATATTTTGAATTGACTTTTCGAAGAATACGTCTGTGTGTTTTAAGCCCTCCGGCAAGAATCAATTGCAAATAAAACCAGACGGTAGATGAAACCGACGGCAATAACCTTTTTTCGAATAGATTTTTAAAACCAGGAAGTGAAAACTTTTTTCAAAAAATATTCGCGTTTCAAACATATTTATTCAAGTTGCATTATTCAGTTACTAAAACTAGTCCGGCCGCAAGCTTCATTTTATTACCAAATCAACGAAATTTAAAATTTCATTCGCGCGAACTAAAATTACCCAGCTCTCTCGAGAGCGAAATATCGCCCGTAATGGACTTATTAAAACTGCATTAACAGAAGGCAGAGGTAAACGCGCGCGAGCTAAACTAATCTTTATGCAGCAATCAGCGAAAAAAGCAATCAAGCGAAAGGCCCACGTCTCAATTACGGCGCTCGGCGCGTCCCAGTGCCGAATTAGCAAACGAAATTACAAGGCCCCGAGAGAGAGCAAGTTGGCCCATAAAAAAAGGAGGGGAGCGCTCGACGGGAAGGTTTTGCAAGAACAATGCATAGGGTCCAGCCTCCTTAACCAAAAACGGGGCTTACGATACAAAAGCCCCCGGCTCGCTTACGCGCGAACGCCTGCGCACAAAAAGTGCGCGCGCGCTCACTGCTCATCGGAGGCCCCGAAACAACACCTCCGTCCCTCGAAAAATAAAAGCGCTCTCCCTTTTCCGCCCCCCCCCTTTTTTTCCCTTCTCGTCGCACCTAGACTAAAAATACATAATAGACGGCGCGCGGAGAGAGAGAAAGAGAAAGAGAGACGAGCTCCCGCCTGTTTGTAGTCACGTTCGCGACGTAGTCGCAGACGTACATATACGGGAGCGCGCGGAAGGGCATATCTCGAATGGGACGGGAGGGGAGAAGGGTTCTTCTCTCCTTCCTGCTTCTATTCTTTCCCTCTCTCTCATCGGCTTCTTCTCCGCGTCTTGTTCCCTTCCTACCGCGAGAGGCCCTTTTCAGAGCTTTTATTCAGTGCGAAAAATGCGCGCCGCCGCCGCCGCCGCTGATTACCGCTGGCGCGCAATAGAAAAATGTTGATTAATTGCGGGGGAGGCTCTCTTTTCACCGGAGGGGTTCATTCGTCCGCCCGTTCGTAATGAGGAATGTATTTTTATTGGAGGTAATCCGCGCTGTATCAACAATGGCCGCATTGTTGCGTTTTGTGCTAATTGGGCCTGGAGAGGAGAGGCCTCGGTTTTTCATTAATTATTAATCATTCGCGAATCGCGAATGTATTTCGGAGCAATTAGCGAATGAGGTACGCGCAATTAATTACGCGGCCTCTCGTTAAACCTCTCTCGTTGCCGGTGAAGTGAAATCTTCCTTGGTTAAGCGACGTTATTACAAAACGAATCGCGGAAATGAACTCTGCAGTGGAAACGTCGACGGGTATTAAAGCCGAATTTTTTCTTGAAAATACGACGCCGTAATGGGACGGCTTGCGCAAGAATATCTCGCAGTGTACAAGACGTACATATAAAAGCAGACGCCATAAATTTCGAGCTAGAAACGCTGAAAAATTCTTATCTCACGAGAGAGAGAGAGAGAGGGAGAGAGTTCAGCGCAAAAATTGGCGTCGCGCGCGCTCCGCACTTCCGGTCTTGTATTTCAGCATCCGCAGGATCGGCGTGCATCTCTCGCCGGTTCGGCGTGAGAGCGCGGATGAAATTCGCCAATCTCGCGGAAAAAAAAAGAAGAAACGCCGACTGTGGGAATTAAGCGCGAGGGGACAGCTTCCGTTTAATCTTGAGTTACGAATATAATTCGAGGCGATAAATGTTTACAATGAAGCAGATTTCATTCTCACGCTTGTACTGTACTCGCGTATTATATGCTTCGGCAAGAAAATGAAGATTTCGCTGTCGGCGCCTTTCTTCGAACAGTAAATGCGATATAGTCGAGATCTTTTCGTACCGTTAAATCGCGCGCCAACGTAAAACGCTATTCTATGTAAACAGAGAACGCAATAGTAATTGGTGCTCGGAGCAGTTTTAGCGCATTGATTGCTTGTTTTATATCGCACAAATAAACGCGAAACGATGCATTGTGTCTCGCGGAGTTTTTGTAATAATTACGAGAGGCAGAATTTCATTTCTTCATTTCCACCGGCTACTCGGCTAATTTATACCATTAACGCAAACGTGAGTAATAACGAAGCGAACCTTCCCAAGCCGCGGCACCTCTCTCTCTCTCTCTCTCCCTCGAAACAAATATTTCCCCCCGACAAACTCGTGCATAGCCAACGAGCAAGAAAATTAATCAATTACCGCGGGCCGCAGCGCGCAGCACGGAGCCCTGCCGCGCAGAGTCGTAAAAAGGGCTAAAAGAGCAAAGTAGCCGGCCGGCGTGAGGGGAAGACGAGAGGAGGAATCCGCAATAAAAAAAAAGACGAGGAGAGAGAGGCGAACACACACGAGCGTGCGCGTAAGAAGATAAAAGCCACCCAGAGAGCCCACTCTGTGTACTACATCGGAGACTGGACACTTTGTTAACGTGAAAGACAATCCAGTGTGCTCCTGGCCGCTCCGAGTCTGCGGTCCGCACTCATCGGTGTAAAAGTCGCGCGCGCGCGCGCGCACAGACGCACACGCGCAGACGCGCGACGAGAGCCACACCGAGCGGTCTGTGCAGTATTGTATGACGGGACGAGAGAGAGAGAGAGAGAGCGGCTGCGCATCCTGCTTTACGCGCTTTTTCTGCGCGAATGCCGGCGATGCGACGACGACGACGACGACACTTTGGCTCGGGGGAAAAAAATGCCTCTGGGCCTTAAGGAGCGTTCGGGGGAGTTTTATAAAATCACTTCCAAGTTCGCTATCGTTTGCGGAATGCATTATACTCATTCCTATTGGTGAAAGTAAAAGCGTCGGCCGAAAGTCGCGTTGAGAACCCGCGCGCGTAGATTAAGACGTCCGCGGAGAAGCAGGGAGGCCGAGGAAGAATGAAAATCGTCGGGCCATTGGTTAGATCGTCAGCCTAACGAACTACTTTTCCCCGCTGCGCGCGCGCGCTCGGCCGCAAAGCGAGAGACGCAGAGAGAAAATAATGAAAGAGCGGAGAATAATGGCCGAGGCGAAGGATATTCGCTCTTTTTCTCTCTCTCTCTCTCTCTCTCTCGAGCGACTGCTCTTTTGTTCGTACCTGTTTGCAGTCGCCTACTCTCCGGCGCTGCCAAGCGGCGACGATTATGCCGTCTCCGAACCGCGGAATTTTCTCATTCCGCGGAGAAATTCCTGGCACTTCCTGTGCCCGAGCCACGAGAGAAAGGGAGAGAGGATGGATGCGCGCCGGGACACGAGCGAGGCAAACAAATTAGCCGATGTTTACGATTCGGTTA
>JAWWML010000012.1:18653416-18687501 GCA_035047165.1 Ormyrus rosae | reverse complement strand
GAGAGAAAAGTTTAGTAAAAATTACAATACTGCCTAGTAAAGCCGCCACAGACTGTCAAAACCCAAAAAATTACCATGTTTTATAGGAAAATTTACCAAACAGTATAGTAAAATTTCTTACATACATAGGAAAATTTACCAAACAGTATAATAAAATTTCTTATGAAGTATAGTAATTTTTTGGGTTTTGTATGGTAATTTTTACAAGATTATTTGTAATTTTTACTACACTTCTTCTCTCAGTGTAGCGTTAGTTTGGGTAGAGAAACGAATTAAGAGAAATCGGCTTTGTACTGCGTTAATGCTGAATTCTGTTTCAGGACTAGGAGCTTTGATCAGTTAGTCTCTTTGCTACAGTTCCAATGAGCAGACGTACTTAAACTACCGTGGCATAAAATAAAACAACTACTTTTGTTTAAATTATTCACAAACCCATCCTTCCTTAAAAAAATTGATGGGCTGGAAAGTGAAGTCAGTTTATTCGTGATGTGACTGGCGGAAAAATAGTAACCTCAAAAAAAGAAAATAGTAAACGCGAAGCGCGTTGGATTTCACTAGTTTCCTATAAAACCAACAGTTGACGATGGTTGTGGAAATGCGCAAAGTGTCGTTAACTTTAGAGTTGAAATCTGATAAGGGGGAAAGATAGATTTCTTATCTTTAGTTTGAGGAACTTCCATGAGCGGAATCGATATGTTTGTTCAAGGTTGTTATTCAAAAGAGGAGATATTTTTGTTGCTAATTTAAGAAGCTTCAATGCGTATTTGTGCGTTTCTTTTTTCTATAGTTAAGTATTAAGCAATGCGTTGAACAACGACATTCAACTCGACGCAAACAACGTATGAATGAAAAGGCTGCAAATACAATTATTACTTCTTTCGAGTTAAAAAAAAATACAGCAAAATGTCAACAAGTTTTTCGTTCAATTCAACTAATTTTTACAACTTAAACATCCTTTTAAACTGAATATCGCAACGCGATTTTAAAATTAAATTAGCCTTTGACATAATTGTAGCCTAATTGTAGATTAATTGCACGTAACTTTTAAAGCGACACATTAAATATTTAACGCATTTTTCACACAGTTCCTTATCGCCTCAACAGCCAATTAAAAAGTCATTATTATTGCACACCGCCTCGCCACATACCAACGTACTGTAATACAATCACTCGGGCACAAAGCAAAGTAAGATTTTCTTCATTGCTAGCGTAGATTAAATCCCATAGTTCGTTTTATCGCTCTTCAATTGACCTATAAACTTTTATCTCCCTCGGTGTTAAAAATTACATTCATGGTTTCAATTACCAATTTTACCAATCGGATCTGTAATTAAACGATTGAATGCGTAGCGAGAAGACATTTGATTCTTTAAGAACACCAGTGTAATCAAACGTCAATCAAAACATATTAACCTCTCGAATAGTCGAGTAGTTTAGCAAATAGCACTCTGTATTTTAAGCCAGAAATTTCTACAGAATGCCTGTACGAAAACTCAAACTACCCATATTGCGTAATTAAAAACACCACGCCCAAATTCCCGCGAACGCACCGGAGTGCCACCAAGTACCGCGAAACAGAAGCCCGGAGGGTCCCGCATGTTTAATACAATCCTCGTCCAGCCTCAATCTCGTCCTCTCTCCGGGCGACGCCATTTCCCCGGCGTTTTTTTCCCATTTTAAAGGTTCGCGTTGGTATATATATATCGGCCTCCTCCACCTCCGCTCCCCGACATTCCTCGATCCCCCCCCCTCCCCCTCTCCACCTGGCGCTGAAATTCCCTCGTCCTGCGAGGCCAATTCCAGGGCGCTCCGAGTGTCTATATACCCCGTCTTCCGAGAAATAAAGCCCGCGAGCGCACCCGCGCCCGAGTGTGTGCGACAGAATTTCTTTATAAGGTCGCTTTCTCACGGTTAACGAGTCCGAGCGATTGCGCGCCGCTCTGCAGGTGAGCTTTTCGATTCTCGAGAGATGCAAGTTTCAAGTCGATATTCTGGAAGAGGAGTCGAGAGCTTTCTCGGTATATAGGGATATTAAATCGATCATTTTAAAAATGAAATTCCTTGTAAATAAAAGCTTCACGCTCTGATGCAGGAAAGCAACGAACTGATATTATTAAATAAGTACATTAATTTTCAATTGATAACTCGATTGCATCTCTAAAGCTTTACTATCCTCATACGCGAAGACTCCTCCCCCAGTAAAACTTCAACTGCAGCCCATAAATACTCCCAACAGTCGTAAAACACTCAATGTAAAGCAGGCAAATTGTCGCAGATTTCATAAAAAAAAACAAAAAAAAGCAGCCAAGAAGCCATCGCGAGTCGAACGCGCGGAGTCTATTCCTCCTTATCTTGGGCCGAGCAGCTCCGAGGAGAGAGCCGTTCCGCCGCTCGTAAAAAAGGTCCCCGCGCGCGCGGGATTTGCATAATACCGAAAGCCGGTGGAACTGCCCGATACAAGCCATAAAGGCAACTTTTTACTCCGCGGGATCTTAATTAAGCCGAGCTTCGAATCCTCGTCGTTCTAGGAATTCGAGCTTCGGGCCATTCTTTTATTTTTATCGACGTATAATAATCGAGCGCGGAGCCTGGGCTCCTCTTAATTCGATGCGGAGATAAGCCTCCGGATTCGCAGGCGCCGCTATTTTTCGTGATTCGCTGCCGATGGTATCGTCGGGATTTTATTTTCAATGCTGCTTCGGTGAAAGAGTTTGAAATCCCGACGGATATTAGTCGGAGGCAAACTTTTCTTTATTGTAAATTATTTAGATTTCAGTTTTTTTCTTCTAATAGTATTGGATAATAATTTATAATTCGTAATTTATAATTTTCGTTTTTCAATGCTGCCTACCATCGTGCGATAAACTATTAGCGCAGGAATCCGCGTAATATCGGGCTAAACATATATTTACCTATTAGAAACGTGTTTATTACATCGGAGTACCAGATAATCTTAAAAGCATTCCGAGCTTCGAGTTTCTAGTTCTCGAGAAAAGCAAAAGAAAAGGGGGGTAAAAAGACCTAACGGAACAGCTTTCCAAAAGAAGAGAACAGCTCTCGTGCATCGAGAGTTCCCGACGATCCTCTCCGCTCTCTGCTCTACTCCTGTCTTCTACGTTCGCAAGACGACTCTGGAAATTCACGAGGATCGACGCCGGGATAAGCCGAAAGTTTAAAAGTCGGGCTAACGGAGAGACGCCGAGAGCTGATCGTGAGCTCGCGAGGAGGGAGTCTCTTCTCCCTACTTCCCTCGTTGCCCCATAAGCAAGTTGGACGTAATACCTTAATTAAATATTCTCACGCAAAGGCGGCCTGCTCGCGGAGAGCTGCGCGAGGGGACGGGACTGTGTTGACGGAAAAATTTGCGCGAATGTTTATGCTGGTTTGACGAAAATGATTTATTGAAAAATCGAGTTTTTATACTCTTCGGGATTGGAGTAGTAAGCTTCAAGGTGAATGGTAGATCTTGAAAATATCGCGAAGAACAACATGTTTAATAGAATTATATTGATTTCGGATTAATTGAATTTGCAAGTCGATGTAGAGGAAAATAAAGCCCAGGATAAGTTATGTAGTATTTTGACATTTAATTTTATAAACAGTGGCAGTAGTATACATAATATTTTCTAAAATTAAAATAAATTTTTATTTTAAAATGTGTTCCAGACCTCAAATTAAGCAAGAGACGCTGCCAATTTTATAAATACGCGTAGAACTCCCATTTTCGAATCATCAAACCCGTTTCAAACGATCGTGTAGTATATAATTTTATAAATCCTTGTTTATAAAACAAACTATTACATAAATTTCACAAAGAAACCTCTCCATTTTTTTTTCTATTCTTTTGTCACGCCTCTAAATAAAAGCTCAAGTTTTTTCACTCGCTAAACTATAACACAATGCGGACGCTCTACAGTTTTTACTATATTACTGGAACTCTAAACCCATTTTTTAATTAACTGCTAAAAGCAGGAAGTTGCTAGACAAAGACCTAAGGCCGCACATGTTCCCCTATTCTTCTCGAACTCTCTCACCAGCTCCTCAATTTCTCACAGCTGGCGTCAACCTTACTTCCAGAATTCAGTGCGCAAAAATGAAAAACAAAAAATAATCAAGCGCGCATCTCTTTTACACCTCGAGCAGTGCGCCACCCGCATAACGTCCACCCGGCGACGAAATGGAGATTCGGACGACGACGCGTTCGTCTCGTCCGGCAAAAGGAACGAGAGCTCGTATAACATTAAAGCCCGCTCGTACCGCGAGAAAACGTCTTTTTGCGCATCTCGGCGCGCGATCATGCATTCGGCGAGCCTCGGGACGAGCGTCGATCACGCATGAATTTCAGCTTTTACACATCGAGCAGCAGCGCGATAATCGCCGACAGATATACGTATTTTTTCGCGAGTCCATTGAATATCGCGCGCCTGCGCGAACCATATAAACGGCTGTAGGCTCTCTGCATGCATGAATTT
This sequence comes from Ormyrus rosae, assembly GCA_035047165.1. Lineage (NCBI taxonomy): Eukaryota > Metazoa > Arthropoda > Insecta > Hymenoptera > Ormyridae > Ormyrus > Ormyrus rosae. The sequence goes on along the minus strand of JAWWML010000012.1, from coordinate 18,683,029 downwards.
TCCGCGTGCTCGATTGCGTATACCGATGTGTTTTCTTTCGCCGGTTGGACAAGTCTTCTTTTTTTTTTTTTGCTCGCCGAGCGCGAACTTCTGCGATGCCGGCGGAAGAGTAAACAAGCGCGCCGTTTTTGCCATTATAACCGTCGAGAGATTAAATTTTTGGATCGTCGAGAAGTGCGGCTGATGCTGATGCTGACGATAAGTCGGTGTGTCGGATTTAATGGGAACGAATGCACGCGCGATGATCGATGAATAATTTATGAGTTTTATTAGAAGTGAATTTTCAACGTTGAGGAAAGACATAATTTACTTTTTCGATTGCGCATTATGAGGCTTAGTTCTTGATGAATGCAAATGGCGTTTTTATTTAAAGAAAGCGCGTTGATTTAGCGAAGTAACCATTAAGATCTAGTATTATTATATTCGCGCGTTCATTCAACTTTGTACGTATAAAGTTCGAAAATATCGAAAATATTTTTTCAAACTGTAATCAAACGCGAGCTTATCTTTCATTAGCGAGCGCATCGTAGAAAATTTCGAAAACTTCTATCTCGAAACGAAATTTTTTTATCTAAAACTAAACAAATCATACTTAATCAACACATAAGCGATCTCTCAGAGAAGAATATATTTTAAACGAAATATCCATCGAAATCTTCCGCCGCGAGCAGGAGCCGAGAGCTTTCAATCTCCGACGTCTCTTTTCAACCCGATAAATGCAAGTCTCCGCGCGCAAAATAACAATTCCCACACCAGCGCTTTTCATTATCGTCGGAGAGCGCTTAGAAGAAGGAGCTACTGGAAAGAGAGATATACTGGCGCCGGACGAAGAAACGAGGCATAAAACTTTCCAGCTCTTCGTTCGCCGGAAGAACAAAACGCGCGGTAAAGGGGCGAATATATACATATATATACGGAAGCGCAAAAGGAGCGCGAGGAAGAGAGAGAATCGAAATACCAGCCGTCTCTCTCTCCCGAGCGAAACGAGAAGAGGAAGAGCCGCCGCGAGGGAGAGAAAGAGGAAATACCAGGCTCGGGGCCGAAACCGTTAGCCACCGGGCACATCGCCATTTTCCCGTTCGCGATCCTCTCATCAATGAAAATCGATGCCGGCGCCAATACTATTACGCTCCCCGAGAGAAAGAGAGAGAGAGAGAGATACTCGGAGAAAGGAGAGGCGAGTCGATAAAGCTGTTCAAATATAATTATAGTTTATTGCGAATGGCTCTCGTCCGTTGCCTCGCGCGCGAGGAACTTGTTAGGCCGGAGATAAATGAGAAATTAATGGTAAATGTTAAGTGCGCCGGTTTTATCGATCGATCATCGACGACCGGTGCGCCCCGCTGATTGCAGATGACACAGTAAAATTATAAAGCGTGCACCGAGCATTTGTTATTCAAATTTTGGATTTTCTTTTTTTTTTATTCGATCGCGCGGAAAACAGCTGACTAGGCTCTTCCCTCGAAGCGAAACTCCGTTACTGTCAATAATATCGATAAACGATATCGGCGAGTCGGCGGGAAGTGCCGGGGATATTTTTTACGTGCTTATTACATCGGTTAACCTATTGAACCTCGGTTTTTCCTTTTTACATTGCACCGCCGCGACACGGGAGATTTTTACTGTTTGCGCTCCGTTTCCCTGATAATTATTGCGTTAACTACAAAGGTATTTCTGGTAAAAGAGTCTTCTAAAGAAACTAAAATTTAAATTACGCAAGGAAAAAAGTTCGTTGCGATGTTAATTGTAGCAATTAGAAATTAATAGTCCATGAATCGCGCGCGGCCGGGACCGAAAGAAACTGCTCAGAGTGCGGAGTACGCGTGTAACCGACATTAGCAAAGCTAATCCCGACCAGTTTTTCGGTAAAAACTTAATTTTGAAGCAGGAAGATGGTCGTTAGAAACTTTATAGCTACAATTAAAGATTATACTGATTACGAGAATTTTAAAGTATTGACGCAGGAATATCGCCGACATCATTATTATACTGCTTCTTTTTCGATCTCCCGCTTTTCGCGCGCGCAAAAAAAGAAAAATACAAATGCAATTCCTATATATGCTCGCGATTCGAATCCCCCGCCGACGAAATAACGAGCAGATTTCGGTTAGGTAATTTCCCCGACTCGGCGATTAAAGCTTGCACAGGAGCTCCGAAACTCCTCCGCGTTCCGCGCGCAAAGTTCGCGCCGAGAGAATTATTATGTAAACAGAGCGTGCATTAGCGCTCTCCGAGCCTCGATCTTGCAAAACCGCTGCCCGTCTTTTCCATTATCATCTCTCTCTCTCTCTCTCTCTCGCGGCGAGAGGAGAGACTGGCGGCGGCGGCTGCAGCACATGCACACGCGCGTATATAAACACGTCGCGCTTTTTTTCGCGCAATATCGATCTTCTCTCGCTCTCTCTCCTCTCCACTTCGTCTCGCCTCCTCCCGCGCGCACTCGAGCCCTCTCCTCGAGCACTCGTGCTATTCCTCTTTTATAGTCTCGTCTAGCTTGCAGCGCATAGTTTCCCCCGTGCTCTCGCGAGGGAGGTTTTTCTTTTTTTTTTTGAAGCGGTCTCGCTTCCTTCGGATGCAGATTTCAGTAATGATTCCGGCGGGAGACGTTTTCGGTTGAGCGCCGGGATGCTGTTTTGAAGATTCAGACGTATATTTTTTTTTTAACTGCTATAGTATGGGATGTGTATATACAAATTATATGCAAACGAAGCAATTTCGCGTTGACTTTCATGGCGAGACGCTGTACTTATAGGCAGTTTAACCATCCATAGAATAGAATCTATAAATATAGAATATATAAATAAAGCAATTTCACGTCGACTTTCATGTCGTGACGCTACTTATAGACAGTTTAACCATCAATAGAATCAAGCTCTTATTCAGCTTCAGTTACTCCGTAAAGAAACTCGGCAAAAAAATTTTACTAAAGCTCTAATACCTCTATTCATCGAATAGAACGTCAATAACATTGGTGAGAGGCACCAAAAGTATCCTCTATATCCAATCAGGCACATAATTTCGTCTCTCACGGTAAGGGAGCACTTAATTCAAGAAGTTAATTTAGGACGAGCAGCAAAAGCTCTCTTTCTCTCTCTCTCTCTGCGCGCGAAGCGAGGAAAGGTCTATTATTTGGCGGATTTACGAAGTTCTCGAAATGCCCGCGCGACCCCTACAAGTGGCGGATGCTCTTCTAAAGTCCGAGCTGCGAAAACGACGAGAGCGAGCGACGAAAACAAGCCCGATATACACACCTATATCAAGTCGGGCGTAAACTCGTAAACGCGAGAGAGAGAGACGGCAGCCCGAAGTTTATATTGTCCTCCTTGCACTTTCTCACCAGCTGCCGGCGTCGGTCTTTTAGGTTGCTAATCATATTTAACGACGGCGGATTTATTACGATTAGCTGTTTTTCGCGGCCGTTAAACGTTTTTTTTTTCTGGATCGTTTTAACCTCCGTATCTTTAAGTTTGTACGTCGTAAAAACTAGATTCGGTATTGAATTAAAAGTATTTGAAACCTGATTTCGATAAATATAAATGCTTCTCCCGTTTCAAAATGGTAAAATCGCCGTAACTTTTATCGAATAGTCGCGGAAAAAGCGAGTTATCTTAAAAGTTCCGATAAAATTTTAGCTCGTAAATATTTATATTTAATCAGTTTAAGCATTAACACGTATAAAAATACAACTCTCTCGCCAGTTGTAAAATTAATGCCGAAGCTGTAAACGCGATGCCAGAGCATTCGTATGTATAACGTTTATCGCGCAATAAAACGAAAAAAAAAAAACATGTTAGCGCTTTACAATAAGCTGTTAAAAAACCTGACGTGGAACCACAGCTTGTTATATATGAATCGAAGTAAAATAATAAAATTTAACGATTATCATTACGCACTAAATAAGTTGTAAAATCCGCATTGCCCGTTTCTCGGCGCTTCAGCCGTATGATTACTCGCAAAGTACGGCGGCACTTATTTCTAAATATAAATGAAAAGACCGGCAACTTAACGCTCTATTCGCTCTCGTAATTCGCAGCGCTGCTTTCCACCCATTTACTTCTTTACTTCATCCTGTCCGCTAAACATTCTCTCCCTCGTTTCTCTTTTTTCCCCTTTTTACACTCGGCTTTACTTCGTACTCTCGGCAGTTCGCTCGTTGTAACTTCATCTTCATTCCTTCCTCCCCCCTCGTCGTTGTCTTCACACGTAGACTCTACAGCGGACGCATACGTATTTTTGCATTATCCGGTATAAGGATCTTTTGCCGCGCGGCGCGGCTGCGAGTCGAATTTGTAAAAGAACCTTTTTGAAATTCATGCCGTACGTATATATATATATATATATATTTGTTGATAAAAAATTTATACGGTATATTGACCGGAGTCGTCCGAGCTTTTCAATGTTTAATGCGAGCAGCCTTTGAATAAAAGAGAAATGTTTAGAATTGATAGGAATGATAATGTTAAAGTTTAAAGTGAGCTTTATATTTGGTATTGTAATTTTGCTATAAATATTTGGTGATTGGTAAATACTGCGCTTTCCACTTTCAATCCAAACCACTTTTGTGTCACTCAATTTTGGTGCAAAACTGACATGAAATGCGTCTTTAAAATTTTAGGTCAACTTTCACAAAATTAATTGGAAAAACTCGTTAAAATTCTTCTTACATTGTAAGCTTATTTTATGATCTAAGAGGTAATTGGAAATTATGGCTAATGAGTTCAACTTAAAACTTAAAACGTTTGCATAAGCGTTAATATAACATCTGGCATTACTGGCTTGTTGGCTCTTTAATTAATACTTGAAGTCCCTGTAGATAAATAATAAATTAATGAAGTTCTAACCAAAAATTAATCAAAATTACATTAATTATTTTGTTTTTGACATAAAAACCAGTAGATAAGTGAAAACTTCTCCATTCTGAATTCGTAATCTTTCGCGATTAGTCAATTATAAAGATGATGTACACCTCCTATAATTAAATATTGATTATTAAACCGGAAGCATCCTCTCTTGTATTACAAATTAGCATTACGACTTTATTTCTATATACTTGTTAAGGGCTGATCGTCCGTTTCATAAGCGAAAATGAGACAAAAACAAGCGGACAACCATCGAGAACCGGCACATTACGTAAATGAGACCTATTTCGAGAAAAATTAATTAGTAAAACAATCACTTGTTGGTCCTCTCCCCCTTCTCGCTTCTCATTTCCCTCGAAAACGTCCAAGAGCTTCGTAAACACGGTTCTACATTAAAATATTGCACAACGCACGAATGAAAACAATCGTCCGAGAGAGACTTTTGCAAAAGGAGCCGCGCGTCTAAGCGGCACACTCGCTGCAAAAGGCGCCCTCGGCAGCAACGACTCCCCGATATAAACATTCGCAAACAGGTTCGAAAAACTTACCTTGGACAAGCGTCGGTGCCTGCAGTAAACATAGCAGGAGCGCGGCCAGCAGGCAGCCGAAACCGCTGATCAGTAGTGCGAAACCCTTCCTCCTCATTCTCCTGCGGCGTTCCCCTCGTTTTTGCACTCACTGCCGCTCTCGCGCTCGCGCTCCACCTCTATATATCCCGAGCTTCTCTTCTTCCCCGAGCGTCCCTCCTCCTCACGAGGTCCTCATCCTTCCGCCCGCGAGAGAGCCTCAAGCGCCAGGCGCTCCGCTAGCTGTTTACGCTCTGCACTCTCTCGCTCTCTCTCTCTCCGAGGAAGGCACACACGTGCACAGGACGCACACGCAGCAACGAGAGCAGCGCGAATCCAACCTCGAACCGCCGCTTCTGTTTACCGCCGTCGGAGCAGACGTTCACCGGAGGACGTCCCCGGCACGTCTTCTTCGACGCGAATAGCACGCGGCCATTTTCAACGGCACGGTCTCTCTCTCTCTCTCTCTTCTCTCGTTCCGTCACGCTCCCTCGTTCGCGATGTATTCGCACACAAACACAGCCGCCGCCGCCGCCGCCGCCGCGAGGCGAAAGATCACCGATGTCGTTTCCGCTGTCACGGCGCAGATTGTCGTCCGCGGGGAAGAGAGCGACGATGCGATGGCGCCGCACGCGCGCAGTCACAGTGCCGAGTGCTTGAATGAGAGGCGGAGAGGAGCAGTAGTTCCGTGCGCGCACCGACAGACTCTCTGAAGGAACTGCCGAGGAACCGAGGCACACAGCCAGCGGGCGAACGTGTTTCGTATACCACCGCTCGCTGCTACCGCCACCACTGCCGCGATCACTCTGCTGCTGCTGCCGCTGCTGCTCGCTGTGTTGTTTTCGAGCACACACAGTGGTAGTGTCGTTTCTCGTGCGTTTTTATCTTTTTTAAAGCACCCGAGGCGCATGCGCGAGATTGACGCGCGCGAAATTCAATACTGCTGGTGCGGCTGATTTTTGTTTTTGTTTTTTTTTTTTGGACGTTGCCGGCAGATAAAGTAGATGGGAGTTTTAAAAATTGTAATTATCTTAGCATTCTTAGTATTCTTTATTTTGAAGAAATAAAGAATTCAGAATTGCAAAGTAATAAATTTAAACCGTTTAATGAATTATTCTTCCAAAGTTCATTGCGGAAAAAAATAAAAGGCAAACAATTAATAATACTCATTATTTATTTCTAAATACCAATGTAATTTTTAATTGATATCATAATATTTATACAATTGCTTTGATACAATATATTTTCTTATAAAAATTACAAACATATTTTTATTGCTGTTACAATATTGTTAAGTCATTCAAAACGTATTTGATTTCTCATAGATAAACATTATAATTATGGGCTTCCATTTTTTTTATATACGTAAAATATTGTGTCAATGATAATACGTTGCAGTTTAAACTTTATTATAATAAATGCAAAAATTATAAAAGATTTTATATAATATATAATGTACAATACTTAACAATAGAATAGCAATATTGAGACGCCACAAAATTTCCGTAGCTTGTCCAACTTAGTTAACTAGCACCGTTTCATACACGCTTCGATGCAATCGAAGATTCCTTCGCGGAGCATGCATTTTTTTATTCATAATACCTTTATAGCATTATCGTAACAGCTCTAGTACAAAGAACTTGTAAACACTGATAAAATAGGGTCATTCCGGGTGCAAATAGACACCTCAAAACCCTTTAAACGGGCCCAATTTTATCGGTTTTTAAAAGACACTTTAAACAGGGAGCACTTACAAAACTTTATATGCTTTACATCGATATGTAAATGCTGTAAAAAGTATAATTTCTAAAAATCTTAACATTTGCAGTTCTTTAAGCACAAACGACTATTCAAATGAGTATACATTGACAACTATGTATTTTGTTCGTAATAACGTAAAGCTAGAATTCTAAATTTTCAAAAATAATCGAGAATCTTTTTTTATTATACAGTCGATAAAGAGTTTGCGAATAAAAATTTAACGATAACATAAGGATACTATAAAGAATATAATAAAATTAAAATACAATTTGCGCTGACATATTCCTCGAATCGTAAGAAATCGAGTTCCTGGCAGTTGTTTACTGTAAAACGCAATAAATATACAATCTTTCAGTAGTTACGTATCTCAAGTGACGTTATTGTTTTTTGTTTTTTTTCAAATTTGCGTCTGACTTCCCCAAGCTCTGGTTATTGCTGTTCTCATCAATTTCTTGCCAATGGTTTGAACGATGAAACCCATTTTCTGGAGTTTCTCGTGATCGAGAATTTTTCTGCCGTCGAAAATATACGCTGGTTTCATCATTTCCGCGTAAATTCTTCTGTAATCCAGTTCCTAATTTGCGAGAAGACATTCGTTAATCCTTTCAACATTTTTGGAGATATGCTTATTTTCGTACGTCAAATTAAATTCTTACCATAAATTCGTCCCATTCGGTGCAGATAACAATTGCATGCGTATTTTTAGTCGCACTGTAGGCGTCTTTGTAAATACTGATTCGAGTTTTTACGTATTCTGGATCGGACGTCACATTAGAATGAGTCAAATCTAAAAGAATCTGCGATTCTTCCACCTGAAACAATTGAATTGCATGTTTAACAATCGTATTACCATACGCTTAAGTGATAACTAGCCTCTCTTGACAAGTAATTTCATACAATTATTATTCTGCATTCTTAGAAAATGTTTGTATATTGTCGTAATGTACTATTTTACTTTTAAAAGTCAAACTATTCTACGTGAACTATGAATTTTCGTAATATAATCAACACATTTACGTGTTAGGTTAATAATTTGAATAATTTTGAATACCATAACTGCAAATTGTATACCCTCCGCGGAATAAATGAAAAATTAAACTACGAGCAACGCCGTTCCTCCGATCTGTCAAAAACACGCCACCGAAATTTTCGCAGTGCACCTCGTCCATAATTATTCAAATTCCCGGATGATGAATCACAGTGAAATCGCTACCTGCGATATGTAACCTCGTCGTTGTGACTCACGCGATCGGAGAAAGACCATCATATCGCATCAACTTTTAAGCATCGCTATAACGATTACGAAACGCGCGCCGGAGAGGAGAGGCGAATATATATGTATTGTGCACGCACCTTGGGATCGTAAATGTGAAGCTTAGCTCCCTCGTCTAGCAAGGTTTTGGCCACGTGAATGGCCGGCGATTCGCGCGTGTCGCCCGTGTTCTTTTTGAAGGCGAAGCCGAGCAGGGATATCTTCTTGTCCGTGACGGTGTTGAAGAGCGATTCGATGACCTGTGAAAGACGTTCGAAATGTTATTGCTCTAAAGGTTCTTTACTTCGCTTATTTTTAGCCTATCGGATCGATCAATTTATTAGATAAAGCTCTGCTAATATACAAATCTAAATTTAGATTCTTACGGATAAGTTATGCGGAATCGAAGTTCATCGAACCTTTTTAAAATCTTATTTTTAACGGCCCTTCCGTCGATCCGACGCGAAAACAAAATGCTATTAAAAAGCCATCATTCTCAATTTTACCATCGATCAAAAACTAGGGCGTTCTCGTTACAGTATAAAAATAGCTGCACATCAAAGAACCCCCCGCTGCAGCTCGTCTACGATTCTCAAAGCAAAAAACAACCCCGTTAAAACCGCACCTTGGCCGAAAACCTCGACTTCTGGTACTCGTTCATGTCGATGACCTGCTGCCAGTACGCCGCGACTTCCGGCAGATTCAGGCACTCGCAAATGTACACGAGATTCAGTATGTCCTTCTGGAAGCAGGAGCCGCCGAAGCCCACCGAAGCCTGGAGGAATTTCGAGCCTATCCTCGAGTCCAAGCCGACGGCTCGGGCGACTTCCGACACGTCGGCGCCCGTCGCTTCGCACACCGCCGATAATGAGTTTATGCTGGATATCCTTTGAGCTAGGAACGCGTTTGCCGCCTGAAAATTAGGTTCACGTCGGTTAATATAGTTTTTGCGGTAAGTTTATGCTGGTTAAATTAAAATTAGATCGAAAATATAAGCAATTGGGTAGATTTGAAGGAAAATACTAACCAATTTAGACAATTCCGAGCTCCAAGTATTCATCGTCACGATATTCTTTCGCGGTATCCAGTGCTGATACACTTCGCAAAGCTGCTCAATGGCCGCTTGACCCTCTGGTGATTCTTCGCCGCCAATCAATACTCTATCGGCGTTGATCAAATCATCGATGGCTGTACCCTCGGCGAGGAACTCCGGGTTGGATAGAATCTGCAACGGGGCATCATAATTTTATTATTGCGAACAAACTATTATCCGATCGATATCGCGCGGGGCATTGTTCCTCAATTATCTATATATACATTGCTGCCTCAAACGTTACGTAAAACCGATCGCTTAAATTTCTTATTCGCTCTTTTTGTTATAAATCTATATTGCAATGTTCCCTCGCCGCAGCTTTACGTAATAATACCGCGCGTTTACGGTGGAAATTATTTTTATATTCCGCGTCATAAAATCTGCCGTAATCAACGTAAAAGTATAAAAAGCGTCGTACAAATTCCAATCTCTAAAAGCGCATTAAAAACCTCGCGCAACGCTCTCCTCCAAACGCCACCCTCGACTTCAATTTATCCTCTTCCGATATATCGGCAGCATTCAAAAGAGCGACCCGAACAAACCCCCTTCCGCGTCCTGCGCTCGCAAAAAAAAAACTGATCTCCGCAGCTCTCCGGCATCCATTACACGCCGTGCACTGCACCGGACGTGAAAAAGCAGGCGACTCGCGATCCTTTTAAAGGCCGCGGCGGCGGCGGCGCATTTTCTATATATATAAGGCATCTGGTTCTCAGGCACCTGATAGGAGACTCCGGGCTTGTGATTGGCCCGCAGGATGTTCATGATGCTCTCGGCCGCGCGTACCGGCACCGTGCTCTTCTCGACGACGATCTTGTCGCCGGCGGCGATCTCCGCGATCATCCGCGCGGCGCTCTCGACGTACTTGAGGTCGGCGGCGCGGCCCTTGCCGTTGCCGAACGTCTTCGTCGGCGTGTTCACCGAGATGAAGATCAGCTCCGCTTCCTCGATCGCCTGTGGTGATCAATGACGCAAGTTAGAAGAGAGGTTCGGGAAAAACGTTGGCTGGTGGTAGGGATTTTTAATAATTTATGAATTTCGTGAACGTTTTTTTTAATTGTTGGAATTGCATTGCGCGCTGATCGAAAGATAGGAATTCAATATGCGCAATAATTATTAAAGCGAGGATAAGAATTAATTATCGAGGCAGTTGTTTTCACTTAAAATATTTAAATAAGGTAAAGAACTGAATTCGAATCTGCTGCAGAAAATTGGCGTTGTAATTGCGAAACAATTAAGATAAGAATAGACAGAAAAAAATTCGTGCCAATTTTAACAGTCACTTGCGGGAAGCGTTGCAAAATTTCGGTATCGACTTTGATGTGGTATTTAGATTGGTGTTGTATTTAGCACCAAAACCTTTGGCACTGCCTCCCCTCAACTAACAAATTTCAATTAGCTTCAAGAATTTTGTAAGTCGCGTAATTCAAGTTATGCAACGGACTAACTAACAATGAGATTATTTCGCAAGTACATTTTTAAATATTCTCTTGAACCCAGAGTCTATTGTTATTGTAATTTAATTGTAATGAAATATTCAGTCAAAGAATTTGTTTCGCTAATCGTCGAGTTAAAGTTGAAGAATTATTCAGCAAAAATGCAAGCAAAGGAACAGACGCGTGCGGCGGCATACAGAAATATCTCGAGTGCCTCTAATGCCAAAAGTTTTCGCACAACCGCAAAATTTATCGCTCCTCAATCACATTCTGGCTGTTAAAAAGATAATAAAACAGAGACTGGCGTAAAATTAAGAAGTTTAATCGTGCGAACGAAATGAAAGTATAATTACTAAAATGAATTACAGCTCTAAATAATGCCAGAATAAACATCAAAATTCCAATATTTTCACGTGCTTAGTACAGCGACTCTTAACAAGTAAGAAAATAGTATATCCAACTGACAAAAGCATCTCACCTGAGCGATGTCCGTGGAGAAGAACAGATTTTTTCCGCGGCGCCTCTGCACGACCTCGTCGAGGCCCGGCTCGTAGATGGGCAGCTTGTTCGAGTTCCACTGGGCGATGCGCTCGGTGCTCTTGTCGACGACGGTGACGCGTATGTGCGGGCACATCAGGGCGATCACGCTGCAGGTCGGCCCGCCGACGTAGCCGGCGCCGATGCAGCAGATCTTGGTGATCTGCGGCATCGCGTCCTCCGTGGCCGGTGATCGACGCCTCGTCGGCGAGTCGTCGCGCCGATGATGATGATGCTGCCGGCGACTGCGCCGATGTTGGTGTTGGCGGCGCGGGCGATCCGTTACGGCGGCCGGCGGTCGACGGGTCCCACGGTTATAGTCGTCTCTCGCTGATCTGGAGAGGAGAGAGAGAGAGGCGGATTTTTTAATGATGCGGCAGAAGGTACGGGTGGAGAGATTAGAGCGCGGTTTGCATTTCGTTGAGTAGGGGCTGATAAGGAAGAGCTTGAGTCCACGGGAGGTATTGTGTCCCCGAGATTGGCGGGAAAATGTATGTGTCTTTTCTGTGTTGTACTTTTGGTAAAATTTTGTATAATTATTTGTCAAATTAATTGTACTTGTTCGAAATTAATGGTGGGTCAGGTGAATTATTGAAGGTGTCGTTTGGAAGCGATATTTGTGCATTTTATCATTCACGAGTTGAGAATCTTTGGTTCTCGTAAATGTCAATACATTGTCAATACTTATGATTAGATAAAAAGTATGACTAAAGTTGAATAGTGCAGTGTTGAAATCGGACATCAATCAGGTGGAAAGAGCGGAATTCTAAAATTGTGCACGTCAAGCAAATGCGCAGAAAAAACTTATGAAAGTTACTTAATACGTCAACAATATTTTTACACTACATTAAAGTTCACTCAAAAACAGTTTAAATGCACAAATCTTCCCAGTATAAAAATACTTTACACGAATTCAAAACAATCTAAAAATTCCAAAGCAACATTGTATTAAATTTTTTTTTAAATAAAATAGACGGAGAAAATAAACAATAAATATTCATCAACACGTTAAAATAACGCACTATTTACTTTGTATTTAACTAAATATCGGGCCTCAGGAGTTAAAATTACACGTATAAAATTTAGCTCAAGGCTCTCTCAAGCTAAGACTGATTTAGTATCTTCCTCTGTACACGTTTAAATAGGTAAATCTTTCCTTTCTAAACAGTTCGAGAAGGGAAGGGGAGTCGAAAGAGAATAATTCCAAGTTGTAAAAGAATTAGACGATCTCAAGGTGACAAGCGATTTGAGGAAGCGTTAAATTCCCGGAATAAATTGATCATTTCGAAATGTATCCGGAAGAGATGGGCGATTTGATTAAATTTTGCCGATGAACAGTAAAGCGGAATGCAACAAGTTAGAGGGAAGAATGAATAGACACTATTTATAGAAACAGACACTTAGCGCCGCGGTTAAACGCGTTAATTCTTTATCTAAACTATAAAATTTTACTACTGCATTTGTGTGTAAAAATATTATTATTGTAGTACTTACTAAAAATATTTTTTTTTTCAAGATTTTTTAATAATTTTTTTTCCTATCTTATTTAATACTGAAGGGAAAGTCTCGCCTGCGGTTTATAACTGTTTATATGCGTAATTGTTATCAAAACTCAACGAGAAATCATTTCGTGGCATCCGGGCCTATTATAAAAGGAAGTTTCTAATGAATAGAAAAAAAGATAAATGTAGATTCGTACATAAATTTAATTGTCTCAAAATAACGAAGTCAAGTCGTGATATACTATTACTAATTCTTCTCTAAAACTTTTTGAACGAACGTTAAATAAAATAATTCAACGGCCCAAAAAGCACACTTTAAAAGAACTTATCACCGATCGCAGCAATACGTGCGAATCTTCTTTCCAAAGAAACTAATCTGTATTAATCTTCTTCTTCTTACGGCTGATTTGAAATACGACGTGACGCATTACCCGAGTAATTAAAATTTAAAAAAAAAAAACAGATAACTGTACGCGCGCGGTGGGTACACTTTACCGTACTTGTCAATGTGTTATATCAAGGCAGCCGAAGCGAGCCACTTTTTTTTTCTTTTTTTTTTTAAATACGACCGCAGGAGAAAAGAAGGCATGTGCTCCGTAAAAAAGTAAACGACGGGGAAACGTTGTGTGTTTATAGAAAAAAAGCCGTATACACTTCTATTTTTAGGACTTTTCTGTACTTCAAAGCTAACGGTAATGCAATTACGGCTTCGCGTTACGATATTTACGCAGAGGCTGAATTTGCATTTTTAATCAAAATTTTTAAACAAATTATCTAGTGGAGTATACATTTAATGCTCCACTCGAACGTAATCGCGGTTTTCATAGAATAAGTGGTTGTAAACGAACAAATAAAAACGCGCTTCTCTGATACTCCATTTATTTACTTTTCCAATAATCAAAAGGCTGCACAACTGATTGTACGGGTTTTTACCATCGAGAGGCTTTATTGCAAATTGGAGGTATTATTTTATCTTTATCGAAACTACTAAGTGTAATAACAGATCAAGATAGATTACTAAATCGATACTGACACTTCACATTAAGTTTTATTACTCTTGCATAATGAGGAATAAATATACAAGTAATAAAAAGCTTTGCAGATCGTAAAATATCAATTTTTTTTTTCCGAGTGACTGCACAATAATCCACTTTACGACAATTGTATAAAAATGCAATCGATGATACTTATACAATCTTACGCATCTTTCTCGTATCTTATTCAAGCAATGTTTTAAAAACAACATAAATTTTTAAAATGACAAAAATTTCTAATCGAAGTAATTACTTTAATAATGTGATGGGAGCTGACGTGAAAAATATCTCTTGAATGAGTGTAATCTTCAGTACACTTCTTGTATCTATGCGAACTTATATAAATTGATAAAAAAATTCTCGTCGTTCCTTAAGTGCACTTGAAAGTGCTCAGGTAAAAGTAAAGCGTCCTAAGTACCATTTGTAAAAAGAATTCAACGAACGAGTTAAAAATAATCAACAGCTCAAAAAAAACTTGGCTTTATGAACTTAAGATACAGCTAGAATGTCATTAGAACAGCTATCCTTATCAGTCACTCAAATTTCATTAAAAAATCTCGAAAAAGAGAAAAAAAAACTGTCAACTCCTCATTTTCCCGCTCGATTACCTCGGAAATCCAGCTCGACCGCCCGATCAAGTCCCGTTACCGTACGACGTCGCGCACACCTCTCGGCATCCCCCGAAACTCAAAAGAAAACGTCCGTCGATCGGTCAAAAAATTGCAAACAAACGTCTCTCTCGCGCGTCGCGGGCCCGCACGAACACCAGCGTCGGCCTCGTCAATCGATATATACACAGTCGGCGCGCTCGTGTCCGTGCCCGCTGCCACCCACACACAGTCATCCTCCCGAAGGAGAAGAATATACGAAAAAAAGGAAGAGCCCCGCGTACACTCACCTGTCAGGTCAGGAGGAGGAGCTCTCTCTCGGGGTCGGGAGAGCCGTCAGCTCCGGGTCGCTGCTGCGCTCATGAGTGGCCGCGCTCCCGTCGACGGGCGATTTAAAGGGACGCCGAGAGGATGCTGCGTGCCGCCGGAGTAGTGCTCGTGTGTCGCTCGGCTCGGCGTGTAGACGCGCGCGCACTGAGCCGAGGAGCGCAATCGCCGCCGCCGCCACCGCCGCGACGGATGGTGGAGAGTAGGAGCTGCCGCCCGCCAGTCCAGGGTTGGCCTGACCGCGATTGTGACGGCGTCGTGACGCGGCCGCCTGGCGCAACGCTTCGAACGCTCTCTGCTCTCTGACGAAACGAGTTTTTTTTCGTTGGACGAACACCTGCGAGGACGCGCGACGGGATATTATTTGTCGTTTTTGTATGTCGCGATGTTCGGGCTTGCGTCAGTTTTTTTGCGCCTGTTTTTCGGGGCTAAGCGCGCTTTGGGCAAATGAAGCTGACGTTCTCCAGTTACATAAACTTAGACTTGTCGATAAAAGAATTACGAAGACGTTCGCACCACTTGAATATGTATTTGAAGAAAACGTAATAATTCAGAAAACTGTAATAACAAACGAAACTTCGGCGAGGAGGTTTCGACTGTGTTTGCTTTCGGATTGTTTTTGCAAATCGAAATTATTTGCATATTCGTTCGAGCGGATAATTTGGTATTGCGCGAGGCCGAATTTAATGGTTCGAATAAATGGCTAAAGTCTAATATAAACGATTAAATTTGGAATCTATTCTTTTTAAGATATTTCTTCAGATTTCTTGTATACAATACAACATTAAGAAAGATTTACGTTTATTAACACTTATGTCGCAATGCCATTTCCTAAAAGTATTTGCCTTAAATAATAGCAGCATTTCTCTGAAATAGTTTATCAATTTTCCTAAAGAAAATTGTGCTTGAGAAACGTAATTACTTAAGCAATGTTTTGCATCACTTGCTGTACGAATAGTAAAGGCAGTAGTATTAATTTAGTAATAGTATAATTGCACAGAAAGAAAGCATTCCTTCTTAATCATAAAGTGAATTCCTCTTATTTTAAGTTTCATACACTGCAACGTCTAAATTGCCCTTCTTAAATCTTGCCATTTTTACAGCGCTTAACTTTCTTAGCTTTCCAGTAAAGCTAACATAATTTTGCATCTCGTTTATTATTTAATTTATTTATATATACTCGAAAACAATCAACGTTCAAAACTACACCTGTAAATATTCATACGACGGTGATTAAAAAAAGTCACGAAAATTTTGAACGAAGCCTAAAAATAAATCGGACCTCTCGCAACCAGCAGGCATGACAAGAATCTGACCGTCACAATGAATTCCGATTACAGCAGAAAAAACGAACGTGGCAACGTCGGCCCGAGCCATTTAGCGGGACTGTTTGCTGGCCTCTGGTGAAAACTGTGGCAACCTTGCGAGATATTCCAGGAATTCGCGCGCAATCATCCCTTCGAGCGAGCGGCCCGTGGTCTGGAAAAATAAAGAAAAAGAAGGGCAGGAGGCATTAAGAGAGAGAAAAGGGAGACGCAGAAAGGATTTTAAAAGGTTTTAAACGAGTTCGAGGATCGTTCTTGAAAGACTCGATTCTCGGATAAACCCATGACGAACTGATGCGCCTTTCGTCGTCGAAGGGTTAACGAGGCAATCGAATTTATTGACGAACCGGTATTTTTAGGTGCAATTTTTTTAAAACTTTAGCGCGAACATTTTTTCGAGCACTTGTAAGAATAGAACTTCGATAATCAATATAGAAATACAGTTTTATACGACTTTGTTGTAAAATTAGGTAATGCTATCAATAATGGTATAAATGTAATACGTGCAATTTCATTGATATTTTAAAAATTCATTAAAATTGATAAAAATAATTTAAAGGTGAAAATAAATAAAATTTAATATTGCAATATTATGTTTACTATATTTCGATAAAACGAATATTTTTATAACGACGCATTAGTCTATAAATAGATATAATACTTTCTATTTTAGATGGTACTTTATTTAATATTACGTAAAAAGTGTATTAACTACTTGCAATCATTTTAACGTTAGTTGCCTTTTTTTTTTATTTATTCTTATTTTTGCAATTATTTATCAAAACAATATTATAAATTTTAGGTCTTTGAAGCTGCAACTTTGATATCTTTTTTCACTTTATTATAAAGCGTCCCACTATTCAAGTTATATGAATCGATATAAAATTATGATACGTAAATATTTTCATTTCCTGCGGAGATAAAAAAAAAATATCTCGCGCACACGTCAATTTGCGAGATATTTAATACAAATAAATTTACTTAAACTCAATGATTTCATTATATATATTGTAGCGGAATCAATTGAGTAGCCTATTTAATTAACTAAGTTAAGCAAAGAACACGGCTCATTTGCGCAATTAAGGTTAATCACCGTAGATTAATACGTGCAATAGTAATTAGTGTACGCTCCACGCGGAATCGGTTGAAATAAAAATTTTATTACCCTTGCAGCTACGTTAAATTTAAATGCGTTAAAGTTAATGCTAACGAAACTCTCTGAAGCCAAGTACATTCGGTTTAAATTATTACAGTGACGCCGTTCGGACTTCGTCAAATGCAACAGTTTTTATTGAATGTAAAAGCTGCAACTGGGTCCAAAAATAGTGACTACTTTACCCTCGGCGGTAATATATATCTATAGGTAATACACCTGTCTGTCTACGTGTTGCTATTAGTGTTTCCCCTCGTAAATTTGTTCACCTAAATTGCTGTCCTTGGCAGTCTGCACAGAGAGCATTTCATTTCGCCTCTTCGTCAATGCGCTGGATTCGCGATTCAAATTTCACATCCGAAAAAAATGTCTATAAATAACTGCTGCATAAGCACAATGACCTCTCGATGCGGAACATTTTTCCGGTCTCTTCAACGGACTCTGCTAATCCACTTTTTAATAAAAAAAATTCTAATCTTTTTTATTGTGAAGATATAAATAATATTGTTTGTAAAAAGAATTTTTAAGGAACAAAGACCACTTAAATTTTGTCCTAGCTTATATTGAGCTGTGACTTGTTGTTTTAAATGTCTTTTTAACGAGAATATTTAAAAATGTATTTAATGACTTTCATTAACTTTGAAAACCTTTTTTAGAACATGTGTGATAGTAATAATAAAACGAAAATATAAATGACAAATAATTTTGTAATTAACATATTGATAGATAAAAATATTTTTTTTAAATCATACAATCTTGATAAAAAAAAAAGAAAAAATTACAAATTTATAATGGAATATTAAATGAATTAAGTCCTTGTTTACATTTTTTAAATAAATAAAATGTTGGAGAGCATCCAAGAGTAGTTTAAAAATTCTTTCGTTCGAAGTATATATAACATATTTTTTTATTTCAAAATAAAACTACAAGTGTCCGATAATTTTAGACCACAAACCTTTGTTTACATTATTATTTTGAATGAACTCTGGCATGTACATATATATAACGCAAATTAAATACCGATAAGAAAGGTCCCTTTAAAAAGCACGTGTTGCTCACCGGTTCGCAAAACTTCCGCGAGAGTCGCTGCATTCGCTACTCCGCTTTTAGCTCTCTCACGCACGTTGCCGCATATCCGTGATCCAAGCAGCCGCTAAACCGAATCTTAGCCGCGAACTTCTAACCTACATCTTGAGGCATCTCAGCCACCACAACACTGTAGCTTTCCTCGTTCTCCCGCTTGCGTTCGGCTTCTTGCATGTGATATTTTTAAAGCGCCGGCCTTTCCGCCCAAAAGCCGTCGCTCTCCGTAATGGAGACGCCGAAGTCCGCGAGTAAGAACGGGAAGAGCAAAAAGAAGGGCAGCAACAAAGGTGCAGACAGCTCCAAGGAAGAGGACTACGATTCCGAGAGTTCCAGGGTGGACAAGAAGCCGCTCGAGGACTCGGAGAAGAGCGACAAAGAGCAGGAGAGCGCGAAGAAGGGAGCCAAGAGGAAAAAGCGCAGCAAGAAGGGCAATAAAGGACAGGATGGAACGAAAAAGAGTGATAATGAGGCTGAGAGTGCACAGGTGAACACTGAGGGGGAAGTGCCAGTGCAGGGTGGAAAGGAAGGTTCAAAAAATGAGGAGAGCAAGAAAGAGAGCAAGCCTAGGATTATGGACGCTAAAAGTGATGACAAAGTGCCTGAATCTCTGATAAACAATGTGCTGAAACACAGTGCGCCACTTCCTTCCACTACACCTACTGTTAAAGGTTTGTCAGTGCTGCAGCTATTATTCAATCTTTCTTTTTGAGTGTGGCTTTTGTTTTCTGTAAGAGACACAACAGGTATTTATTCTTAAGAATTTATGATGTTCAATTGTCATAACATTCTTATTCATTATTTCATAGTTTCTTACAAAATTATTTAAATGTAATCAATTTTTCAATAATAGAAGTTTTAATTAAAAAAAATAATATTCCAAGTAAAAATTAATGCTTTGAATATTTTATTTTTATTAAATTTATAATTTGTTACATTTATTAAATTAGTATTTTATTTTCAGGCTATGATTTTAATGAAGGAATTAACTACTCCGCTCTCTTTAGAAGCTATAAGCATTCTGGCTTCCAAGCAACAAATTTTGGTTTGGCAGTAGAAGAAATTCTTAGGATGCTTGTAGCACGAAGAATACCTCTTGAAGAAGATCAAGAAGACACTCTTGAAGAAGATGAATTTATCAAAAGAAGGCACGGTTGTACAATATTTCTGGGCTACACATCCAATATGGCATCGTGTGGTGTCAGAGAAACTATTAGATTTTTAGCAGAGCACAGAATGGTAAGGATAAAAATTTTACTTAATAATTATGAAAATAGAAGAAGTAATACTTTAAAACAAATATTATATTTACAGATAGATTGTATCGTCACAACAGCAGGTGGAATTGAAGAAGATTTTATAAAATGTTTAGCACCAACTTACGTAGGCGATTTTCACTTAGATGGTAAAACTTTAAGGGATAAAGGAATTAATAGAATTGGGAATTTATTGGTACCAAATGATAATTACTGCCTTTTTGAAGATTGGGTTATGCCAATTTTAGATAAAATGTTAGAAGAACAAAAAAAGGTATATTGTTTCATGTCAAATAAAGAAAATGATAATTTACAAAAAATCTTGTTTCAGGGAGTTTTGTGGACTCCATCAAAAGTTATTGCAAGGCTAGGTGAAGAAATAAATAATAGAGACTCTATTTATTATTGGGCGGCAAAGAATAAAATTCCTGTATTTAGTCCAGCTTTGACAGATGGAAGTCTTGGAGACATGATGTATTTTCATTCTTTCAAAAATCCAGGACTTGTGGTTGATATTGTTTCTGGTAAGTTTATTTCTCAAAGCTTTAATAAATTCGTTTAATTAAAATTTAAGTAACGTATTTAATTTTTTTTACAGATTTAAGGCGAATAAATACAATAGCTATGAAAGCTATTAGGAGTGGAGTAATTATCATTGGTGGAGGTGTCGTTAAACATCATATCTGCAATGCTAATCTAATGGTAAATCTTTTTTTAATGCAGAAAAATGTATTAAACTTGTAGTTTATAATTTAGGTTTATGAATTGGTATTACATCAATAACCAATCTTTCAGAGAAATGGCGCCGATTTTGGTGTATTTTTAAATACTGCGTCTGAATACGACGGCAGTGATAGTGGTGCCCGCCCAGACGAAGCCGTCTCCTGGGGAAAAATAAGAAAAGACTCCAAAGCCGTTAAGGTAGTACCTCATTGTTAAAATTAAAAATGTTGTTACGTCTATCTAACGCACGTTTTGTTTCAGATTTACGCCGAAGCATCTCTAGTCTTCCCTTTATTGGTAGCAGAAACTTTTGTACGTCATTTCATTTCTTACAAAATGCGAGTTGTAACTACTGTTTAATTGTAATAAATTATTCATAAAAACTCGAAAGTAGTTTTTATAATTAAAATGCTAGAGCAGCAAAAGAGAAAGAAGTAAGCTTCCTCACAGCGGAAATTTGCAATTTTCTTTAAAGCGACGTTCGTCGGCGCACTCAAAAGTAATTTACCTAATGATAGAACTTTTTAATTAACGTAAAATCGTCGGAAGGAAAAGGTACCCTTTAATATGTACGCTTTTGAGTGCACACTCTTGCATATTTGAAATATTTGAAATGTGAAAGAAAGGACGCAGTAAAAGATTGTCCTTGAGGCTGCAACACCCAGCAATGAAGTCCTGCGGAAAATTCGCTGCAAACAGTCTGAAGAGTAAAATTAAAAAATGGAGTCATCCTCGTTCACGTAAACTTGCATATGTATTGTGTGTGTTGTGTACCTTTTCTACCAGCTGTGCGCACGCGTCGTTTTATCTTGACTGCTCCAAATTACCTTGATTCGTGGAAAAAATAAATATCACTTTGTTCCCGCGAAACTAGGACGAATGTGTGACTTTTATTTGAATAAATGTACCCTAAAAGTTACTATTGCACAATGAAAAAAATGAAAATACGTACTTGATGTAAAAAATTGTTTTATACTGAACAATCAATTTTAGTAAATAAATCTTATTTTCTTGTTATACAAAATAATCAAATTTTCATATATCATTATCGTATTTAAGATTCATTTATCTAATCCACGTCATTTCAACATTCTAACAACGAAAATTCACAAACTGAAGTCATCATCAGTAAACATAGAAATTGTTAGCATTTTCAAACATAAAAAAATAAAACGAATTTTGATTTTTTTTGTCTTAGGTGGCTACCATGGGAGACAATAAGTCGAACGGAGCTCAAAATATTTCCGAAGAAGTTGAGCACGCAAAAGACCAGCGCTCGGTTCATTGATTACAAAATTGCAGAAACTTTTTTATTTTAAAATCAATAAACTATTGACATATTCTTTCAACACATGCTTTAATTTTCCAAAATTACAAAAATTATCCAATTCTTACCTTAAAAATTACGTTCCTTTCAAAATACTGTATCATTGGCAAGAAATTTTAGTATTAAACATTAGTATTTTTGCAGAAATTAACAACAATCTCAATAAATTTACCAATTTACAGAATTTGAATTTCTCCTTGCAATAACGCACTATTTAATATGAAATATTTTATAGCGTGCATTAAAATTAAACAAAACTTGATATTAGCTCTAAATTTCCTTTTAATTTAATTCCCCATGCCTTGTAAAATCTCACAGATCAAACTTTGAAAAACCTCGCGCAAAACGCTCGTTAATTTAAGAAAACGAATCGAACGCTGCAAAAACAGCGGAGTCCAGTTCCTCGTCCCCCGACTCCAGTACAGGTGGCGCGAAGCTCTTCTCTCCCGCGCAGTCCCCGGAAAGCCTGCCAGCCAGCCAGCCACCCTTCCACCCTTCCACCCCCGACTTCTCCGGCGGGGGTTGCGCGCGCTTCGAAGCTCGCCGGCGAGGGCGTCTTGATCGCCCCGAACTCGGTTAGTCGTCTCCCGTGAGCCCGCGTTCGCGGTCGGTCGGCTCTTCGTGCCCGCGCGCTCGAAGCCAACCCCCTTCTGCCAACTTCCGGTATCATCCTCCGACATCTCCTCCTCCGGGAAGCGAGACGCCGACGGGCACCAGAGGGGGTCGCAGCACCGGAAGCACAGAGAGCCTCTCTCGCTCCCCCCGGAGCTCCCTCCCGCCCGCTCAAGGTCGCGCGCGCGCTTTTTCGCGCCGAAAGGGGGAGGGGGGAGGTGCAGGGCGGCCCGCTCGAGTGTGTCCGCTTTTCGCGGTGGTGCGCGGTGATCGACGACGAGTGCGGGGATCGGCTGATCGAAGGATCCGGCATGAGAGATGATGGACGTCGAGGAGACGAACGCGGCCTCCACGGCGAGCTCCTCCCCCGCGCCCTCCAGCCCTGCCGCTGACTCGACCTTCATCAGGTGATGCACCCGTCCATGTATATGCATGAGTCCGGACTTTCTTGCGGCGATCAATCCGCGGACTTGTTAAGCTCCCAGTTTCCCGCCGTTTTTTTGCATTTTTGCAAAGCTTTTCTTGAGAAAGATTGCAACTCTCGAGGGTTACCTATATTGTTGGGGTGGGAAAAATAATATTTTTTTTAAGAACGTTAAAATATTCAACTTCGTGGTTTGAATTTATTATAGATGTAGATGTAATTCAGTAAATAAATAACAGAAAAAAGAATCGGTCTTCTAAAGATATTCTTTTGTAATTACAAGGTTATACTGTGATATAAATGAAGCTAACTCTATAATATTATAAATTACAAATATGCTGCAGGTATTTTAATCTTTATTATTTCAATTAATTCATCATTTGTTACTTTTTTTTACGTGTCAAATAAATTAACGATTTTGATTCAACTATATATTTAATTAATATTTTTCAACCTAAACTGCTAGTTTTTTACGTCCTACTGTGTGTTTTACGAAAATAATAATCATTCTAGGAACTTTAATACAAAATATCCTAAGCTGTCATGACGTATGCAAATTGCTTTCTAAAGTATTGATAAGAATGAAACTATGGATAGGTTTAAATATAGAACATAATTCTCATTTAAGCTATAATCGATTTATTTCCTATTTCTGACAAAGAAAATACTTATGTACTTTTGATTTATTATTGATAAGTGCTCTTTCAATAACTTATAGATTTTAATTAACAATACGTGTATTTTTTGCTTAGGCAAACATTTCTCAGAAAATAAAATAAATAAAAATATTAAAAAAATAACAATAAATTTAAAATATGTAATTTTTTTCTTAAAAGGGTTATCCTTAAACATGTCTCGAAAATGCAAATAAATATTTATTCGGTTTCCCTATAATGTTTCTCAGAAAACCGTATAGACATTTATTTAAAAAATTAAAAATTAAAATAAAAAATAATTATTTTAATTGGAAGCTCTAATTGTAATTTATGATATTAGCTGTAAATTATAAATTAATTTTATAAAAAGTAATTTTAAATTGGAATTTCTGCTTGCCAATTTATTTAAATAGGTCATGGTACAATTTTAGTGTACAGAAACAATGACAAGAAAATGAAAAAGTAATGTAATCGATGGAATATACACAAGAATCGCAGTTCTGTGGAACTATCGCGCTTAAATAATTTATTTTCTTACCAAAAAGATATGTTTTTTGAGCTTGTAACCTGCTTAATTTAATACATAATAATGCCATTTAGAATTCGGATTTCTAAACCAAATATACATTCTCTAAAAGAATTAACAAAAAAGAAAAAATCTAAAATTTGCTCAATTGAAGTTTATCTACTGCGTTCCCCGATCGATAACTCAAATGTTAAACCGGTTTAGCCTTCTACGGAATTTTCAAGCGATGGTCCATACTCGAGAGGGTGTATGCTTGTAGTTACCGAAGACAATGTAGCATCAGTTTAAGAGTAGCTTCAAGAAGCGAGTAATCTGCGCACGAAGATCGGCTCGAGTCTTCCAGGCCGAAATATACATCCTTTAACGCGATTGTTCCGAAAGTAAAGAAAAGGTATTATATACACATTAGCGAAAGTAAAATTGTCAGTTTTTTCTGTACACAGTTAATAAAGTTTCGAAGCGACAAAAATTCGTATTCAATTTCAATTTCAATATAATACTGTTGCTCGGGACAAAAACTTGTCGACTTCTCCGCTTATTTGCGATGGTAATCTCCCCAACTGAGCCTGGCAGGCGGCAACGAAGAAAGTTGTTTCATATTTCTTGCGCGATTTTTCAATTCTGTTTTTGTTCCGGGATTGTTTCGCGATCTACTCATTAGTGTCTCGATAAAGTTCCTTGCGATAATTCAACTCCTTCGTTATCTCCGATGATTCCTCCACTTAAACCGATAAAAATCGTTTCCCGCAATAAGATTCTATACCGTCGCGTCAACTATAATTTAAAGACTTACAAACTCGCGAACGCAAAGCTCTCCCAATCCCCGGACATTCCGTAAAATCATAAAAGGCGCACGCGTCCTCCGTAAAAGCTCGAACGCCGCTCGGTGCAGCGTTAACCGTCGCGAAAAAGCGTATATCGCGCGCAAAAACGAGGACGGAAGGTAGAGAGCTCCGCGAAGAAAAAAAAAAGCGAGGAGAAAACCCGAATAGCCCCTCTAAATAATTCAAATTTTAAGTGCCCGCGGGGTTCTTGCTCCCGAACGCCTTGTTTTCCATTCCGGCGATTAAAAATGTAAACCGCGCCGCCGCTGCCGGGCTATCCGCCGCGCTCTCGTCGGATACATACACGTTGATTTCTCTGGAGAGAGAGACGCGGAGACGAGCCGATGCGGCGGAGAGCGACGCGTGGTGTGCGCGCCGTTTTATTCCGCGAGAGAGATTCCCCGCGCGCTCGTTAGTTTTTACACTCGGGCCGCCGCCGTTCCGTTTTGCGAGGCGCGTTTTTAGGCCGGGATATCCGAGGCCGCCGCCGCCGTCGCTCTCGAGCTTAATGGGAAATTCTTTTCGGAATCGGTGAAATTTTTATGGCGGGCCCGCGGAGTTATGGGAATTTCGGACGCGGAATGTAAGTGTGCGCGCGTGAGTAACGGTAACGAGGTGAAATTGAATTTGGAGAATGGCTCCGTAGGATTATTGGTTGAATAATAAATGACGAGCGATTTTTTAAAGGTTCTTATAGGATCGATCGGGCTTATTGCGGGTATTTAATGGCGTTGAATTATGAAGGGGCGTTATGGATTACTTGTCAAAGTGACCAAACGAGAGTATAATTGAGTAAAAAGTGAAACTTTTGACAGCTAAGCAAGATTAGCTCCGCGGGTAAATTGCAAGTTTAGTACCAGTAATTGCTTATAAAATTAAAAGTACAAAAAGGATATATTTTTACTTTCATCCCTTTTAAAAGATACAAAAGAATACGTCGGTTATTGATTATAAAATATTTGCTCGCTCGCTCGTACGTTTCCGTCATAATTCGTATAATCTCCCGAGTAAACAATTCATCGAGCTTTTTCCGATAATTTTTATTTTCAACGCAATTTCTCCGTTCCTCCGTCAGTCTGCGGACTAATCGTCGATTCGGTTTCCGTAAATTTAGCATCGGTCTATACGAACCGTGAAAATAAAAAAAAAAGACGCTCACGAGGAGAAACCGCTAAAACCGCTCCGTGTGTTTGCCTCCGAGATAAGCCGACATGAAATATTAATCAAGCCGCCGTATACAAAACGGCGAGCTGCGCGAAAGCTGGCAGAAATAGCCCCCGACACGGGAATCCTTCGTAAATGTTGCAGGATAGCTTCGATCGCTAATTTTCGCCGTTTGTCGCCCTACTTTCGGCTAATTTTAGTGCTCCCCCCCTCGTGCCCGATTAATCATCCGGGGGGCCTCGCGCGCCGCACGGCCAGACGCCGAATCCCACGCGGAGGAAAGGCGCGCGACAGATAAGACGCGCGAGCAGACCCATAGATAAGGCGGCACGAGAAATTCAAAGCGAGGAGCGTCTATATGTTCGGAGGCGGAGTCGATTTGCCTTATCGAACGGAGGAGCCGAGGAGGAGGAAGGGAGGGAGGGGGAAGGGGGAGATTTTCGGCAGTTGATGGAAAGCTGATTCGTTCGCTCGCGCGGAACGAAATTTTTTCGATAAGATACGAGGCGCTCTTTGGAATATAGCTGACGGATTTTCCGAGCGGCTTTATTGTCGCTTTTTCTTCTAGCGCTCGCTTTTTTTGCCCTGCCTCGGTTTTCTTCCTAGACGTAATCTTTAACGATGGTGATACACACGTCGTGTTTTGAAGCGTTTTTTTTGTTGCTCAATGGAAAGTTTGGATTTCTAGATTTTTGATAGTTACTGGACTCCTCCTGTGATTCTATGAATTGAATCTGTATAAAAATGATGTTTTATATTATTTAGTCTTTTACTCGGAGATCCAAACTGCCAATTTTTTTTATTCTCTATATAACTTAATCGTCGCTCCGAACAATCAACTAACGCAAAAGTATATTGATCGCGGATGGAGTGCAAACTGTCAGGGATGCATATTTTCTCTGTTTCTGTATTATGTTACACTCGAATAATCACTCGTTAGTTATATGGACACCGAATAAATGTCAAATTTTTATCTTATCGTTATCTCGTCCCTTCCCATTTCGTTCACTAAAATTACAGCGGCATTATTCAAGCTTTAATTAACGTTTCATTTGCATTTTGTAAATTCAGCTGAATTTACGTCCGTCCACCAATCGTGCAATGACGTTTTATCTTAATTTAAAAACAAAACATTGTATTTACTCGAAATTCCATCATATTGCAATGGCAATTTTGATTGCATACATTAATTTATATACCTACATACGATTTTAGCTCGACCGTTTTCCATTATCTGATGCATTCGTACACTATTTTTTCTTTCTGCTGATATGTGCTTAGAAAAGTTAATTTATGCAAATTGTGCTTTATGAAATTTAATTTATTCCGAAAAGTCTTGGTTTAGAAAATGTCGGTGCTCTTTAAAATTCAAATTTCAAAAATCATGTCCCGCTGCGAAATCGCGGTGAGATCTCGTGCACGTAATTTTTTTTAAATTTCGTATACCAAAGGCAGTCTCGGCGCAAAAAGGTGCTATTATTTATTCTTAAATGCCCGGAGCCGATTATTATCCAATATTATTACGCAAAGTAAACCTTCGCTAAATCTTCGCTTTTCATGAATTATTAAATCGAATCGCCAACTACTTCCAGCTCTCAAATGTATTTTCACGAAAGATCCCTTCGAAAAAAAAATACGGTCGTTCGATTAACAAATTGTTAAAAGGTTGCACTTAAGGGATATTACGAAAATGGAAGGAGCGCCGAGGAATTGAACGTTTGAGAGGGACGGCTGCTCCCTCTCGGCGTTTTTGTCTCGATTGACCTTCGCATGAATGTCTGCAACGTGCAAATTAGACTTAAAACTGGGTCAACCCCTCATTGCCTCGCATTTAAAGCGTAAACCTCCGGAAGCTTCAAGACCCCGTCAAAAATAACAAAGCTTATATATATATATATACTACACTTTACTGCGCGGAGGAAGGCAAACAATGGTTTTGGTCGTTGGCTCCTGGGTTTTTAATTAGAGGAATAGTCTAATTTTGAATATTTTTATCAGAAGCTAGGCTATGTGGATTTTTTGTGTTGATAATTCGCCCACGAAAATTTTCGTTACTGTCGAAGTAAAAAATGTTTAGATATTGAATGTAGGGAATATAAATTTCTGATATTAAAACATTTTATTAATACCTTATTTTCAGAGTATACTTTTCATTCCACGTCGTAAATGTTTAAAGTCAACAACTGCAATATTAAAATCGTTATCTCATCAAGTATACATTAAATTTAGTTAGTTTGTTTGAAATAAAAATACGCGTTTGATAACTAATAAATCGTAAAAATGGTTATAAAACAAGATTCATGCGCCGTTACAATAAATAGTCCGATGTATAATTTCCTTCGTTAATTAATAAATCATAACACATAAATCCAACGAAACCATTGTCCCCTAATTTTTATTAACATTCGAATAACCCCAATCACA
The DNA here is from genome assembly GCA_035047165.1 of Ormyrus rosae. NCBI lineage: Eukaryota > Metazoa > Arthropoda > Insecta > Hymenoptera > Ormyridae > Ormyrus > Ormyrus rosae. Next base: position 18,654,560 of record JAWWML010000012.1, on the reverse strand, counting down.
CCAGATATATCTCTCGATCAAAACCAGCGAACAGACGTAACACTTCTAATCCGGTCAGCAAAGCAGCCCCCTTCCGTCAGCTTCTCTCCCCTCGAGAAAAAAAAAGCCTAGATCCGACACGTAAAACATTAAAATGATATCCCGTCGGCTGGAGCCCTCGTAGATAAGCGCGCGGGACCGAGTTAACGAGAGCCTTATAGCAGTCCCGCCGAGGGATGGGGGAGCGAGGGCGAATGTATAATGGATTTTTCGATTTTGCAGCGTGAAGAAGGAGCCGAGCGCCGAGAAGCCGAGCAGCCCCCTCGAGGCCGCCAGTCCTGGATCCATCTTGCGCAACAACGGTAAGTCACCCCAGATATGGTTCTTCGGTCTCGGGCTGGGTGGGAGTTTTCATTATTTAAGCCGGGGGAAAAGTGGAGAAAGACCTATTATGAGACATGCTGATTTGAGGCTGCTTTCTCGAAATGTTCAGAGGAAGATCAGAGATAAAGTTTCTTTCCCTTTATTGGTAGTAAGAGTTTGTACCAAAAAAACTATTTCGTAAAAGAGCTGTCAGGAATTAATTAAAGATTGACATGTTAATCGAGTTTCGTCGAATAATTTTCACCTTACGTTGAAAAGTGGTGAAATATTTTTAAAAATTACCTTTCTATTTGAGAGGATGAAAAGTGCCGAGATGAATTCTCGTTGGACGGTGTTTCGTCTGCATTATCAACTGACTATTAACCTCGTGTAAATTCCATTTAAAATTAAAAATTCGTTTACTTTAAGGCTAATTGCTTGATGGAATATAGATGTTGAAACGTCGCTGTAAGACAATCATCAGCACACAAGATAATTTAAGGATTCTAAAATTAATTTTTAAACAACATTTTAGCAGTGAAACATTATCGCATATCGAAATTATTCGAAAGCTTTCAGTCTTTATGTAATGTCTAATTATTCAAGTATTACTTTCATTACTTCATTATTTTATTCAATTAGTAGCACATTAATTATTGGTAGCATAGATTCGTTTAAAATGGAAATCCGTAAAAGAATATCCCCAACTACATCAGCCAATGCACAGAAACACGAATCCATCAGTATTTAAATCCAGCATAAACCCGCCTCGCTCAATTAGTTTCCAAAACCCTTTAGCTCC
>JAWWML010000012.1:18581942-18653316 GCA_035047165.1 Ormyrus rosae | reverse complement strand
AGAAACACGAATCCATCAGTATTTAAATCCAGCATAAACCCGCCTCGCTCAATTAGTTTCCAAAACCCTTTAGCTCCTCGCGAAAAAAAGAAGCGCAAGCGAAATCTCTCCCGCCGCCGCCGACAAAAGAAAGCCATATAATCCTCTCCGCCGCGTAAGACAGAGCAGTCATAAAGAAAAGTCCCCCGCCTCGGAGAGGAAAAGCAGATGGAGCGTCTCCGCGGAAAAAGAGGAGAAGCGGCCCCCCGCGTAACGAGCTTCCGCGAAGACCTGAGCCGCGGCTGAGAACCGCTGGCTCAGGTCGCGGATCGATTCAAAAGCGGTGTGCGCCGCCCCACCCCATTATGTGTTTTCCACCCCCTCACCCCTCACCCCCCCTCCCCCTTCGATAAGGTTTAGAGATCCGACCCTCATCCGGAAGTTCAGCCTCCGGCGGCTTCTCTCCCGTAATTGAATTCCGCTATTTTTTCCGCTCGCGCGGCTCTCTCTCTCTCTCTCTTTCTCTCTCGCGGAGTTTGTGGCCTGGCTTTTCTTTTTCGATTTTCAGCCGCGCGCGCCTTTGTCCCGGGGCTTCGGAATTGTCTTGTCTGTAGCGAACTGTCGCGGCGCGCGCGGTGGAGTCGGCCCCGACTGCAGAGGCTCCCGGCAAGTTTCCCGCGCGGAGAGAGAAGAGAGAGAGAGAGAGTTATACTTCAGTTAATCGCTTGGGATTTAGGAGTTTGGACTGCATTATTAAGGGGCGGAGCCAAGTGCGCTATTGCGACCTCGACTTGCTTTCGGTTGAGAGTCTCGAAGAGCTTTATGGGGTTGGCTTTTTGCCTTTGTTTAATGCTATTGTTGAGCGTAAAAGTTGGGTTAGAGAAAAATTAAGAGAACTCGCCCAGTTTTCCTTCCAAATGAGCATCGTTTATTGTATTAGGTTTATTTCAATCTTGACTGTACCTTCTTTTACTCAAGAGAGCTTCGTTATAGGGTAATACATTTCATTACAACAGCTGTTATCCGCGTACGTTCTATTTTCGTTTATTCAAATAAAAATAAACATATAATAATAAAAGTCTTGCATAATAGCAACTTTTATTTTCGTAAATGGAATCGACCTGAAAATCATAATAATAATAATAATAAAAATAACATTTTATTTATTCGCAGAGCAGTGCAGTCTTCAATCCGCTCAATCAATACACGTAAACATTTATTTTCAAAACGGCGAAAAGCGCCTTTACCGATTCCCTCGCATTTTTACCCATAATTTTCGCGTAATATTCTCCCCTCCACATAAATATAACAAATGCACAATCCTTCCATCCCGCTTTAATTGATGCCCCCCCGTTGCAGTGCTCGGGTACGCGTTAACGGCCGCGTCATTCGCAATCGCAGAAGTTCAAGCGCGGGCAATAAAACGCTTAAACCGCGCTTAATTTTCTAAGCGCTCTCTCTCGCCGCAATAACAATCAGCGCCGAGGAATCCGCGAGGATCGGAAGCGGCATAAATATAAGGGGGGTAGTTTCTCCGCGAGTTTATGGAGCCTCGTTATATCGAGCAGCGTGGGATATCGGACGCATTTTCACTCGCGATCGACCTTCTCTCCGCGCTCCTCTCGGAAAAAAAGCTCCCCCCCGAAACATATATATTTACTTTCTACTCGAGCACGTAAACGTCGATATACACGTTCTCTCTCTCTCTCTCTCTCTCTCTCGGCGGGCGCGCAAAAACGCGATACAATCGTTTCCGTCTCCCTAATCAAATTCTCAATCTCGATAAGAGGGAAAAAGCTGTGTTTGCGCGAGAGAGAGAGCAGCGATGCATGAACGCTCGCTTTCGAAACTGCAAAGGCGCCCCGAAGAGCACGGAGACGCCGTTCGCTTATTAAGAAGCCAAGCGCGAGGAGTCGCTCGATCGAACATTACGCTTCCAAAGCCGCATGGATCGTTCCGCGTTCAATCGCCGGGACGAGAGTCGAATGTGGGAAGATCGCCGCTGAGATTTACGGACTTCGCGGACGACGCGGCAGTGTGCATTTCAGATTTGTGCGCAGCAGCGGGTTTTAACAACCGTCGATATGTGCTGGCTTTTTTTTTTGAAGATTACTTCGAAGACCGGATATGGGGAAATTATATTTTGTTTTTTTAAGGATCGCCGGATCTTCGACGGTTTATCTTTCCAACGTAAATTGACTGGAGAATGTTGATAAGTGACTTGAAGCACTGAAAGTATGAAAGTAGCTACTGGATTAACCTTAATTAGATAGTTTATGAATTAAAAAGTCTAATATTTTATTAATTTGTATTAATTTGTTCCGTTATAAATTCTGTTATTTTAATTCTTTTTTTCAAGTACGATCCTTCAATTTATCCGTCTTTTTCACAAAATGGAAACGTAAAATTCTGTTCCGTGAAAAATAACGTAATGAGGTTCTGGTATTTATCAGAAAATACGACATCGGACAGAGTAAAAGCTTAACAAGGGATTAAAGTCGCAGATATTTCACTCCTCCTTAACGAGGCACATTTCGAGAGGTGAAAACTACCGGAGGAATTATGTATTTTGAAAAGCCACCGCGAAAATAAACTCGTCAATCTGAAATACCCACGCGGGGCCTAATAATACCCTCTCAAAATCAATAACCCGCAATCACCGGCCATAAATCCCCGGGCACAACAAAGACGTGATTCGGCTATTCGATACGGAACGATCCATATACAGGCCGGGCAAGCCGCAGGAATCGGCGCGAAATCTGTCCCTTCTCTCTCTCTCTCTCCTATCCCCCGTACATAATGCATCGAAATGTTACATGTAAGCCGCGCGCGCGCGCGACTCTCGACCATTACTCGCTCTCCTACTATTTAAAAGCCGCGCTACTCGCGAGAGAGAGAGAGAGAGAGAGAGGAATCGTGAGAGATCGATATCGGCGCCGTTATATTAGGCTTGACGCTTTCCGCGTATATATATACGCTGCCCGCGAAATGTGTGCACGAGACGGGGACCCTAATGAGACGGAAAGCCGCTCCGAGAGCCGCCGGAGGAGGAGTTAACGAGGGGAGAAAGTTACGATTTGTCCCGTAACTGTATAGTATATATGCGCGCGCGACGAGCGCACCAGCTAGACGCGAGGGCAGACAAATGGCCAAGAGGCGGCGATCGCCGCTCCTGGACCTCCGAGAGATTTTCTGCGTCTTCTGCGGCTGGGATTGTATATCGGCCGCTCGCGCCGTCGGGAGGCCGTTCGTTAGGAGGCTTTCTTTTATATCGGTCCGAGTTCTCTGCCAAATTGGACGCTTTCGTCGGGGCTTTCGAGGATGGATTGATGACGGTAATAAGCGGTTTATTTTCGGGCAATATGATTGAGTCGCCTGCGTTGTTTCTCGGCTGAAATTTTGATTGGGCTCGCGGCTGAGCGAACGAGAGAGACAAGGCTTTTTGGAGTTGGGGTTAGAATTTTAAGGAGGAGATAATGATAAAAGTTGGCTGCGAAATCAAATAATGTTGAATTTCATGAGTTTATGGAAATCGATCGCGCAATAAAATCGTGTTACTTGATTTATTGTAAAAAGCGTATTGTTTGGGTTCGGATAAATCAAATATATTTTAAGTTTTTTTATTAGAAACGTCGCGTTACGAAATACGATAAAAGCTTTTTTACTCCGTCACATTACTAAATATTGATTCCACGTTCACTGATTTCACTTTAATTAGAGTGGAGTACTTATCAATATTAAAACTTTGTTAAATAAACAATCCCCTCCCGACTGAAATTTTTCATCTCAAATTTTACCCGGCAGAAAATGTTCACGTATCTAAATGAACGATCACTTACCCCGTCGCTCAACGACGTTCCCATCAGCCCGTCGCTTTACAGCACCTACAATCACGCCAAAGCCCTTTTCACCATTAGCCGAAGCACCTCGGCAACAGTCCTCCCCCCCATATAAAATAGCTACACTCTCGCGACTCTCTCGAACTTCGCGCCGTTACGTCGAACAATCGCATCGCTGCAGCGTCTCGCAGTCTCAAACGGGCTAATGCAACTCTGCCCGGGCGACGATGTTGAGCTTTTGTCTCGCGCCGCTGAAAGGACGCCCCTCCGCGTTTACGGGGAATTAATAGCCCCGCGGCTTTTTAGCGCAGGCGATTCCCGCGCGGCATTAGGATATTTCGGATGGCGCGCGTACACACGAAGGCGCGTTTTACGCCTCGGGGGGAGTAATCGCATCCGCCGATTGTGCACCGATGATCGACGTAATTTACGGGGCTCTGTTTTTTTTTTTTCGGCCGACTCGAAAACTGCGATACGATATTACGCGAAATCGGATACGAGCATTAGAGAAATCTCGTGATTTTCAGGAATTTTCCAAGCGCTTTCGAAACTCCAGTGTATATCGTTTCGGTAAGCGATACGGTATTATAACTTTTACGCAGCGGTTGCCTGAAAACCGCGCGGAATTATTAAAACGGCCCATTAAAAGCCAGGTCGTAAACCGAGGAAAAGCCGAATCTCCGTCCTAAATCTCGGCCCCGAAATCGTTGTCCAGCGGCAAAAAAAAAAAGCGCGGCTCATTAAAAAGCTTCCATCAAAGCCGTGTCCTCTCTCGGAGTGTAAAAAAAAATCTCGCGTCAGCTGGCCCCGATAAATTTCCATTCTCCGTAACCCGCACTCGTGAATCGCGCGCTCGAAAAAAGTTTTTCGGAGCTGCGGCTCCGCGCCGCGATTGGCCGCCACGCGCGTCGGGATGAAAAAAAGTTGCCGGGTTTCCTGCGAGATTTCGGAGCCGGACTCCGCGCGCGGCGATCTTTCACAGGTGGAGCGTAAAAAGGGAAGAGCGAGAGAGAGGAGAGAAGAAGCGTATAAAGAAAGGAGGAGAGAAATCTCTTGCGGGCCACACGCGCAGTCTTCCGCTCGCGGTTTTTCACGCAGCGCGCGCACACACACGCATATACACGCACACAGACACACTACGCCGCGAGAGAGGAACAACTCCCGTAAGAACGTGCGTACAGTGAGCGTAAAAAGTATCGGCGGATCAAGGGGTTGCGCGAAAGTTTACGACGCGTTTTTTAGCGGCTCTAACGAAGCGTGTGATTATTACTTAATCGATTCGGGATTTTTGCTTTCGGAAAATTGGCCTTTTTTTCCCCCCGGCTTCTTCGCGCTGCGGAGTCGACGCGGTCGTTTATTAGACGTACGGACTGGTTCTCACGATTATTAAAAATAGACGCTCGCCGGGATAAAAAAGGTATAAAATTTTATTGGGAGTAAAGTCGCTCGGAGATGCGCGGCGTTTCGAGGTATTGTATAGTTGTATATTTGCACATTGTCCAATTTATCAGGAGTAAAATAATTACGTCGTCCGCGAGCCGAGGGGGAAAAAAATGATGCATCGTTCGAGTTATTACGGGAAGAAGGATTGCAAAAATACGAAGCATTATATTCTCTCCGCATGCAAGAAAACACATTTGCGGAATAATGAAGCCGAAGCTTTCATTTTTATGAAAGACATAAATTTTCAGAGAACCGAGAAATATTATTCCATTATGCATAGGACCTTTAAGAAAACGATTTATGCCTCCTTAAGTGAATCCCCTAAGTAAAAAGTACTCCGACTCTATTATTTTAATCCGAAGCGCATTTCGCGAAGCATTTCGATCCCATCGTCCATTTCAATCTTTATTTAATAAATTACTCGAAATACAAGTAACTCTGACGGCAGCTTTAAAAATTATGATTAACTTAAACAATATCCCGTCCTCGTTTTGTACACTCTTCTTCAAACTAAATTGCAAGATATTTTTCGCGCGGAAAGCGAGAAAATATCGCGGCGACGATAGCTGCGCAAAAAGCGTTTGAGAGATACTTGGCACGAGCGAGTCTCTTACGCGCGCAAGTGGATATTTTTTTTTTTTTTTTTTTTTTTTATACTTCTTTTCAAAATCGCCGGCGGCACAGAGCGTATCTTTTTTACGAGCCACAAGCCGGTTCGGAGTGACAATTTGAGAAATGCAGGAACTACCGATCGTTTATTATCATTTTGCGCGCGCGCAAATTTGCGAAGCAGAATGCGTTAGCGCGTGTATTACCATTAAGGAGTTTTCTAAAATTCTTGGAGTGCATTACAAGCAAAGTTTCCTCCGACTCTCTTAAATCAACGCGAAAAGTGACTTTAACTACGTGAAACGCCAAGGAATGAAAATAATTAGACACATTCTTCTCCATTTAACTACACGTTTATTCAATCTTTCTTCAGTATACCAAAGCGAAGAAAGAAAGAAAAAAAAAAGCTGTTGCATTCGCCTCCGCCGAAACTGCAGCTGTCCGCGCGCCTCTGAAAATTGTCGGCATCCTCCCGAAAAACCTCGTCGTTTCCTCGTCGCGGCCGCAAAACCTTGGGGGCCTCTCCGCAGCCCCTATTCCGGCGATCTCTTCGCACGGTGCTGCACACGTGCAGCTGCGGCGGCGGCGGCGGCGGCTGCGCACCGAGGTAAGGCTCTCTCGTTCGCGCGCGCGCGCGCCTGCAACCGGTTTCCCAGGTTCATTACACCGCGGCGAGCGCATCTCCTTTCTCGACGAGCCCGGGGAGGCTCTTTCATCCCTTTCTCGCGGTGCCGGTTTCTCTCTCCGCCTCTCTCGCTCGCAGCCGCCGAGACTTTTCCGTCTTTCGCGAGCCGGGAGAGAGAGGGACTTTTGTTGCCTTAACGGAGAGGAAGGAGCAGCGGCAGGAAAACTTGGCTGGAAAAGGCCAAGCGGAGTAAATGGAGTGTTAAAGCGAGATATTGGATGCTTATGTCGGGGCTCTCTTTTCGGTAGGAAATCGGGGTTTGCGTGATGGATCGGTACTCGTTTTGGGATATGGCTTATTTTCCGTTGGTGGCCTCGTAGTTTTTCAAGATGTACGTTAAGAAAAGGTAGTGTGCGATCCGTAACTTAAAGTATATTATGTATTCTTTTCAAACGTTATTTAAAGAGACATTTACTTCAAAGGCTTCGACTACCATTCAGCGTACATATATTATTCCGCGGTTATCTCCTCCATCATTGAAGTTCGGATGATTAAATCACAAAACTTCTGCATGCGCTTAGCACCTCGTTTAAACGAATAGATCATCGGATCAGCCGGTGATGCATCGCGGAGATCGCCGCCAAAAACAAAAGGAAATTAATCAGACACGTAATACGCTTTCATTTCTTCAAATTGAATCACGAAAAGCGAAGGATAATATATAATTCTAAGCCTCTTACGTGCCCCGCGGCATGCGAGGATCGTCTGAGAACCTCCCGTAAAGATTTTTTCTTTTTTTTTTTCAGTTCAATATCGCGCTAAATGTATTCGTGATGGTACTGCGCGATACTAGAGCAGAAGATAAATACGGGCTTCTTAAGAAAGGCTCCTTTCGCTGCTGCGCGCCGAGGCAGATCACGAGAGTGAGATTAAATTAATTTTTATTACGAAAATGCACGGGGAGTTTATTAAATAAGGCTTGCGAGATATCTTCATTTAAAAAAGGAACACACGATAATTTTACGAATTTACGATCCTCTCGGTCGCGGGAGGGGGAAATACATCCTTGAACCATAAGAGCATATTTCGCTAATAAAGGATCTCTTTCGTAAAAGACCGCATACACATATATATATATATAAGAAAATGGCTTTTAAAAAGCGCCGAAAACCCACTCGATGGGCCAGCGATCGATGACATTAATCGCCGGCCGAATTGCGTGCACTAATCAAAGCCGGCGTCATTTCGGCGGACGTTAATGGCATGCAGGGACCGCAGAAAGGAGGTAAACGCGGCCACTTTGCGGTCAGACGCGAATAAGTAGCCAACACAGAGAGAGAGAGAGAGAGGCAGAGAGAGAGTTCGACAAAAATTCGCCCGAGTCACGCATTCGTGACAGACGAATTTAGCGCCTTCAATGTCAAGAGCAGATCTTGACCTCACGCAAAAATCCAGAGTCCTCCGCAGCGCTAAACGCCCGTAATTAGCCGCGGCGACCTTCGCGCGCAGGCAGTTTTTAGATCGCTATCCGCGGAGCGGCGGCGGCGCTGCCTTAATTTTATATTCAGGAAACCGTCGATAACGAAGGAAGATTGCTTTATTACTCAGAGTGTATATAATGAGGGCGGAATTTTTTACTTTTCGGCTGGGGCGATTAAAAAGAGATTCTTCACGCGGCCCCCGACGGGAGTAAGATAACAATTTCTTCTTCTCGAATGCTAATCGGGTAAGGAGGCTTCGATCGCGGATGAGCGATCGGCCCCCTCGTTCTGCTCTTATTGAAGGTAATCTATCATAAGGATTTCGGGGCAGCGGCTGATTTTATCGGAGGGGAACCGGCTGCCGCTGGGAAACGATTACGCCGCGAAAAACGCCTCGTAATTCGATGGTTTTTTGGGGGAAGAGGAGCTGAAAAATGTAATATTTCTCACGGAGTCCGCGCATTGACAAGTCAATTACGGCTTTTAATTATTTTTCGTACGGCGTTTCGGTTAAAAATGAGAAATGAGCATGAATTTCTTGCTTCATTTGCAAGCTTATGAATTACGATAATGCATCTATTATAATACCCCCGTGAGAATTATATAGTAGCTACGCAAAACTACAGGGTAACTGCACGATGTATTATCATTGCATTAAACATTTCCTCGATAAAATTGTAACGGCACGGAGCTGTGCACCAGTTGCTAATTAAGTATTAGTTACATTCATCGCTGAAATTGAGCCCGTGATTTTACGATAATGAAATTACGTTTCACGTCAGAAATCAATATATTTTAGGTTTAATTGCAGTTCGGTCTTTTTGTAGTAATTCGACTGTTTAATTAATGGGGGTCTTTCGGATGTAAAACCCCTAAAAAATCGAGTAAAAATTTCACGTGGAAGTGTGCAATTAGAAGATTAGCGATCCGAGAGATAAGGTAATTTGGCGAATTAAAAAAATTTTATTCTGGAACAGGCAAAAAAAAATCGGTTACAAGATACCGTACAACGGTCTCGTACGGGGCATACATTTATGATCGACCATTAATTAAAGTTTCTAAGCTTATATCTAATCACTTTCTTATGTAAGTAGTTCAATTACTGTAATCATTCTGATTTCAATTGAGCGTCGTTACGTTCGGGGAAAAGATTATTAATAGTCAATGACAAGATACGTTAAGTATTAATAAAACATGCGCTTTCAAGTGGACAAAGTAAACATTCATTTACATTTAGCGGGCCGCCGCAATTGCGAAGAAAAAGGCACGGCAGCAAAATATATAAAGCACCCGAGTGTCCTTCGACTTTTCGAAAAAACATTCGAGATCTTGAGCTCGATTAAATTCAAACAGTAAATCTGGGTAAACCTCATTATCCTCGGGCTTTTATCTAAAACAAAAACAAAAAAAAGCCCCGACCATCCCGTCCTGCTGACTTAGCAGCAAAACTACATAACGTCGCCTCGTTGGCCGGTATATCGGTCCGAAAATAGCTTCCACCCACCGGGGCCCTTCCAGGAAAAATGTCCGCGATAATCGCGAAAAACAACGTATACCTACGAGTGCGCTCTAGCGTAAGTTGGCAACGCATCGCTTGCAGCTCTCGCGCATAGAAAGAGAGCGAGGCGGGAGAGAGAGAGAGAGAGGGAAGGAGTCCATGGGGAGTTGAGTGTGTACGGCAGTGTACTAGTGGCCGCGGCGAGGCAACAGCGCGGACTGCGCTCGCTTCGGGCCTCCTCTCCCGGCACTTGTCGGTCAACGAACCTGGTCGTCGCTGCTGGTGAACCCAGTTGGTCCACTCGTTCCCCTCCTCCGCTGCCCCCTCCCTCCCTCCCCCTTCCTCTCTCTCTCTCTCTCTCTCCTCCTCCCTCCGCGCGATTCTTCACTCTCTCGCTCTTACTCTCTCGACGTAACTTTCTTACGTAGAATTATTCGCGAGTGCGGCGCTGCGCTGCGTCTCTCTCTCGGGCGCGCTCCCCCCGCGACCGCTAATGCCCCCCACCAGCCGATCATTCCGGCTACCCCGTTCACTACCGACTCTCTCGCTCTCTCTCTCTTTCTGTTTTTGATCAGGCCCTGTCTGCAATGCTCGAGCTTGGAGGCGCCTGTTTAGAAAGAGCTTTTGGTATCGTTTGCAGGGATGTTATTAACTAATACTGTTAATGATAATATCTGCGTAATAAATTTCAGTGTATAGTTTTATTAAAAATTGATTTAAAAAACGCAATCGAGCACGAAAGATTTTTATTTTTATTAAATCGAGAATCGATAAAAATTGTACCTGCATTTATGTAAGATTAAAGTGTCCATCAGACATTGTCCCGATAAAACTGAACATTTTTTTATCAACGACAGCGAACCGAAGGAGGCGTCAACTATAGGTCTTATTCGCTGTCAACGGTGCTTCCGCAAAGCGTCGGCCTAATAAACCATAAGCAATCAATTACGGTCCGAAAGCAGCCATCCGACAGGGGCATATATCTTTTGTGTGCAAATGATGGAAGTTCGCGCTCCTCGCGCTCGGCAGCCGCCACCATAGAGCATTGCAGACGCCTCCTTCGGCATCGCGCCGGCACATACATACACGCGTACCCTCTCTCAAACGTTAGCTCTCTCTCTCTCTCCCCCTCCTCCTCTCCCCTCCTACCACGGCTCTTATCCTCTCTATCTCTCCCGGCGGTGCTGCCTCTCTCTCTCTCTCTCTCTCTCTCTCTCTCTCTTCCTTTTCTACTTCCGTCTCTCTCCCTCTTTCTCCGGGCCCGCGATCCTCGTTCCTCATCACTCTCTCCCTCCCTCCCGGACTGACCGGCCGCGTGATTTCCCTCTTCCCCTCTCGCTCTCTCCCCCTAGAAACGCTTCGTACGGCGAGAGATACACACCTACCTCTCTCTCTCACTCTCCGTGCAAAAGGCTCGAGAGCGGCCGGCCGAGCGAGCGAGCGAGCGAGAGAGAGAGAGAGAGAGGAGAGCCCATGGCGTATCCCTGTTGCTGCTCTCCTGCGCCCCTTTCCCCATCCGTCGTCGTCGTCGTCGGCCGAGCCGAGCCGAGCGAGCGAGTTGCAATGCGGTAACACGGCGAACGCGCCGGCTCTTTACTTACCTCACAGGTAAGCCCGCGCGCAACTCGCAACAAACTCGCGGACTCCGGACGATCGCTCCCGCCGAGAGAACCACTCGGCTTTTAATCCGCCGTAAACAAACGATCGAGCCGGAGAGACGAGGAGAGGAGCAGCAGCAGCGACAGCAGCAGCAGTATCAGCTCGTTCCCCTCTCGCTCCCTCCGCGGCTTTTCCCGCGAGTCCGCGGCTCTGGAAAATCGTCGTCGTCGCCGTCGAGGCACAGTGCGCGGGATACACATATACACATATATACAAAGGGAAAAACCGGTTCCGCGGAGCCGCCGGGGGAGCTTCGCTGTGCGCGAGTGACCATACCGATTTTTGCCCAGGCCGAGCAACACGTGCCCCAAGAGAGTGAGCGCGCGCGCGCGCGAGAGCGCGAGACCGCGGATATATATCAGTGTGTGAGAAGTGTGCGTCAAGTCAGCGACTGTGGATGTTGGCCGCCGGATGATGCCGCCGATGCTGCTCTCGATGCGGGACAGAGGATAATTTTGATGCTCCTGGACGAGCGGCGCGCCGGACTGCGAGCTCAGGTAAATTCCGCTTTTCGAGGGAGCGCACCTTCCCGGTCGGCCAGGTTTTTGCCGAGGCTTTATGGGCTGCAGCGCGGATTTTCTTTTGTTGACAAGTTGGAAGTATCGGGCTTTGAAGGGAACATTTTTTTGTCCGATGAAACTTTTGATAAAGGGTCGTGGAGATGTTTTATTTTTTTTTTTTGGAAACTTTGAGTTGGCAGGAATTTGTTCTAAAAGTTGTGAAATAAGTAGATTCGCGAGTTATTTTTAAAACACTTTTACTTTGAAGCATAATACGGAAAAACTGATGCACAGTATCGAAACAGCGATAAGGCTTTTTTTCAACTTCCTGTAAGTCGCCAAGATTGATGGTTAAAAAGAAATTATCTTGATTGGAAAAAAAAACGGTCTTCGTTTTTTTGCGGTATAGCTGAATCATGTAGCTTTTAAAATTATTTTAAGAAGGATTGACAAATACTTGAAAAACTTCTAGTCAACATTTACTGATATTTCGATTAGCTTCCTTATCGAATAACTGCCGGCTTGAGTTAAAAAAAAATAATAATAAACTTCAGAATTCGGTAGAATAAACCAGGAAAGTCTAAAAACGAAAAAAGAAGTAAACGCGGAAAGGCCTCGTTCCGAAAATCGCCGAAAACGCAGCAGTCGCGATTTTAATACGCCCCGTAACGTAATAATAATGGCTTTCCGAAGAAAAAGGCCTTTGGCGCTGAGAGCAAAAAAAAAAAAATCATCGCCTCTTACACAACAGCGCCGCGTCGCGAATGCATAATTCACAATCCCGAGAGAGCCAACTTCCTTCGACAAATTCATCTTCATGCGATCTCCCTCCCTATATACCCACCTCTTTCTCTCCTGCCCCGACACCTCCAACCAAAGCCTATATACCGTTCCTTCCCAGAACTCCACTCGACAAAAGCGAGCGAATAATAAAAAAAAAAAAGAAAAAAAGCCGCGCCGCAGGAAAAGCGGGCGAGTTTTCACGCGCCGACGGACGTGCATTTGTATATCGCGATCGTCGCGAGCGGACAAATTTCGATAAGCGCGCCTGAGAGGTGAAGGAACTCGGGATGCGCCGCTCTTTGCGCTCGCACGCTATTTTTATTGAGGTGTACGACGATGATGTATATCTGGCGGGTGGGATCTAAGCCATACGGACGCGCGTTCGAAGGCTCGGCGAAGTAAACTGCGGCCGAAGTTTTCATTGATCCGTGGGAATCCGAGGTAATGAGATTCGATTCGGGCTGATATTTTAGTTCGAGTTCGTTGCCACCGAGGAATTAAGCCGAGGGAAGGCTTTAAATAAGTGTACGAGTTTTCGTTCGATTTGCAGATCGCGTCGTTTAAAACGTCGACTTGAAATAGTACCTTTTAAAGATCTTTGACTTTTCGGGTATATAAATATCGGGTACACAAGCCGCGTAGAAGCGCCGGTTTAAAATGAATGAATCGCTTAATGTTATGCAACTGATTTATTTATGTCAGCGAAAGAAAAGGCATAATATACCTTCGGTTTCAAAGTCGACGGCTATCAGAGCGGATCTATAATTATTCCGGAGCACTTCCGTTCCCACTTCATTCATAATTCAAGCATTTTCTTAATTTTTGGCGAATTAAAAATTCGAAAAATTCCGATCGTTTCCGAAGCCTCGGCCAGTCCTCTCGGTCCAATATATATACTTAGAAGCGTTTAAAATCCGCGAGCTACTCCGTCTTCCGCGCGGAGAGGAATCCAATTAGACAGAGAACTGTCTACTCGCGTTTACGGTATCGCGAAAACAAAAAAAAAACAGCGGCAGAATCGTAGTTGTTGAACCCCGGCAAAAAAGGCGCTCGCTCGCGCGCGCGGCTATATAACAGTACAAACGTCAAACGCGTCGTCGGGCGGCCCGATAAAAAGCTCCCTACGCCTCCTCCTCCCATTCATTATCATCATCGCAGTCGGGGCGCTTTGCATTATGCTAATGCATCCGCGACGATTTTCAATGCCATGAGAAAACCGGCGCGCTCGAGGCTCGGTCGCGCGCGCGAGCGAGAGAGAGCCAACAATGACAGTCCAATTAAGCAACGGAATAACGTCTCCGTACACGAACGAGAGGGCTTCCCCCCATTATGTGCTCCGCGCGTGTGCACGTGGGACGAAAATGACGCTCGCGCACGTAATCCACTGGCGACGGCGGCGGCGGCGGGGAATCGACGCGGTTACACAGGAATTATTTAACAAAGAGAGAGAGAAAGAGAGAGAACCTCGCAAAAAGAAGCCGGGCTGCCTGCGTGCGGCTCCGCGGGGAAAAAGACGAGGAGGAGGAGGAGGAGGAGGAGAGAAATGGCGAGACGCGAGGAGGAAGTCAACGTCCGAAGATTACGGCAATGACATTCACTTTTTCTCGAGGAGCCGAGAGAGCCGAGGCCGCCGCCGCCGCCGCCGCCGTTGCTTCTCGAGCGCGAACGCCGAGGAGATTCGGATGTTTATTTCGCGATTTTCGGGGGGCGAAAAAAAAGAGGCTCGACTGCTGCGTTTTCGCGAGCGAATCGGAGGGGTCCGCCGCGGGGGCATCGAGGCTCCGGTGTCGGTTTTCTCGTCGGGGCGAAAAAACTTGCGTCTTTATCCGAGGATTGGCGGGATTTTTATCGGATTGTATTTATAGTGCATTAGAAATTTATTAACGCCGTAAAATCGACGCTGGAGATAAGGTTGAAAACGCCGACTTTTGAATTTACGACGGCCGTATAATGGAGTATTACGGCGCGGATAATAAAAATAGATGCGGAGAGAAAATTTTGCAAATTCGTCTGCGCGCCTTTAGTGCCGGGAAAATTATCAGGATTTCAATGCAAACGGAGAATTTCTTAATTACCTTGTATAAATACGCAAAACTAATCCGCCAGTGAAGTAACGCGTGTCGAAAATGATTTGATAATCGAAAGTAAGTTACTAAAATTTATATTACTCACAGTATAATTTTTTACTCAGCCTCGCTCATTACAAGTTAATCAAGTTTTTACTTGCCGTCAGACGCGAAAAACCCTGCCAATACAAGGTATAATCATCTCCCGCGCGAAAGCAGCTCCCGATATATATCGGCTCACCGGCAAAAACCTTATCCAACCAATTTCCTCCCCGCTCCCCTGCAGTCTCTAGTTTTTTTTTTTATTTTCTCCTCTGATTTTGGTTTCGTTTGATTACATCCAGTTGGAGCGATGGACCAGGCGATAAGGCAGCGTCTCTTCTCACGCCTCGCTCGCGAGCAATCCGTCTCGTAAAGAAACTTTGGCCCTCCGCTCGATCCTCGTCGCCTGCTGCTCCCAAAGCCCGAGCATCCATGGGTTGAAAGCGGCCCGCGTTCTCCCCTTCAAAGTACAAAGTACCCAGTTAGAGAGAGAGAGAGAGAGAGAGAGATCAAGAAGGGTGCAGAGTGCAGTGAACAGTGGTAAAACTTTAGCCTCGCGAATGTATTGCGAGGAAGATGGACGTCTTCAAGATCGACCAGTCGCTAACCGCGGGCCTGGGTAGCGCCCCGGCGCCCGACACCCTCACGCCCGAGGTCTCCTTCGACGCCGGCAGCGAGTTCAACCTCAGCTTCTTCGACGGCCCCGAGGAGAACAGCGGCCAGGGCTTCTCAGATCCGGGCTCGGTCGGCAGCGCGAGCGCCTCGCCGCCCCCGGGCACCCCCGGCACCCTGCCCGTCAATCCTGCGATCATCGTCCAGGTGCCCACCGGCATCGTCGTCAAGCAAGGTTCGCATGGATATTTTATTTTTTAGTTTTATTTAAGTTTATTTTAAACTCGACGTAAATGAGAACGGCAATGTGGGCTTTATGTTTATTTACCAAAGAATCCCGCGCGATAAAAGCTCGGGACCGCCGTTATTAATCCTATAAACTAATTGTCAAACAGTAGAGATAGCGAAGCTCCCCTCCAAGCGAGTTCCCGCGAGGAAAACTCGCCGCGCGAGGAGTGTTTAATGGAGATGAGAGTCCGGCAGCTCCGTCAGCTGTTCCGAGGCTCTCTCTCTCCTCTCTCGGCGCGATGGGCTTTTTGCGAATGCGGAAGTGCATCGACGCTCGCGGAAAATGAATAGCTCATCTTCCATGCCGGATGGGGTTTCTTGCGCGGACTCGAAACAGGCGGATCCAGTCTGTCTTGCGCTGACAACCGAGCGAGAGAGAGAGAGAGGGACTCTCCGCTGCTAATCCCCGAGACTGCTTGAAAATCAATCAACGCTCTGAGTTACCTCGCCGGGGAACCTCTTGGAAGCTCGAGTTCCCGATGCATTTTAACCGTGAATTATAAAGTAACCCTGAAACCCTGAAACTGTTGAGGATCGAACGGTTGTCTGACGTTCTGAAATGGGTGCAGCTTTTGCGAAAACGAATTAAATGCCTGATTATAAAGCGTGAAGAGATATTTATTTTTGTCGAAGCTTTTAATAAAATGAATTTATTTTACATTCAATTTTGCGAAGAGCCTAATTATTCTAGAAGCACCCTAAACCAAGATTTACTCTGCGTTCTCGCAAAGTAGACAGTCCAAAATTTCTAATCGCAAAGGGCAAACGAAGCGAAGCTCCACTGCGAGGGAAGTCGAGTATTTTATTAACTGTTATAACGTTCGTCTCCGCCGCCGAGTCTACAAATTTATGCGACTTTACTACTCGGCGGCGGCGCGCGGGGCGGCCCATCGGCTTTTGTTCCGGATTTTCCCGCGCCTGCGGAATTCGTCAGGTCGTTCGCTGAGCCGTGCGCGAGATAATGAAATTCCTGACGCCGCGCGGCATTCGTGTTAGATTTTACGCCGACGCTTCTTAGTTGTTAGAATATTCGCTGGAAACATGAAATGGCGTGAATTTCAAGAATTACAAGCGGAGAGTCCTACGATTCCAAAGGCGCTTCTTTACTCCCGACCCGAGGTCTTTCTTTGTTTGCCGAGCTAGAATTT
The DNA here is from genome assembly GCA_035047165.1 of Ormyrus rosae. Classification (NCBI taxonomy): domain Eukaryota; kingdom Metazoa; phylum Arthropoda; class Insecta; order Hymenoptera; family Ormyridae; genus Ormyrus; species Ormyrus rosae. The sequence continues at coordinate 18,636,744 of JAWWML010000012.1, read as the reverse complement.
ACAGCGCCTCTGTTTTATATCGCACCTCGACTTTTTTTTTTTTTTAAAAACGTTCGATTTGATAGAAATAACCGTTCTTCCTGGACTCTCTCTCGGTTGCGACTGATATTGAAAATAAAACAATATATTTCAGTTAATTAAGGCAATAAATTACAATGATCATTTAGTAGTTTTTATTTTATCTTCCGAGATTATTCAAGCTATCGCCGTCAGCTACTCCGTAATCTACACTTTGCGCAATTAACGTGAAATAATCGTATCGAGCGGATGATTTACTGCGTGCGCGCTTTAAATTTGAATCTATACGTTGCTCAATATTTTTTCGAAGCCTTGTTTATCGCGTTAAACCTAGTTTTACTTCCTGTTTACGATTACGAATTTATAGCTATCAATAGAATTGTTTACCTAATTTTTTAATCGGAAAAAGTAAAAGAAAAATCTATAAAAAGAGGTATCCCGAGAAAATATAACTATCAAGAAAATTTTGTTTCCAACATATATATCATTGCGTAAGCCGCCTTGCAGTATAAACAGAAGGAAATTCGTGACGTAAGATCGTGCAAGAAAATAAACTACGTATGCGTTAAAAATGATGTAATATATGTATGTAATTATAAGTATAAAGTACTTAAATCCGCTTGTTATATCATTTCGCTTACTGTGTCGTGGTGTGCATGTCGGTAACTAAGTTTCTCGAAGCTTTCGCTTTAATTGTGCTCTATAAATTTCACCCGCGGACACACGATTCTTTAAAAAAACTCCCGCCTAAAATCCAAACACATCCAGCAAAGAAAAACTACATCGAATCGTTATAAAAATCACCCGCGATCCCCTTCGCAATTATATATACCGGCCTATTTAAAAAAAGCCGATCCACCGAGATTTATTAAACCCCATAATCATTGCGGAGAACGCAGGCCCATATAAACCCGCGGCGACCGCACGAGAGCAGCACAATGGCTCCGGTGGTAGACACAGGCTTACGTAACTCGTCCGCCGCCGAAAACGGGCCAAGTCGGACTCGGCCCCCGGAAAGCAACAAACTCTCTCTCTCGCCTATGCGGAGCGCGCGGCGTCGATAAATTAATCATCGCGCCGCGCGCGGCCTTCGGGCAAGGACGGCCTCGCGTGATTTATGCGGGCTCGGCGCGCTTCCGCCCCCTCCCCCGGCTGATATTTTTCGCGACTCCCGGGGGCCTCGTTCGACCGTCCCTCCCTCCCCCCCGGTCGACGTTCTCTCGGATATACGTTCGATGGAAAAAGGTACCGTGTCTGCGCGCGGGCGCTTCGCGCTCCCGGGGTGCGAAGCTTTGATTGTTTAATGAAGAAATTTATCGTGTACGAAAAGGTGCGCCTGATGCCGATTAAATCAGGAAAGCGTGTAATGCGCGGTTAACGAGGTTTTAACGATTGTGCCGCGCACTGTGCACCCCCTACCCGCGGGTCTAAGTTTTTCCGTCGTTTCGCGCTGTCGTTTTTCACCGCCGAAACTGCCGTATAAATCCTCATTAAATCGCTAAAGACCGTCAAACAAATGGACCTATACGCGTACGTACAGCTATTTCGCAAAGGAAATCCTTGATTACCGCGCGGGCTTATCTCGGCGCGACCATCGAAAAGAATACCTCGGACTTTCAGCTGTCGCTCGGGGAAATTTCGCCATCGATCAAAAAGCCCCGCGTCGACTATCCCGCGTGCATGTGCAGGTTTGAATTCCGCGGCGCGGCGGCGAAATGCTAATACCGCGGAAAATAACGCAAGAGCGAGAGAGAGAATTTCGGGCGCGCAAATTGCCGGGCGCGGGGTAGGGTCATTAGGGAGAAGCTGCGCCGCGGCGTAATTAATGCCGTATCAAACGCCCGAGTCGTTGCCCAATCGCGCTCACTTGCCCCAATAACACAATGAGAGCCGCGCCGCTTTCTCTGGACGGTTATTACGAGGAACGCCGCCGACGCTGTTTTGCATAGCTCAGCCGCCGCCGCCTAATTGCGCGATGATTAATCATAATCACGCGGCCCCGGATTCGGTGCGCCGTGAAAGAGTTTTAATTTGATTTGTGCGCGCCGCTCGTTGCTAATGCGATGCTGAGAGGGGGCTTTTTGCGCGGTGCGATATAGGCCCGCGGGGCTTTTATATTTGCGAATTAGCAGTATAGGATAATATGTTAATACTCGCAATTATCCCACGGAAGACTTTCGGTCTTTTCGCGTATTTGCGAACGTGTATATTTCATTAGCTTCGCGTCTTCGCCGGTGGGGTTTTGAGCAACCGAAACATCGGTTGTAATTTACTTGTAATATTTCTCGGGGCAAATTTTGCCTGTCGATTTTCTCTATTTTCGCGTTTGTTGCCTCGACGATTTCTCTTGTAGCTTTTTACGTCAAAACGCGATATACGTTTATAACTTACTCCGACACGAGTAAAAAAGCCTTATCAAATGGATCACATAAAAATTTGATAGTCATTATTAGCGCGTTAAAGAGAAACGCTGAGTAACAGGCATTAAAATAACTTCAGTTTTGCACTTTGATATTTATTTTTGGCACGATTATATCAGCGGTGTACTGCGATATGCTTTCTCGAAGTGACGAGGCTGTTAAAAAATGATTTGTCACTTTGACAATTACAATAAAATTATAGCCCGTCACTCCGAAAACTGAGAAAAAAAAGCTCCTCCCTCCTGTAAAAAGAATTTAATTTTACCCGGCTAATGTCTTCGTCAAATCCAGACGTTATTTATATCTTGCACCTCTTGAAACTTTATAAATTACAAAATAAAAGACGTCTCTTGACATTTTCTCCTCTCCGCCATCCAGAAAAGCTGCTACCATCTGACAAAATCATTATCCGCATTGCCAACCTCCATTTTTCCGAAGGAAACTCATCCCGGCAATGCCAGAGCGGGACGAAAGAAGCGCCTCTCTCTCTCGGAATAAAATAATTCATAAAACAGCGGCGCAGGCAAGGCGCGCGCGCAATGCTTTTTGCATTGAATGCTCGGGCGGAGTTTTTTTCCACGGAGCGGAGCGTCTTATCCGTCATTCGCTCGCGCGAGATATCCTCCTTTTTGCCACCTTTTCATTCCTCTCCATCTCTCGCCCGAGCCTATACATATCCGCGCGTACTTTTTTTTTTCCCGAGCTCCTCTCTCGGAGCGCTCTTCTCCGTTCCCCTCTCCTTCCCTCCCCCCGCGCGCACCGACATTTATCATTCATCATTCTGCATTTCCAGCCTTCCCTTTTTCTTTCATCCACTTTATTCTCCTATCCATCTCTCCCCTCTACCACCTCCTCGGGAGGCTTTCTTCGCCGGAATGAAAGACGCGCGAGAGGCGGCGGCGGCGTCACGGCTTCGGGAGGCTCACCTGCGAATCGGGGATTAACGTTCTTGGAGGCCCGAGTAATTCGAGGTAATTGAAGCTAAGTGCGATCAGTTGTAATTAACCAGTGGGCATTTTTTGCCCCCCGTTCGGAATTTCAGCTATTCGCCCGAGCTTTTTCCCGGCAGCGTGGATTTCGTATATATATCGTAAAAACAATTAGATTGCACGTCGATTCGTAAGAAAGGATACGCTGATAAAATTGATTGGTTTATTGAAATGCGCAAAAATAAGAATAAGAATGAAACGGCCGTTGCGTAAACGCCGCACCGGCTATCCGGTATCCCAACAATTTGCTCTATCTTTCAAACTTTCAGAGCACAATTTCATTCTCCCGCAGCTGCCACTTGCTTCCTGCTGAAATAGACGAGAAAACCCGTCCGATATTATATAATAAACCATTACGCGCAAGAAGAAAAAAGCGCAAAATCAAAGCAGCAGAGAGCCGTTCCCCCGAAATGATTTTCCAGATACGACGTATATAGCAAGTACAAGAGAGCGCTAAAACGCAATTCCTCTCCTCAGAAGGGTCGCTCTCGGAAGGCTTTTATTTCCCTCCGTCCCCAGACGCCATTTCGATCTCGCGAGAGAGAGAGAGAGAGAGAGAAGCCGTCTGGCGCTGCACCTGTGTATTATTAAACCGCGCTGCAGTCCGCGAATCGTAATGACCGCCGCGCGCGGCGGCGGCGGCGGTCTCATCGCCGCGCAATGCTATTCCTGCGCCAAAGCCATTGTTCGCGGCCGATTCCGACAGGGGGTTAACGATCTCCCGGTAGAGGAGCTATTTTCTACGGGCAGGAGATGGAGGAACGGACGAGACGGATGTGCCCCCGCTGTTTGTGTTTACTTTGGAGAGCGATGCGAGAGAGAGAGAGAGAGAGAGAGAGAGAGCTTTTTGCTTTTTGGGAAAGATGAGCGCCGCTGCGAGAAAATATGCCGTCGGGATGGGCTCGTTCCCGAGCTTTATATAAGGGAATATTTCGTTCCGAGCGGAGCGATTTACGGTTACTCGCAATTCTATTGAGGTTTGTATTTTTATAATTGCGCGCAACTACGCCGCAGTTGAACAAAAGCTACTTGATCTTCGGTAACTGTATATATGGATAAGCGCAAATGCCTACAAATTATAAACTGACTGCTGGTGTATATTTAAGGTTTGATTTTTCTCTAATACAGTTAAAAAGAAAGAATCCGTAAAAATTTAACCCATTGAAATCGAGACAAATCTCGGTGCAGTAACGTATTACCTCGTTCGTTGCAAAAACGGCTCAAGACGACGAAAATTTATTGCGGCACTCAATATCAAACAATGAATACTAAAATCCACCAAAACCAACAGCATAATAATCAATCGTTTCCCAACGTACATCAAGAGAGATCCTAATCACTCGGAATTTAAATACCGAGCGCGCAAGCGCAAAGTCGACTATCCCCCGTCGATTCCAGCGGGTCATCCCGCACACGGGCAGGCCTCGCAAATTCGCCGGGGAGCCGAAGTCTTGAGCAACTCGGATCCGGAGGTCTATCGTCGGTACGGAATCTGCGAATTATACATTCGCGATCTCTCGTTGCGGGCTGCCTTGCCGCGGCTGCTGCTCTTCTTTTTCTCTCTCTCTGCGGGGCTTTGAATTTCAAGCGAGGCGGTCAAGGCTCTCCTCGGTTGCCGAAATCCATGTATATGCGCGGCGATCCCCGATGAGATTCGACCTTTGCCACTCGCGGATTTACATGTTTCCGAGAGTTTTAAGGGTTCAAGTGCGGATTATACGGATGGTAGCAGGAAAATTTACGGACTCTGCGTGTATAGGAGAGAATTCGAAGTTAGAGGAAAGGAAAGGTTAAATAATTGTCTTGGAGGAGGAGTCCTTTTATGAATTTTTTTTTATAACGAATTAATTAAAGGAGCGTCGGTTTATTTGCTTTGATCACGATAATCTAATTATAAAGATAGGATCTGCAATCCGAATAGACTGAAAAAGCTCTCGGCTCTAATATTACAAGCCTTTAAATTAAATTTTCTCCTTCATTTGCGTCGGGACAAAAATCGGCGAGGCTTTAATAACTGAATAAATCTGCACTGATCACTAATTAAACACGCGTAAAGCCTTGTTTGTTTTCGCCGATGTAAAAGCCTTCCTCGATGCACTAAAATCCTCTCCCGGGGCTTCCAGCTAATTGAACGGCGCGCGGCATTAATATACCCTTAAATAACGAGTGCAATTAAATCTAATCTCAGATTAATTATTTTCTCACCGCTCCTCCCCGATATTATAAATTCCTCGGCCCCCCTCCCCTAACGATGCTAATTACGATCCGTTCCATTAACATTCCCACAAATCACGCGCTTCTTTACGCGCGAATATATTCTCCAAAAGGAAAAAAAAAGCTCCGCGGCCGTCGCCGCGGCGATTGCGATTAATCGCCCGGTCTGAATTCCATAATCTCCGCGTCTGCGAATGGAGGAAACAGAGCTGAACGCGCGGAAAGCTGGCTTGGATTCCTTCTTCGTTGCGCGCGTCGTGTTTATCCGCTCGATATTAGGATCGAGTTTTCTCGCGAGCGAGCGGAGCGCTCGGGGCCTCGTTAATTGCCGGGGTAATTGTTTGCCTTGAATTATGCAGGGCGAGAGGGAGAGAGGGAAGACGCGCGCGGAACTTAATTTGTTTATCCGGCTAAGAGAGTATCCGCTCCCTCGGGCGATGTGAGAATTGCTTTCGCGGGATCTCGCTTTCGTTTTGAACCTCCTCGAAATTGGTTCTGAAGTTTCGTCTTCTAGTTTGGTTAGAACGAACGAGAACTTTTCCAGGGTTGATGGGTGGTGTAAGTGATCTAAACAATTTGGTTAATTGTTTAAAAAATCATTTGCTTTTAATCTAGACCATTATTATATTGCACCGTAAGACGCGGATTTTAAGGTATATACTATATTTGATGTCGATTTGAAATTTATAATGTGGCGCTGATAAGTGATTAACTTCGCCATTAAACTGCAATTTAATCTAAGACTTGCAAATAAATTTCTTTTACTACGTTGCCATAATTATATTACAGATTCATTGTGCTCGATTCAATAGAAGAAAACTGCAATAAATCATGAGAATGAATACTTTTTTTTTACAACGATGACGTTTTAAGTATTTTCGATTGAATTCTAAACGCAATCAATTCCGATGCCTTAATGTGCATTCTTATAACATTCCATTAAGTTCCCACGCTAATATCAGCATTATTCTATTAAATGAGCACGAGAAGTTAAACGTTCTCATTTCAATATATATTTGACAGGAGCGCTCTCGGGTCTATTTTAAATTGTATTTAATACAACGAATGCTCATTAAACTCGCGTTACAAAATTCCGCGGTTCATTATTTCTGGAAGTATATATACAGTTTTTAACCGCGAGCGCTAAGCAAAGCGTAATTAAAGCTTTAATAACCGCTTAACACGACAGAGAGCGACGCCGAAGAAATTGCGAAAGCCGATTTACGCGATTACGCGAGAGCGCAAAAGCAGGCCTCCTAATCGAAATTCCCGTCCCGCAGCTCCGCTCGCCGCCGCGCTCATTGGCAGCGCTCCATCGTCGTCGTCGTCGTCGTCGTCTTTGTCGCTCGTCCTCCATTGTCCTTCCCCCGGCTGGAAAAGCGCATCGGGGAAGGCCGCTCACGGCGTGAAAGTTCGCCTAGCGCGGCCGGTTCACTGCCACGGTCACGCTACGTGCGCTGCGTACGATGATGCGTATACATCGGCTGCGAAAGTAAACTAAATCCGCCCGTTGCGCAATCGTTCGCGACTAGCCGAGGCGATCCCTCTTGGCGAGTCCAGGCGCGTTCGAGGCGCGTGAGGATGCGACACCACCACCGCCATCGTCTGCGGCGACGAGGACTGGGACTATTTTCAGCGCGGGATCGCGAGGAAAGCGCAGGATGGACTGATGGCGGAGGCAGGCTGGACGAGAGTGCAAGTGGACGAGCTTCGTTTATTGTTGGCTGGGGGTTTGGGACGGAAATCTTTTTTTAGGAATAAAGTCGAATTGAATGCAGTGTTGTATAAGACTGCGGCGTGTCGTTTTTCTATCAACGAACGGTAAACAAACAATAGCCGCGGTGATATACTAATAATTCATTCGTTGTATGCTAACAACCATCAATTTTCTTCCGAGCTTATTTTATATACATTTAGTATAGGATGATTAATTGATTTTCAGTTCCTGTTTTCTACTAGCATACGCACGACGTACGCGCTTGGTCTACTTATTTCACAATACTTACACTTTCTTATCTGGCTTTATCCGTAAGGACCAATACGGATTTGCTTATTACGCTTTTTGCCCGATGCGAGAGCTGCCTTACTTGCACTTTCGATTCGACCTCGTTTTCTTTGTTTTCATCCTCACCGTCCGCACTGTACTTTAATCGAAGAGTTCCTTATTCGGAAAATCGCAATTCTAACGAAAAGCAAAAGAAAAAAAACATCCAATTCCATCCGCAGCGCGCAGCACACCTCGCCGCGGAGACATTCGCCAAACACACTTCGCCTCTCCTCCCCGAACAAATATTTTCCTTCCAATTCCATTTTCCGGCGGAGAGCTCCGCGCCGCGCGCGGCAAAAAACAGCGAAGAGAGCGGGAGAGAGAGAGAGGAATCGTCGAACAATGCACGACGAGCAGGAGAGTCCCTCCTTTTTCCAGGGCGCGTGCGCGGGGTACATTAACGCCGGCCGAAGAAAATGCGCGGCGCGTCAGTTTTTGCGCACCGTATTCCATTATCTTCGGCGCGGCGCGACGCGATGCAAAACCGGCCGAAATGATTGGATTTTTATCTCCCATCTCTCTCTCTCTCTCTCTCCCGCTGGTAGCTCCTCTCCCCTGCGCCGACTTTTTATCTTCCCTTCTCTCTCTCTCTGTGCCTTCGTCCTTTATGCCGCTGCGGTCTATAGAGCGCTGCAGGAGTAAAAAGTCAGAGAGCGGACGAGGTACTACTACGGCCGCGCCGGCGAGAAGTACTTGTATATACGTTCGAGGGCTGTATCTTCGCTTATAAGCGCCCGCGCGGGTGTCGATTTAAAAGAGGAGCAGGAGGAACGGAATGTAGAGTGCATTCATAGAGCGGCCATTGTAGCCGGAGAATAGAACTATTTACTTTCGTAGAAGCGAGGGAGAGCGCGTTGTTTAGTTTAATATTGTGCACTGCCGACAATGTCTTTATGAAAGGAGTTTAAAGAAGTAGCAATGATTGCAGTGCCTGTACAGCTTGTAAGCTTTGCTAAAATAGTCGGGCAAAGTATCGCGTCTATTGTTTGCGAGACGTATATAAAGTAAATCAAGTTCAAGGGCTAAAATAATTATTCAGCGATTGCAAAATACTCTCGGAAGATGAAAAAAAAATGCCCGCAGACATCCTTCCCCGCGGCGTCTATCAAGCCGCGCGCGAGCAAAGAACAAAAACAAAAACAAAGAGATAAAAAAACTGGCGCTCAAAGTAAATTCCTTCAAATAGATCTCTGGTATTTTCCTTGTACTGCACGAGGCTTACGCGCGCGCGCTCGGCTATTGAAACTGAAAGACAGAGCGCTCGCTCGCTCGTGTGCATTTAGCAGGCGTGTGTGTGACTCATCCAGGTACATTGCACCCGGTACGTGTCCAGTCTCCTCTACCCAGCCGCTCTCGGCTCGTGTACGCTTACTTACCCACACGTCTCTCTCTCTCTCTCTCTCTCGCAAAAAAGGAAGGAGACGCTCGCGCGCGCGCGCGAGATCTCCCCGGATTTTACGTACGCCGACACTTTGCGGAAGTGATTTATCGCGCGAGCGTTAGGGCCTCGCTAACTGACTCCGATCTTAATTTATCGCTCGATTTTCCGTGTCTATAATTATAACGTTTGTCGTTTTCCCTTCCTTGAGCCGGACGACGTTACGTAAGGCGCCGAGCGCCGCGAGCCCTGTTCTTTTCTTTGGCGAGCCGAGAGCGGCCGGCGCGGATGCAAATGCTTCGAGGCTTTGGGGGAGAGAGAGAGAGATGAAATGCTTCTTGGAACGATTCGCGAGAGAGAGAGAGAGAGAGAGTCGCGCAAAAAAGAAGTGCGCCGGATTTTCGAGGATGCGATTATAGCGAGATTTTGAGAAGCCCGAGGAATGCGGAATCGCGGGGAGATGAGCTTTCTCTGCTTTCTACGACTTCGAGGCTCTAATTAGATTTTCGTCTAGAGCGTTTAGAATTTAATGTCCGCCTTTTTATTCTTACTCTTCTGTTTTGTGATTATTCGCGGAGACGCGAACGATTTTTATATATTAAAAAAAAGCTCAAGTTTTCACTTTTTTCTGTAACAACGACAGAGAATTTGAAATAATTGATAGTAACTGATATATCACAAACGCCAAGTACTGTAACAATTATCACGTTAATCGTCTCGTGTGCCCACTTCTTTTTCAAAATCGCCATCTCGCTCGCCGGAGGCTCGTACAAAACGTCGCGAGAAAACGGAGAAAACCGCGCGCGGAAGTTGAAAGAGAGCTCGCGAGCGACAATATAACTGTTATCCCCGGTGGACATAAAGCATAAAGGAGCTCTTCCAAAGTGCAAAAGAACGCTTCCAGCTAGATCGCGCCGATTCCGCGAACGCCAGAAAGAGCCAAGGCAAATAAAGCAGCGAGCGGCGCTCCGAGGAAAAGCAGAAAGAGAAAACGCGGAGACATATCCAAAGAGCGACGCGAAACAAAGGACGAAAATTCCCCCGGGCCACCGAAAATCCATATAGCCTTAATTAACCCAATCGAGCGTCGCGACAACGAGCCCTCGAGATAAGCATCCGCTCGATTATTTTACGCGCGCGAGGCGCGTCGCGATCGAAATTTCAAGTGAGCTTCCGGCGTATACACGGGCCTGAATTTTTCGCCTCCCCTACGACCGCAGATGCGCTTCCACACTTTGGATTTAATTCCGTCGAGCTCATCTCCCTCGTAATGACGCTCCTCCATTACGCGAATGTGTGGGAATTTATATTTATACGAGAGAGACAGCTGGATCGAAAAAGCGCCGCGCGCGCGCGGCCCGTAATTGAAAACGCAATTACGCCCGGCTGATTTATAAATGCAAAACGAAGAGCTTTAAGAAACGGACGCGGGGAGAGAGAAAGAGCTCCTTCCTCGTTCTGCTTTGTTCGCACTCACGAGGAACCGATCCATCGGGCATAAAAGCTATATCGAGCTCTCGCTCTTTCTCGCCGAGTCGCGCGTGTGAATTATTGAGAGCTGCGCTCTTCTTCGCTGCACCTTTCGCTTTTCTCTCCCGAGATATCAGCCTTTTTTCCGACACCCCCCTATCCCACCCCCTCGATTCTTTATTCGCTCCCCGACTGCATCATATAGATTTCCTTTCAATCTCCGCGGAGCTTCCGACTGCATCCGCGGCCCGCGTTCCCCGCCGCTTTTTCTCCCGGAAAATATCAATTCTAATTCCGCGCCTTTCTTCCGCAGCCGCTTCGTATCTGCATTTCGCATTCCTGGGTATTATACCGCGCTTTTTGCACCGCGCGGGAAAAATCGCGCGGAGAATATGCGAGCTGCCTTATTTATTCGAGTACGCGAAATTCGAGATTTCGAATGCCGCTGAAAAAAGTATATAACAATAATAATTCGAAAGGGTAACCGAAATCAAAAGTCGATTTGCCGAGGGAGAGCAAAAAAAAAAAAAAAAATAAGATAAGAGGTTTTTCGCACATACATCTCCCGTGCTCCTTTCTCTTTTAGTTATTCCGCGCGTCCTCCTCTTCTTATTCCATCTATCTCCTCCACCTTGATTCGCCTCTCCATTTCCCTGTTCTTCCTTTCTCTTTTTCGCCGCTGCTCGCTGCTCTCGTCCTCCTCTCGCGCGCTCCTTCTGCCTCGTTCGGGTTCTGCTCGTTCTCCGTCTCGCTCGCACCTCAAGAGCAATGAACTCCCGCCGCCGGTGGAGTATATCATCAGCCGACTGATACTATCCGATATATACGTATTCTCGAGGCTGAGGAGCGATTCCCGTGTGCACGCGTGTGTCAGTGCGCGTACAAACACGTGTTTATCTCTCTCGGATTAGATGAATGCGCGGAAACTCCGAGTCGAAAGGATGCGTTTATGTGCACTTATGCAGGTTATTGTTGGCGAGGATACGGGGAAACGGTGGGATTAGGAAGCAAAGGGGCTGACGATTCCGCGGCAGGTGAAAATACATCGACCGTTTTTCTGGAAACGACCGTCTATCATTTTGATTCGCAAGGCGAGAATAACGTCTCGACGTTCTAATAATTTCAGTCGCGAAACGCGAACGCGGAAAATTAAGAAAATTAAATGCGGATACACGGCGCTCGCTTGTTTCGCGCCAAAGTCGGAGGTAAAAGAATACAAGCGGGGGCCGTCGAAATGTGATGCACCGATAAACAAGCGAATTCGGCCATTTTCCCATTCGCACGCAGAGGCTATATACAGTCGGTAGTCGCGAGGTGCATTGTTGCAGCAGATGCACGTATGTACGCGCGTACCCGTGAATTTAAATGCGTGGAAAACATAACTAATCTCGCGGCGGCGGCGGCGGCGGCCGCGCAACACAGAGCACCGAGAGAGGAGCGCTTAGGCGTATATAAATATAACTCGGTGCACAGTTCCGCGTCCAGGTATGACTCGCTTATACCTGCCCGGGCTCTTTTTCCCCGAGCGAGAGAGCGTGTAACTGACGTTGCATAAGAAACTAGACGCCTAAGAGAGTCGGGGCTCTATCTCGTTGTGGAATCGCGCGTAACGCTCTTTCGGTGCAGGGCTTTTCTCTCTCCCTCTCTCTCTCTCCATCGCCTTATGCGCAGGCGCCGTTTATTATAATTCCCCGATGGGAGATAGCGCCGACGCGATTTTAGCGAGCCGGCTGGGCTCCTTTTTTTAGCTCGCGCCGACGCTTTGTTCGAAAATCGAAGCGGTCTTATAGTTCGCGGCAGGTGAGAGGCGAGACGGTATTATATTCGACGTTTTTGAGAGCCGCCGCGGGATTTCGGACTGGCGGTTCAATAAACTCGAGCGAGCGATTATTTTTAATCGTTTACCTCGAGATTATTGCCCGGCTTCGCTGCAAGTTTCATCGCTTCGCGAAGATTCCCGCGGATAAAATCGGTTGTAAAACGGCGTTTCCCTATTATATGCTTTTATACACCATCAGAGGCTTAGTTTCCGAAATATCGCGAAAATACCGTAACTCAGACTTCCCCCTTTTGATCTCGCAATTTCCGAGCCCGACCGAAGGAACCAAAGCCGCGCGGCTCTTACCGAAAATCCTTCGGCGCTTTGCTCCGATTCCGTCGCAGCGTCGTCGCTCATTACATGCACACGGGGCTCTCGCGCATCGCGCCTTGTTACCGGAGAGGGCGCGTCGTCGCTGCTGCGGTTTTCGCGCGTCGCGTCGCAGTGCAACCGCCAATATTCTCCTGCGAGAGCCCCCCGCATCCCCCGCGCCGTACTTCGCGACGCGGCGACGACAAAGTTCATTATCGTCCGGATTCCGAGAAAATTGAGCACTCCGCGCGAGAAAGAGAGAGAGAGCGGGTTATTCAAATTGCTCGCTCGCTCCGCGCGTTTTACGGGATGACATTCCGGTTTAATTAAGCGCGGGCGGCGTCGCGCGCGCGAACGCGATCGAGTTTCGAGAGAGTGCGAGCTTTACGGCTTGTATAAATATGTATATTAAAGTGCTTTTATAATGTAGGCGGATCGGGGAGGGGCGGAGTGGCCGACGGGGTTGCTTCGCCGAACGTTCGTATATGCTTTGTGCTTTCGAAAATTGCGCAGAAGGCAGACGTTAATTTTGAAGTTTAACTTTCGCTCCCGTAGAATTTGAATTTCTTCGCAAAAGTCTGCGGTTTCAAAGTATTAAACAAAAAAATGAACGCTGCCTAAAACGCTTAAATAATTTATTAACATTACAAGATCGTTGCACGCCGTAGTTAGCAACATCTGGCGCAGTTTGAAACTATAACACACACACAGACCACTAAAGAGAAGTTTCGCAACGTTTACTGCAATGATTTACGGTAAATACGATAGTTGCGCCGCTGAAACTCTTGTAATATCAATCGGAATATTAGATCAGGCCGTAAACTTCTCATCGGGCATTATATACGCCAAGGCCTTAAAGCAATTACCAATGTACGCATCCCGCGAAACCTAATCAAGAGCTTCCCGATAAGCGCGCGCCGGTTAAGAAAACGGCATTCCGCGAATTACCCTCGGCACGAACGGCTCGCGATCATAACTATAAAAGCCCAGAAAAGCCAAGCTCTCCGGGGCTCGTTAAGCGTCATTTCCTTATTCCCAGCGAGAAATCACATATCCGCCGAGTCGGCTGGAAAAGCGCGCGCCGAAACCTATATTCCCCGTCTGGCGTCCCTGGCAAAAATCCGGCATCTCCGCGGTGGATGCTTCGCTAGAAAACGGCTCTCTCTCTCTCCGCTTATTCAAATCTCCTCAATTAATCGCGGCGGCATTCAAGCTCTGCGCGCGGCATATTCAAGCTCTCTCTCTCTCTCTCTCTCTCTCCTATCCCCGGCATAAATCTCAGGCGTAGGGGGGCCCCCGCGCGCCGCGATTAATTAAAGAAAATTCGCCTTTTGTTTCGGCGGCGGTGGTAGTAGGACTTCCGCGAGCGCAGAAAGACCACCGCGCCGAGAGAGAGAGAGAGAGAGAGAGAGCGCGGCTTTTGTCCGTTCCGTCTTTGGCGCAGGCCGACGACTGTCAACGTGTTCATTACGATGACGGTTTTATCGCGGAATTGGACGAGGCTCGAGTGTATATACCCCCCGGCTTTATTTGGCGCGCCGCCTGTCGGATTAAAGAAATTGATCGGGGAGCCTGGCTTGGGACGATACGGAAGGATGAATGGATCGTTTGTTTTAATAGAGACGGTTGATTTTTTGGTTTTTTTTTTAGGATTTTCAGTAGTTAGGTTTTTTATGTTGAGAGAGCGGGGAGAATTTCCGAGAAATTTCGCGTAAAAATTACTGGGTGCACAACGACGGGGACGCCGTGATATTTCAAGGCTCGTTACTATGGTGATAACGTGCACTTTGCCGCGCGATGAAAATTGCTTGTCTTCGTGTACAAACTCTCTTTTAAACCTGAATCCCCATAAAAGTTAGTGTAAATTTTTTTCAATAAACACACAGCTTTCAGCACGAAAATCCATAAGCTCCTTCAAACGCCTTACAAAAATATATCTTCCGTTATCCATTTCAATAATTACCTTTCGCTATCTTGCCATCGGCCGGAATCCCAAAAAAAGCGCCCTCTGCCATTATCGTTTCCCGAGTCTCGGAATTCCGAAATAAGGCCTAAAAGCGAGGCGCGCGTCGATGGAAACGGAGCGAATTCAAGAAGCTCAATTACAACCATTACAAGAGCGCGGCGGACGAGACTCGTTTTCCGTCTGGCACTTCCTTCCGCACGCTATCCGATCCCTTCCCCGGCGCTCTTCTTTAGTAATTGGCTAATTAAGATCTCGCGGCTTGATTTCGATTTGCGGTTTCGCCTTCGCCGAGAGAGAGAGAGGTGCGTCTTGCCGGCAGGGCGCGCGGAATGCGTCGTTGGCTCGGCCTCGTTAAAGTCGCTCGCGAATCGATGAAATCGAGAGGGGATCTTTCGCGGGTTCCAGCGGAAATTTCACTCAAGATTCAGTCACGCACTTCTTTGCCCGATCCCGCGGCGGAGATAGCCAAAGCAGCCCTAAATTAGTTCGTTTGTAATTAAATTGCGGGTAATGTCGATCATTGCCGCGCGGGGCTCGTTACTTTTAATTGCGGGCGATGAGTATTGTGCGGGGGATGATACATGCCACTTTTTTTCATTATCTCTTCCGAGTATTTAGAGAAGAGCTTTGTCTTTTTTCCGCAAAGCAAACTGTATTTGGATTCTACGGTTATATATCAAAATAACCGTTCGGTGCGAAAAGTAACTCCTCGGTCGTTGCTCTTTCCCATTCAAATTAATTATTAAGCATAAAACGACGTAAACGTAACTGTCCTATTTCAACGAAAATTACTATTACAAAAAAAAACACCTTTCTTTAAAACGCGTCTTCACAAAGAACATCGCGTCCGCATTTAAGCGATACAAAAATTCTTTTCAAAGCTCGCATTCCGCGGCTAAAAAGCTAAATCAATTCCAACGGGTTCTCCCTCCCCGCGCGCATAAAAAAAAGGACGCATACTAGACGCACTCAAGAGCGAAAACTCGAGTTAGCAACGCATCCTTCGCGCATATCCTCGGCTCGCCGCGCGCTGACAGGCACTCGGCGCTGGCAGTCAGTCGGCTGCTCACCTTCCCCCGCGCAAAAATGCAGCCGCCGCGCGTCTGGAAAAGCCCATTACGCATTCTTTTTCTCATCGCGAGTCGCGGCGGCGGCGGCGGCGGCGGCGGCGGCACGTGCATTTTCACATAGTCATTCGCTGCTTCATTTCGCTCGGCACTTACGCCTTATCCCCCGTCTCCCGGCGAAGGAACGAAAACATTACGACTGCGGGAGGAGAAGGAGGAGGAGGGTCATAATTGTTCGCGCATCGCGCGCAGTTCCCACATACAAAAGCGCCGGAGACTTTAACGTCGGAATCCCCCTACTCGTATTTGCGTTTTACGGCGCGGCCGCCCTTTTTCCGTGCAAGCGCCGGGAATTAATTTTCGACGTCGCTTATTGACGGGCTGCCGAGAGCGCCGCGCGCGCAAAGCCGTTTGTTATTAATAAGCTGCCGCTGCTCGGGAGATTAGCGTTACCATTACGACGTTGATGAATGATTTCCCCAGTTTTGGAGCGTGATTTATTTTCGAGAGTTTCGTCCTTTGTTCTATGCGCGGCTTTCTCGGCTGAAGAAAACTTATTCGCTTTCTTGGGCGAATAATGTAACAAAGCAAAAATCGCGCGAATAATAGAATAGCTGATAAGCTATCGTTTATTGCGGTCGATGAATAATATTGACCGAACGAAAACGCGCTCCGTTTAAATAAGCATTGCGAGTCGCGACTGATATATATTTTGAAATAGCGTTTCTTTTGTAATGTTGGCCGACTATTTTTAAAAAAAGCTCCGAGCCGATATTTCATCGACTATTTTTACGACGCAAATAAATTTTTCAAAGTTAACGGCGGAGAATTTCGTTAAAAAAAGAAAAAGACTCCATTTCTATAAATAATTAAAAAAAATATTCTTCTTCTGTTTCAGGTAAGCGTTACCATCCCGCTTTTACGATCAATAATTCAGCGCTTAAATTAGGGATCCTTTACAGTAAGTACTTAAAATTTACGTGTTGCCTAGAATTATCCGGATAATCAATGGAGTATAGCCACTATCATAAATAATGAGCCATTACCGGGAATAAATGTGCGAACCCTAAAATAAATATAGCATAATGCAACAGCCGCTCGTGCATAATGCCTGCGCGGATAAGGGATTTAAATAATTTAAATCGCGCGGATATCATACTCGATTTCTAGCCCCTCGAAGTCGAACTCTTCTACGCACTGCGAAGGCAATTAAAACCCCGAGTAGCGCCAAGGCGCGTTTATTTATTGTATAAAATGCAACTTTTCGCGAACGGGGAAGGTAAAACGCCGCGGCCTTTGTATTTCGTTTGAATATGGAGGAAAAGGACCGGCGAAAGTTCTCTCTCCCGTATACCTGGGGCGACCTACTTTTCCGAGCAAAAATAACTTCCGGCAGAATCCATTTCCGCCCGCGGAGATAAAAGGCAACGTTTTTCCGTTTTCCGAAGGCCTTTTATTTTATTTTCGGGAGAGAGAGAGCAAAAGCGCGCTCCGCGGAATGTTGAATCTCGTTGATGAAAAAAAAAAGAATGGCGGTGTTCGTTGAATTTAGTTGTACAGTGGAAATTCTATATTAAGGATGATCTTTCACTTCAACGGAGTATTTCTGCCTTGGCTTCTCGGGAAAGTGATGAGTGCGGGATATATTTAGCGGGAGACCAATTTTACTACCAAATGATTCACTGAAAAGTCAGTCATATATATATATACGATCTATCTTTATATAGTTAGAATTCATTAGAATTGGATCTTCACTCTTGTAAGGATGCGTTTGTTTCCTTTTGCGTTTTCAGAATAGTACTTTGATCAAAAACAACTCTGGGCAAGGGTAGACCAAACTAACATTCCTTTTATATATAAGAAAAACTCCTTTTCATTCCTTTCCAAGCGAATGTTTATACGCTCGATAAACTAAGGAATTCGTAAAAGAACATTGCCATATGAAAATATTTATTAGTTTACACTGGAGTTCAAAGTACTTTCAATGTATTCGAGTTTATAAGATTATCAAAACTTCAAATATGTTAAATAACATAATAACTTTACGCTAAAGAGCGGACGAAAAAAAGTGCGATTAATTAAGATTAAAATTCGCGCATTTACGAAAACGGCGCGCTAATCGCGCGGCAATATAACCTCCCCGCCTCGACGCCAAAAACGCAAATTCCCCATTAAGCTGCGAGTCCTCGTTATCCAGTCATTCCGTGCCTCCGCCGCGCCATTAATCTCCCCCTCCGGTTTTCAGTTTTCCCACGTGTGTCTCCGCTGATATTCGCGAGCCAACCAACGGCAGCACCGTCAGAGTGCTCTTCCCCCTCGCGGAGTGACATAAAAAGCGCGGGGGTCGCCCCCCCCCCTTTATATTCTCCATCTTGGGGTACTCCGCTGCCGCGTGGACCGCTAATAATATTCGCTTCCTGCGAGAGCGGCTTTTCCACACACCGCGAGCGAGTCTCTCTCTCTCTCTCTCCTTTTTCCGTTCGGCTCTCGCGCCGAGAGGCCAACCACCTCTCTCCTTCCCTTTCCTTTTATTGCATTTCTTTTCTCGCGCATGTTCCGCGAGCGGCGCATCTTCCGGTCGCTGCGCCACGCAACTGCGCGGCTTTTTATTGCGAGCCAGACGACTTATCGCGGGCATCTCGCCGGAGAGAATTGCTGTACGGAGCCTTTGGCCAGTTGTTGGTTACTTTTTTTTTTTTTTCGATGAGCGCTACAGTGTGCACTTGGCTTTTTGGACCTTTTTTCTAATGGCCGATGTAGGCAAAGGTTTATGGTGTATGTAAGAGTACGTTTCGAGCGCCCGGAGGTTTCGAGATTTTCTCGGAGGGGGAAATTAGTGTATAGCCGAGATGTTTATGCTCAAGCTGCTTTGTTTGAATAGGAGTTGTTGCATTGAGGCTTGAGTTAAATTACTTATTGCTCTACAAAAAAAAAGCCTCTTTAGTTCTGCTATAAGTGTACTTACGTTATTTATTATGCAATGCATTCGAGTATACCAATGTATCTGCGAATAAAAGTTGTAATAAAATTATATTCGTCAGGAATTATTATCAACGTAAAATATTCATTTAGCATAACTGGTTTGGTTTTTAAAGTATTCTGGAAAATGTACAAACTATCTCTATTTAAATGAGAATACTCAATTTCGTAAGTTAAAAAAAAATGGCAAGTTTCAAAGCACATTTAGACGTTTCTTTTAAATATTGCAAATCTCTTCCATAACTTTATGACGGATTTCCTTTGTGCACGAAACAAAAAGTGAAAGTTCCATAGTCCGGTTCCTCGTGACGTTCCATCGTTATTTTACGTCAAATAAATTGTTTTTACGATGTCTTCTCTATAGAAGCGATAATAGGAAGTACAATAATTCAACCTTACGGTGCTTTCCTTTACCTATGTGGTAACGAACACTTTTCATCAGATAAACTATCGAAATTAAAGGATTAGCAGTTTTTCCTTGGCGCTGATTTTGAAAAAAAAACCTCGCGATTCTCCTCTTCAATTCATTTCCTTATCGATATATAAAAAAGAAACGCGACGAACAATTTAAAAAAAAAAAAAAAAATCGAAATTCCCCCGAAACAATGCAAAGTGAAACGAAGAATTTTCTGAATTCCCCGCGTCTCCAATTACCATCGAACGGCGCTCCTAGACAAAGCGGCCAACCGTCGTCGCTGGTAAAAAGACAAAAAGAAAAATTTGCAAGGCGCACACCGATATACGATCGAAGCGAATGAGCCGCGCGGCGAAAAAGGAATTAAAGGCAAAGCCCCTCATAGAGTCGCGCGCGCGGCCGATATAGGAATTGCAAATCGCTGTAAAAAAAAAAAGAAAAAAGGCGAGCCTTTTCAGGCGCCTCCGCGCTCTGT
Organism: Ormyrus rosae; assembly: GCA_035047165.1. Lineage (NCBI taxonomy): Eukaryota > Metazoa > Arthropoda > Insecta > Hymenoptera > Ormyridae > Ormyrus > Ormyrus rosae. Next base: position 18,617,175 of record JAWWML010000012.1, on the reverse strand, counting down.
CGCGCAATTACGCATGCGTAATATGCGGGCGTTAGAGTTACGCAACGCCTCTCTGTATATATTTTGGATTTTCGTTATACTCGTCGGTCCACCTTCGTCGAGGCGCGTGACTTTGGGCAGCTCTGTGATCGATCGTCAGTCCGTTTTGCGAACTCGGAGCCGAGAGTCTCTTTTTTTCGACGATTGTGGGAATTTTTAGGAATTTTATGGTGATTAAGAGAGAGAGAGAGAGAGAGAGAGAGAGAGAATTCGAGCGGCGCCGAATTCTCGCGCTCGTGGATACAGGAACGGTTCGGGAATAAAAATGCTTAACGAGGATTTAATTCGCCGGCGATTTTACGAGTGGCTGGTATTTAAAATTTGAAATGTTTGTAAATATAAATTTTATTCGAGAATCGATGCGAGTGTAACGAGGTTTGCTTGAAAAAGTACAATTTATGCTGTATATGATCAGCATAAATAGCTTGAGAGGAAAGAACTTTTTTTTTTTTTTTTAAATAACGGATACATTAGAATTATAAACTTGAATTTCGATATTTTGATGTATAAAATAAAATTAATTTTTATTCAGAGGTACAATAAATAAAACATATTTAAGCTACTTCCCGGTTAAATCGTTACTGCTAACGCTCGAGATCCTCGACTAATATAGTTAAAAAGTGAACTAATTAGAACGCTATATTCTGCGAACGCCAGGAAATGGAAAATTAGAGCCGCGATAAAATTTCTTCCGCGCAGCTAAATTCACGCTTTATTATTTCGTTTATTAAATTAAAGGAAAACTTAAATTTAAAAAAAAACGTTCACGCCATGACCCCAATAAATCCCAATTAAACTTAAACGCTCAAATTTTCCCAAAATCCATAAAACGAAGCGTATTCCAAAAAAAAGCAAAAAAAAAACATGAAATCAATAACGAAACGCCGCTCCCCCGGAATCGATCGGCAAGCAGGCGCTCTCGCACGATCGCAAGAATTTGGCTCGGCCTGCGGCTCGCTTACACACACTCGTGTATAATGTATGCCTAGCGGTAAGGAAAGAGAGCCCCCCCCCTCCCCCTTCCCCGGCTCGCCTTGACCATGAAAACGGCGGCACGAGGTGGCGGATTGCATAACTACGTACAGTCAAGTGCCGGGGCGCGAGAGAGAGAGAGAGCGACGCCACGACAGGAAGAGCGGCGCGCAACTTTTTGCATCCTCTCCTCCCGCCTTTCTTTCTTTTTCTTGCTGGAATGCTGCAGGCCATTTGTATTCTGCCTCTATAATCGCTACCTTTTCAGCCGCCCGATGCTCCGTCGAGCCTCGGGAATTCGTGCCGTGCTTTCGGGGGGGTTATATGTTATATAGCTTCGATTTCGATGGATTAGCGGCAGTTTTTTTAATTCGGGAAACTCAGGTTTATGTATATGCGCGGGAAAGGGTATTTTCGGAGCTGATTTCGGATAATTTTCATTTCGATTTAATTGCCAGCTTTAGAAAACAACGAAATTTAAGAAGTAAAAATATTATGCAATAGGCCTGCTTCGTTAGGGCTGCTTAGAGCGGAGGCTCTTTGAATATGTAAAAGAAAGCTTATGTTTACACGCATTTCATTGTGAGTAGTGTGGGGGTATTTACATACGTTACGACTGATCTTTATTCATTAAATGCGTAAAATGTGATTTTCGAATTTGGAATGCTAATGCAACTTTTAAGGGATTCTAATCTTGCGGGTAAACTGTTTGGAAAACTGACTTGACGCTAATTAGTTTAGTTTTGCATAATTAGCCGTGCGCGATCACGTGACGGCAGCAGTTGGTTAGTTAATGAATGAACTATTATCAAAACTAGCCCGTCCAAGCCCGAAAAAGGCCAGCTTATCCTCACCCATTCTGCAGTCCTTAACTTTCAAAAATTATCTTCCAACTGAAAAACTTCGTTTCAGCCTCAATTATATCTGATCATCCAACATTTCCTTCGCATTCTTTCCCTCTTCCTATTCGCTTGAAACAATTCCGCTCCGAAGCACCGCGCGGCGGCAACCTCCTATTCCGATTTAGAATGCTTTGCTCTTTCATCAATAAACAATAGAATTACGATCCAGCGGTGAAGGTCCCACAAGAAATCTCCTCTCGGCCCGAGGCTTAGAGCTCCTCTCCCTTTCCTCGAGACCCTATATCGGTTCGATCCCCGGGAACGTTGCGTTCCACCCTACCGCCGCTGTCCCCGCGTCTATTATATGCTTGCGAATTTTTTCGCGTCATTTTTTTATCGGACGATCGAATTATATCTTTCCGAGGCGGAACGTTTTCCGAGTTTATAAATATAAGCTCACGTGGGTTAAACTATCGATTCCTTACTTTCGGAGCGCACGCAAATAAATTCCTTAATAAACGCGGACTGTAGCTCCCGCTAATGCCTCGATAAAAACGGCTACATTTCGACAGCGAGAAGACAGTTTTCTATTCAGTGCTTAGCGACAAAACTCCGGAGTGCAGTGCACTCGCCGAAAGGGTTTCGCCCGAGGACTGCGGACACACATCGTCCCGCGAGCGAGGCGCCCGTGCAGTCTCCCCCGGAGTTGCACAAGCGGAGTTACCGAGAGAGCGTGCGAGTGTGTGCGAGCCCGTAGGTGGGCATGTACGTAAGCGCGGCGATGCGAGGCCACGACCTTGCCTTTAAACCTCGCGAACAGCTGTTCGAGCCGCGCCGAGCCCCGAGCTGTCTATAGACGCTCGTTACGGCTCTCCGCGTCTCTGTCGTCGGGCGTCGAGTTTTGCGTCGGCGCTTGCACGTTGCTGCCGAGCTTCGCGAAGTTCGTTTTTACGTGGGAGCGCGGATTGGGAAGGCGGAGCTGAGGGGGAGGAGGGATCGGTTTTGACGGGTGGAAAATTCAAGTGGAGGGTAGAGCTGACTGTCAGTTTTTGTGGGTTTAGAGGACGGTTGCAATAAAAGCACGAAATAGTTATTTGAGTTTTTAGTATTATTGTAAAGCGACTTGAGATGATGTATTTTTTCTCCTTTTATCCATTATTTAGCAAAGTAAAAATTAGCAAAGTAGTTGTAACGTCATCACTTTTTTATAGTTTTCAAATACCTTTTTTAAAGACTCAAGGATTCTCATTTCGAATAAGTACTTTATCGAGTTTCGAAATTGTCTACAGAACGGATCAATAATTTCAGCGGTATATATAAATGCGCTTACCGCTTCTTTTTTTAAATTTTGCAAAGCCAGCTCTGCCTCTCGTCTCCTCGGCAAATCCAAATGAATTTTTCATCGATATCAAAAATAGAAAGTATAATACATAAACAATGAAGCCTTAAACTTCTTTCCGACCGAACTACTTGAAAAAAAACACAAAAGCAGTACGAAGCTCAAAGCCGTTGTCTCCGAGCGCGACACACGTCCGAGTCAAACCGCAAATGCGCCGACTCGGAAAACTTTCGCAGAAGATCCGAATGTGCGTCGACGTCGCTCCTCGACGTGTCTCGCACAAGCGGAGCATCGTCGAGAGTCGTTTTCCTTTTTCGTCCTCCCCCCCTCCCCCGTCGTCGTCGTCGACTCGTTCGCCGGGATTTTCTTTGACTAGCGGGCTCTCTTACGTAAAAGCAGATCTATAAGTCATGCTGGAAAGTCGCGCGCGCTCGATTGTATAAGTGCCTCTCCCGATTTGATTTATTAACCGATGTAATGCTCGCACGTAGCTTTGTTCGATCGCCGTTATTTATTTAAGAGATAAGTGCACTTTGTTTGGTTATGCGCGGATGAAACGATTTGGGGATTGTGTACAATCAGCGAAACTGGAAGATCGATAAATTAGGTGATGTATGATGGAAAGAGTAAAGACATGTAAAAGCGAATTTATTGGATTAATTCTGACGGGAAGAATTAAATGATTTATTTCAACGGTCGAGAAACTTTAAGAGAATCAAGTCTGATTTACCAGTCAGTTTTAATTAACAAATTCTCGCAGAGTTTCCCAACAGCTAGATCCTTTTGCCACTTCAAAGCCCATTTTCATGCCAATCCGCGACTGCGAGCCGAATTTTTCCGCCGCGCCCTTTGAGTCCCCGGCGTTCCTCTTTGCCGAAAAAGAAAATTAATGCATCGGGAAATGCATTCGCGGGATTGAAAAAAAAGCACGAGAGCCGCTCCCCCTTTTTCGCCGGGCGCAAAGAGCATTGAATATAAAGTCGTCGGATGCTCTTTCTCCCCGGCGAAAGTAATTCGGCAAAAAAAGGCCATTTTCACCGTAATCAAAGCAGACGTCGACGGCGACGAGAATGGAGAATAATATTAGCCCGCGGGAAAAAGGGCTGCAGGGAGAGGGGCGGAGCTTTAATATCAGCCGGCTCGAAAGGGGATCGTATCGACTTTGCATATTTATTATCGAATTTCAAAGGGGTTATCAATTCGCCGCTAAAGAGTGAGTAGGAGGGCAGACGCGGGGATGGAATAAATTCGATGCTTGCAAGCGGAGCTTTTAAGTAACGAAGGATCGGAGAGGAGTTCGAAATGTTTTGTTAATGTTAACGAAATTCATTGGTTTCCGATGGCGCTCTTTTTTTATTACTTTACAGTGTCGTAGTTTTAAATTTCATTTTAAGCGCAAAGTAACGCTAATAATACAATTGTGTATTTTAGCACGTCTTAACATTCTGAAAAAGTGTCCTCCAAAGCAGAAGGAGGACGTACCACCCGAAGTATAATTCGCGAAAAATTGCTGTCACCTCGGAATTCGAGGAAAAATAATCCATCCGAAATTCCGTAAAAAGTAGAAGAGAAAAAAAAAGAAAAATCCTCGACACGAAAACCCTTCTAGTCTCGGCGAGTGAAAACGTCATTTTCGCGGCAGGCCGAAAAAAAGAGGGTTGAAGAGCCTCGGTCTCGCGCGCGCCCGAGAGAGAGAGAGAGAGAGAGAGGAGGGAAAAATATAAGTGAGAGGCCGAGGGAGCGGGACAAGAGGCTGCCCGGGGAGAAAAAAATCGGGTCGAGGTAAGGAAATGAGATAATAAGCGCGATAAAAGCCGGGTAAATAAAGCGCGGGGGATGGAGAGGCCTCTTTGGGGTCATTTTCGCCCCGACCCTGAGTGCTGCACTCGGCGCCGAGCTGCCTCTTGCAGATCTCTCGTACGTGTGTGTGTGTGTGCGCGCGCGTGCGTGCGTGTGTCTTCGAGGCGTGACTTTTCTTTCGACGGGCCTTTTTTGCAAGCTCTCTCGTTCTTGGCGAAATTGGAATTTCAGGCTTTCTCCGGGCGAGTTTTCTTAGTTTGCTTCTTTCGATGCTTCTTCGAGCAAGTATATGTACGAATGCGCTTTTCGAAATTAATGGCCGGAGCTTAGGAAAATAAAGGGGATACCGCGGGTTCGTCTGAATTAACTATTTTACTCGCGGTAGCGAAACGAGTCCTCGGCGCAGTTTTCTCTATGAAAGTTTAGCTCGAAATTAATTAAAATGTATATAAACGCTTTTTTTTCCATTACTTCAAAACACGAAACCGACTAAAAATTCCGTTTAATCTTTCAAGAAAAGAAGCGCGGCGCGCTCGTAACGCATCTCTCCGTCTCCCAGACTTCGCTCCAACTCACACACATACACATACACACACACACCTAAACTCGTGCAGCGGCGGCAGTTCTTTCTCTCCTCTGGGCTCCCAGCTGTACTTACTCTCGCATACATATTTAATAACAACACACATCGGAGGCGACCGTACGAGAGGCGCATAAATTCAGCGCACTCGCGCGCGTGCGCAATCATTATCAGCAGGAAGTTATTCGGTAACGTTTTATCTCTCACGGCGATGACGTCTAGAGCTGCTTGACTGGACGACTCGGGAGAGAGAGAGAGAGAGAGAGAGAGAGAGAAAGAGAGAGAGTCCTGTAACGAGCTCCGGCGATCGAACAGGACGAAAAAAAAAGAACCTGAAAGGAAGATCGATAGAAAAAGTTTAGTATAGCGCCGCGAGAGTAGTTTGCGGTTTGTTTTGAAAATTTATAGTTATCTTTGTTTACAGTAAAGTTTCTTAAGACCGAGCCGGATAGTAAATTATCGCAAGAGCCCGTAAGGTAAACGAACGAGAGGAATCACGAATTCTGCTTATAATGTACAGCCGGCATTGTCGTTAAGTACACGAGTTGTAAAGAACGTAATCTGCAGAAGTAGAAAATGTAAATGCACTTTCAAAAAATAAAATCCGAGCGTATCTTCCGCGAGAAAACTGTCGGCGGTGGGTGTACATGGTTATTACCGACCTGAGGAAAGGCCCGCGCGCATTCGCCGATTTCACTGCTGTAATTGACGGATGACGCAATTGATTATATCAATTATGTCGATAAAATCGTTCAAATATAATTTATTATATAATGCCGATTTAGCGGTTTTACGAGCGTCGTCAAACAAGTACAGCTGTAATTAGCTGTTTAAAGCTTAGTAAGAGCAACGTTTTCTTAGCGAGGAAGGCAATGGAAACGCATTCGGTTTTTAGAATTTATATGATTAAATGCAATATCCGCGCTGTTCTATATTTAGATTTTCAGTTGAATAAACTTTAATTGTCGTAATTTTCCCACGTAAAATAAGTTCCTGCTATTCTTTTCTTTTTTTTCAAAGTATTATGTTTATTTAACGAAAACTGTTTTTGTACGCTATAAATTACTTTTAATAGTGTACCCGAAGCTTGTAACAAACGCATAAAAGCTGTAAATATACGATAAGTAGACGTATACGTTCTATTTGCGATTCTAATTAATAGAAAAGCATAAAACCCAATTAACGACTCATAATCATAAAACTCATTCATAACGTGATTCTGTATACGACTAAAACAGTCTCATATAAATCTTGGCAGGCGTAGTACCTGCCCTGCAGAAGATGAAGACCCTTTTATCATCGTATCATAGAGAGATCTCTCTCGGTACCCGCGGATTCATTAACTCGTTATTCGAAAAAAAAAAAAACTTTAATTGTACGCCTTTGAATTTATTTACTCTACTCCGCCCGCTAATGGAAATAATTAAACCTGTTATTATCGCATCATGCGCGCGAGTAGAAAATTAACGCTGATTTTCCTGAATTTTCTCTCGCTCCCGAACCCGATGCTTAGAAAAAAAAAAGAGTGCCACAAAATAAACCGCTCTCGGCAGAATCCCGACGAAATTCCGGCAAATTCAGCCCGCGAGACCATTAAAAGTCGCATGGCAGCGCGCGGCGTCGGGAGAGCATTATCCAACCGATCCGCATCATCGAAATCGAGTTCCAGAGAAATCGCGTCACACAGCCGGCTCCGTCGTCGAACGAGAACACAAACAAAAAAAGCGAAAGGAGAGAAGGAGCGAGCGAGCGAGAGGGAGGGAGAACACGTCTGCGGCAAGCTCTCGCGCGATGCGCTTAAAACGCGAAGAACGAGGAAGAAGACGAGGGAGAAAGGAGCGACAGAGAAGGCTCATCAAAGAGGCATTGAACCCGCGGCGAGCGAGGCGGACCACACGCGTGTACACATGCCTAGAGCGAGCGAGGATCGCGATGCAAATCGCGCGGATGCCCAAGCGCGCCTCGAAAATTCGACGGGCGATTAATAAAAATTCGGGTGTGTCTGTCGTTCGCTCGTGGCTCCTTCAGTTTTTATTAGGATATCGGCGATTTGCGAAAAAAAGGTGTACATCGAGAGCCGATAGTTTATATCGCGCAAAAGAGGTTTCGCGAAAAGATGTGTTTTAAAAAAAATAGCGATTTTGCAATATACCGATGAAGAGAAAATTCAAGCTTAGCCTCAGAAACAAAACTCAAATTTCTTTAATGATATGTTTGTTTAATGGGCAAGCTGAAAAAGAAGAGAAATTAAACCAATTATCTGGAAACTTTATGCCCAAGCACACATCTCGCGAAACTGTTCACACAATTTTCTAAACCTCGGAAAATGTGAAACCAAGCGCGCAAAAAGCACAATGAGCTTGCCCAGTATCAGCGGGATAGTCATTACAATTTCTCTAGAGTTTAAATTATAGGATACGCAGCGATGTTATGTTGCAAACTTGATCGATATACTTAAAGTACTTTTTGCATTATATAAATAAACATTTCGCTCGATTACCTAATATTGATTAAAATCCGTTGACTAATGTCAATAATGGCGTATTGCATAATCGCGTATCCGCGCAGTTTTTATAAAAATATCGCGAGAAGAAGTGATTCTTAAAATCGCTACTGCATAAACAACAAACAATTTATTCGAGTAATCCGGCCTTAAACAATTTGAGCCAGAGATCTACTTAATAGCGGCCATTTCCCGCAAATGAATGGCCAATCTAAACAAAGCATCGCCGTCAGCGGCAAGCGTCGTAAAAGAAAGTGTATCAAACATTAGCTCCGCATCGAAAGCGCATTTGCCATGTAATTCAAATGCGATTCCAAGCAAATCACTGGCATTACGCTCCGACGAAAAATATTCCCTCGCCTCCGTAACGATCTCCGTAATATACATCGCGCGACTCCTCGATCCGAGGATTCGCAGACACACAGCGCTTTACCACACTCGAGAAAAGCAAACAGCCTCGAAGAAGCAACCCTCTCGAACGCGTCCGCGCATGCGCACTTAATCATCGAAATTACACTCTAAACTGTCAACGGGCGCCTCCGCGGTAAACGGCCCGCAATCATCGACCTCTTCATTAAATCGAACGCCGAGGAAAATTACAATCCGCAGGCGGGGACATATAATTCTAGACGCGAGAGAGAGAGAGAGAGGGGAAAACTGCGCGACTCGCATAATCGTAAATCGATCCTTTCTTCTCGGGTGTGTATACGAGCGCACATCTCGCCCCGACGAGTGAAAGTGCACGTATATATACGTACGATACGCAAACGAGAGAGTCCGGCCTAAGTCTGAGTGCGCCGACAAATTGTACGAGAGTTACCTAACGACGAGAGAAAAAGCTCTCGTCGGGCTGTGTATATGTAATGCGCACGTAATATATAATAGGCTTACGCGCGGCGCGCGGAGCAAAAATCCGATGCGTCTAAGCGCCGCGTGTTTCCCTGAGCGTGTCGGGGCGCCATTTTTCGCGATTAGGCGTGTGGTTTTTGCCCGCGTCGACGGATTTTAGGGGGAAAAATCGTGATTCGATTAGGCCTCGTCGTTGCATAAAGCTCGCTGAGAGGTTTTCCTTGTCGAGGATTTAGCGCGCGCGGGGCTCTTGACAGTCTGTCAAATTGTTTCATTGATATTCCTCGTTGTTTTTACCCGCCGTCGTACGTTATTTTCTGCGTTATAAAGTAAGGAAGTCTGGGGAAGAGAGTTTGATATCGCGCTCGAATACCGTGAATAATTAATTAAACAAAAATTTCGATGCAAGTGAAATTTACTTATGTAATCTTTAGAGTATTGTAGTTTACGTAGTGACGCTGTACACTTTTTATCCTTACAGCAGCTTCCATCGAGTATTACAACAATATCGCAATAATTATTTATCATTTATCATTACCATAAACACGCAACTCCATCAACTGCAAATCTCTCCGACAGGCCACCCCGAAGTCTCGGCACCTCATAATTCCGAGAGTCGGCGCAGAAATCATTGTCTTCCCACCGGCGAGAAAAGTCCCGATAATACACCTTTCCTCGCCGTCGGGCGAATCGAATGAAAGCTCCGCCTGCACGAGAGAAGCCCGTCGACTCGTGTATACATGCAGGCGCGCGTGACTTTCCGTCTACCCGGCTTCGAAATTAAGTGCATCCTATCGGCCGGCTCATTAAGCGCACTTAGCGGTTCGACACACACTGCACCGCACGCCGAAAAGCAGCGCCATGCAAATGCGCGCCGCGTTTCGAAAGCCGAGAGAGAGAGAGAGCTTAGAAAAACGGCCGAATCACGCTCCGGGCCGCGATTGCGCAACCGCCCGCGACGGGGGTGACGAAGGAGCGGCCGTTTTTCCTTGTCGCCGTCGCGGCCCATTGTATGTCGCGCGCGTATGTGTGTGTGTGTAATTGCGCGAAAGCCGACGAGAGGACTACGAGCTTCGTCGGGGATTTGCATTGGGCGGCGGGAATCGGTGTGAGAATCGAATTGTTGATCAGGCTCTGGGGATTTGGGAAGAAGTAGAAATTGAAAATTTTGAGAATCGAGCGTTTGTGTAAAGTTGATTTTTGGTTTTGGAGTAATGCAAATTTAGAGAGATTATTTTTAGACGGTCGCGACTACCTCTTATTTAAAGAAACGTAATTTTAGAAAATTATTCTCAGTGTTTTATTCATAGCGTACTGCACGTATATTTATAAAAAAAAAAAAAAAATAAAGCTCAGCTTACCGATTATACCTGCCACTAAAAGCTGCCTTGATCATAAAATTATTAATCGCCCTTTAATTCAGCCCGCGAAAGCAAACGCAACGCACACATACAGGCCGCCCTGAAACACCCTCTAAAAAAGGCGTCAATCCCTCAAGCCCCGGTGTTCAGTAGCGCCACTCGACTCGGCGACGGCGGCGGCGAACAAACTCGAGCGCGCGAAATTCCATAAGGGATTCATTATTCATTTTGCACGGCCGCGTGAGAACTCGCGCCCGTATACACAAACACCAAGAGACCGAGCCGCGGAAAACGCCGGCAGAGTAGCGCGAGCGCATAATAAGGCTTTTAATTTTAAAAGTGCCCCGCCCCCCTCCCGCCTAATGCACGTGCACCTCGGTATCGCTCTCTGTGTACATGTACAGCCAGCCGCGTAATTCGCGCGCGTAATAACACCGACCCGAAATAAAGGTAATTAAGCCCGGGAGAGAGAGAGATGCGGGCGCTTATCGATCTCGGGCTGATACGGTTTACTTTTTCGCGCCGATCTCCGCGGGGGGACGATTTATTTCGCGGCGCGGGAATATTTATGGATTCCGCGTCTGGCGGATCGAGCGGATTGAGATGCGTTCGGGATTGCCGGAGCGGGGGTTAATGTGCTTTGAACTTTAGCGGGGATTGATTATTTATTCGCGGAGATTCGATCTCCACGGCTTACGGAGGAGAGAAACGCTTGGAATTCGAAAATTAGTATGCCAATTATTTGCCTTTTGCTAGTCAACTCGCCTGTAATTGACTTATTCCTCGTAATGTTCCCATTCGTTTCGAAGAAAACGGGTATACTATATTGCGTTGCGTTGCTTATATTATACATTTTTTCCAAGTGTGAGAAACGTCTTATCAAAATTGTATCTGCTCGGCGGAGAAAATCTACGGAAAATTAAGTGGTCGAATGAAATTACGCAATCCCCGTAAACGGTTCGTTTTACGGTACCTCAAAGCCGCAAGGATCAGCAGCGCATCGTCGACCCGCAAACCACCACCACCAGGCGAAGCGTCAGCCCGCCGCGGAGAGCTGATAAAAGTCCGCTCTCGCACATCTCGGCCGCTTCCAGAACGAAATCCCAGAAGTTTCTCCTCCCAGAAGCGGCGCGCGGCCGCCTCGTCGTCTCTCGCCATATAATACGACAACTCCTGCAGCCCGGAGAGGAGAGCAGCATAAAGAAAAGCCGGGTAGATCGGCGCGCGGCGCTGCTCTCGCTTAATAAGGTTACGTAAAAGAGCCTCTCTGCAGGCTCGCCGCGCTTCGACAGACGAGGGGAAGAAGTCGTGCGCGCATGTTTAAAGATCCTGTGCCTGCTCTCCTTCTCCCCGGGCTTCTCTCTCTCTCTCTCTCCGTCGGTGCGCCGGTTGCGCGAACGCGGAAGAGCCGCCGCCGCAGCCGAGAGGCGGACGTCTCTCTTTTCTCGCTGTCGCGCCATACGTAACGCCATATGCACGCGCCGCAGCCGCCGCGGGACACAAGATGCATATGTCCATGGGAAAAATACGAGCGCCGCCGATATATTTCGAAAATGCGGGAGCCCGCGAGATATATATTTGAGAGACGCCGGGATCCCCTCGCGACTCGTGCGATTAACGCGCGGGATTCATTCGACCGGGGGAGAGACGGAAAATTATGTAAAGCTGCGTTTAGCGCGGAGAGCTGCCGCGCGGATTGCGCAATTGTTGCTCGCAGTGTTAATTGCAGAAGTTGGTAATCTTTTTCGAAAGCTCTCTCTCTCTCGCGTTTACAAGTCTGACAATATATTACCCCGGGTATTAAATAGCTCCTCCGCGGCGTCTAATTGTAAGTCGCTTGCGAAATATAGGCAGGTGTCTTACGTGTGAAATTTACGCAGGTTTTCGGCGAGAGATAAACGGCGAAAATCGACGGGAGGGGTAAAAAATAAAAGCAGAAACCGAGTATATAAGAGAGCCGATGTATACTCGATTGCTCGGAAAATTAATCGTCCCCGTCCAGTGACCCGATCGCAACAGCTGCGGACTGCCAGCGATGAATCGACTGTGCGTGGACGAGTATCCGAGGGAATAATTGACGTCGCCGATTGCTTTTCGATCTCGCTTTTCTACTCTGCAATGCAAAAGCTTTTACTGCGACTTTCCAATTTTCGAACTCTCCCGTTATATACCTCCGAAAATTTCGCCGTGGATCGAAAAAGTCCTCGAGCTTCAGAAAGAGCAAACGTTTTTTCCTTCTCTTCTTGCATTATTAAACAAGTCTTGCCACCACTCCGCCTAAACTCTCGCCGGAGCCTCGGCTAAACGGAAGCGGTGCGCACTCCGCCGAGCTCGGAGGCTAATACGCTTAACGAACAGATTAATTTGCTGCCGGCTCTCTGCCTCGAAAAGCGGGGAAAACGGGGCGAAAGATAAAGAAAGCCCGCGCGCGCAATGCCCCGGAGCGCTCTGCGAGCGAGCGCAATTAACATTTTGCGCGATCCGAGGACGCGGCTCTCGAGAACGGACGTTCATCCCCCCGAGGAGACGCACCGCCGAGTTCTCGCTCTCGCTCCTTCTCTCTTTCTCTCGAGAGGCAAGACGGGCGCAAGTTTCGCTCGCGGGCTTGGGCGAGAGTCGCGGAGAGGAGGATTCGCGGAAGAGCGCACGGTGATTGTGTCAAGGGGGCTGAAGCTGCTGCGGGGTTTTGGTTTGCGCGGTGTGCGCGGCTGCTTCAGATTGCAGTTTCTATATTTTTATTATTTTTGTCGCCGGAGGCAACTGGGTTTTTTCTGTTTTTTTTTTCCTTTTTCTTTTAACTTTTCTTTTAAAACTCTTTACTGCCGCCTTCAGATCCTGCAAAACGTCAATTACTTACTATTGTATGTCGGCTCAATCTATTGTTAGTTCTATACTTCGCTGACTTTTTCATATCTCAGACGGTTTGTAATAATTTGTAATCTTTACTCAAAAGCTTCTCGTATGCTAACTTTGGAAACACAACGAAATACCGAAAGTGTTTTATTTAACGTTTTTATTAAGTTAAAAATCTAACAATAAAAGTTCACTGCCTGCACTAAAGCCCGGCCATTACAAACTTGTACTACTACTTAACGAGAAAGCTCATTCGCGTAAACCCACAATATATAACCAGGCACATTCTTCAACTTCGTTCATCTCTCAACACCTAATTTAAACTACAACTTCCGCGTGCACGAAATTCCCTCTTCGCTCGCCGGCGTCCAAAGTAAGACATTATAAATCTCTCCCTATAAAACGAAACCGCGCTCCCGGAAAGTGAAAAAGAACGCGATCGAACCCCTCCCCCTCGGCACGCGTTACGCCGCGATTAGCAATAATTACCGATCCTCTCCTACGAGAAAAAAAGTCCCCGCGGCCGTATTTCCCCTACGCCGAGGCGGCATCTCTCGCGATCACGTAACCGGCGCGCGTTCTTTATATCGGTCCTCTCCTTTTTTTCTTTCCCCCCTCCCCGCGAGCACGTCGTTTCCTCGCCGCCTATTTATCGATTCCCCGGCGCTTGACGCCGCAATTTCTCGGAGCTTTTTCGCCGAGCGCTCGCCGCACTTCCTCATTCCCCCGGCCTTATCTCTCTCCGCGCTTTCCCGCGGGGTGTGTAACTACTTTAATTAGCTCTCTCGTTCGCTCGCCGGCGCGCGCGCAGAAATTCGACTCATTACGCGCGTTTACTTTATCACCACTAGGCTCGTTTATCCGCTTTTGCTTATTTTTTTTTGTTTTTTTGTTTTTTGTTTTTTGTTTTCGAGCGTGTTGCGCAATCGAGAACTCCTTTTTTTTCACCCGTCGATGGCTTGTCCGACAAGGTGTCGGCCCGATTTTTCTCCGGCGGCCCGCATTCGGAAAAGCCTCGTTGCGCAATAGTTATGGGCTGCGCCCGTAAATCGGAGGCATTAATTTTATAACGCACCGAGGAGAGTGATGCAAGCGAATTTATTTATTCGCAAACTGTGCACCTCGAGTTTTGCGCCTGGAATCTCCTCTCTCCCCCTCCGTCCCTCTTTAGCTCGTTCGTCATGCGCTTACAGCTCGTTTTGTTTCTTCTTTCTTTTTTTTTGCGCAACGCGCTTGGAAACTACCGACTCATCCTTTTTCCATCCGCCGCCGCCGGAGAAAAAGTCCTTAAATTTCCATTCGGAGAAAAATCGCCGGCCACTTTCATTACTCAATGGTTACGTATCTCTATTACTTGCCTGATTCTCTAATGCATACACGTAGGCCTCGGTACGTAACAATTTATACCCTGTTATTTCGGCTTAAACGGCCGGCGAGGAGAGCGATAAAATGCACTTTGCTCGGAGGAGGCCCCTTTGCGCGCGGCGATCTTCCTCTTCATCCGCGCATTTTCCGTGCCTTTTTATTATTTTCTCATTCGCTTTCCGCCTCTCCTGCCTCTTTCCTGAAAATTTCCGACCGACGCAAAATATTCGTCTAATTATACGCGAAAAATGTTTAATTAAAACGTAAAATTAATTGCGAAGTTATGCTTGTGCGAAATTCCTTTGTAAATTGTCCGCGATTATAAACGAGCCGATAAATTGCAAATTAATGGTATTTTACTTTCAATTAATTTTTTTCTTATTACAAATATTTACTATGAATATGTGTGTGTGTGTGTGTGTATTTTGTACGATACATTCCAAAAATAGCAATCTGTAACTACTTAAACGAAATTCTTGCTCCATCAATCACTCGTAACGCGGGATTTTCCTCAGAATTTCACCGTCAAAGTAAAAAAAAAAAGAATTGCTCCCAACTGTCCCCTTTAATCCGGAACTGAAACAAAGAAGAAAGAAAAGTTTAATTACATCTCTCTCTCTCTCCCGGAAAGCAGAAAATTCCATTACAGCGCCACTCCGCTCGCAAGCTCGAAACTCGCGTTACAACATCCAGCGTCGCAAGCTCGCGCAAGCAACTTGTCCCAATCTCGGCTCCGGGCCGCAGAAAGGAAGCAAAGCGAGGCGAAACGCGGGCACAGGCAAACACATATTCGCTCTAACCCAGTGAAGGCACTTTGCGAGCGAGAGAGAGAGAGAGAGAGAGAGCCCGCGCCGCTACCAGAATAAACTTGTTCCGCATTGCATTATTAGACGGCTATTTTCGGCCCTGCGCTCGCTCGCTCCGATATACCCGCGTATCCTTGTTTTATTTCCTTGTCCTGCGCGCGGCTCGTATATTTTAAAACTACCGCCCCTTCCGCGTCGGCCCGCGCCGGTATTCAGGGCTCCCGGTGTCTTTGAAGAGTTTCGTGTACGGCGAAGGCTGGCTCGGGGGGGAGGAGAAACTTTTCGGGGCTGCAGGCGCATTGAAAAATGCCGGGGAGGGAGGAAACTTGCGCCGAGCGGGGAGAACTTTGCGAATGGATTTTTTTCTTTTTTTTTTTTGACAAAGTCGAGTATTTGACTGGTGATTAGTTCTTTTTTGAGGGAATTACGCGACTTTCATAATTCTTATAGAAGTAGTAAATTTTTAATTTAAATTCCGTGAAAACTTCTTACCTTTACCATCGAATATCAGCCGAAATATAAAATTCCAAAAAGAATAATGTAACTTGAATTGGCTTCAGTGCAATAAAGCGAAATTATACCTCTCTCCACTTTTACGCGAAACAATCGAAATATTTCCTACCATTGCATTAGCCGTTCTGAAAAGCAGAAAATTATCAGCGACCGCCCCCTGAATCTCTCTCAGCCACCCACTCGAGCATCGTTCCGCGCTCGGCCGCGTCCTTTCCCTCGGATTCCAGAGTTTGCCATCCATCGGCAGCGTTTATCAAAAGCGACTCTCCGTCTCGGTAAAAAAAGCGAGAGCGCAGCTCGACAGGCGGCGCGGTATATTGCGAAAGGGCCAATACGAGCGGAATCCCGCGCCGCTAACGAGACAGTCCTGCATTGCGAAAAAGGCTGTCTCTCTCTCTCAGTCGAGGAGTCCTGAACCCGGCTCGCTCCGCGCGTAACCTCCGGCGGCCTATTGCGCCAGGAGAGGTAAAAGGTGGCTGCTTGCGGCTCACGACTCCTGCGGGGCGAGCGATCCCTTTCGCCGGGCCCGACACACACGTATATATACAGTGACTCCCCCCGCGGAGAGCAGATTCCGAGAGGCGGCGAGTCGCTCACAAAGAGAGAGAGAGAGTGAATTTTATTTATTTCGTTTGCGGGAGCAAGCTTTTTTTTGGGGGTGCTTGCGACTGCGGCTCGGGATTTTGGGGCTTTTCTTTATTGGAGGAGAATTGCTTTTGAAAATGGCTACATTTTTTCTATTTCATTACTTCAGGATTATTATATTGTTTTTTCAGATAATAATAGTCCGATAAAGTGATAAAACATGAATCTATCCGCTCAATCCTGCATGCAAATAAGCTATTCATTTTTCTATCCATTTTACTACTATTATACGAACTCTAAAATCCCTTTTATCGAACGATTTAAAAAAAAACTGCTAATATAACAAAGTAGCCCGGCTCTCAAAGAAAGAGCCCCTCAAAGTCCCATTGAAATCAAACACCGACGCGTCGGAAAAAGCGCGGAAAAAGCTCTCTCTCTCCCTCGGTATTTGCCCACCTGCGCCATGGAAAATCGGCTCTTTGTCCGCCCCCGCATCGGTCCTGAGCATTGTCCACTTCGGCCGGCAGTCCCTGCATTCCGGCGCTTCGGCTTGCTTACCCACACTGTGTACTTTAAGCTCGCGAGCGAGCGGACGAACGAGCCACGTGCGTGTGCGTATGTGTGTGTGTACGTGTGTGCGTGTGTGTGCCTTCCTTATCTTCCAGCCGCGCTCCTTTGTCTTATCTCCGAGGAATTAATTCGCTACCACTCGGCCGCAGGGCTCCCCCGCTGATGTAAATTAAATATTTGCTGCTTGTTTTGCGGCCGCACAATGGCCCGGGATTCTTGAGTTTGTGTGTTTATTGTAATTATCGCGGCGGTCTATTTGCATTTCACGGTTTTCTTGCGCCGCGGCGCCCGATGCGCTTTTCGTTAGTATAGAAAAGCAAATTTTTTTCCATCGGTCTACCTACGTGGATTCTATTAAAAAATTATTCGTAATTGAAACCTCAAAGTGCTTTTATAAAAGTTCTGCACTTTTTTTTCTTCCGCTTCTCCTTGAATCTGGAACTTTGTCCGACGGAAAGTCGATAGTCGGCCATCGCCGACTTACACTTTTTACACCCCAAATTTTATTTTCCGATTAACCGCTAATTCCCGTCATCGATCCGAGAGCGAAAGACGTCCGCGCCCGTAACATCGATATCCCCGCCCTCCCGCAGCCCGGCTTCTCTCTCTCGACTCCCATCTAAAAAAGTCCAACGTCCGAATGGGACTCGATAATCGACGAGATCAGCGGCGTCGTTCCCTCTCCGCGTCTAAAAATAAAGCGGCTCGATTTTTGCGCGTCGTCGCCGTCGCCGCTCGTATCGTCGCCGCGCTCTCTCTCCCTCTCTCTCTCTCGCATTGTGCGCCGCGAGAGGGCTCTTTAACGAGAGACTCTCTCGCGCACGTGTACTCTCTCACGCACTCTGTAATTTATACATCGTATGGGTTTTGCCGATGTATATATTTAACGAGCCCGTGTGTCGGTGCACTTTACGTGCCTTCCTGCACGTGGGGGGGAAGGCAAGGGGAGGGGATACGCTGGCTGCGGGTTAAAATTGCGTTATTTGCCTCTATTAATAATTGTTTCAGGGAGGGAAGTGACTTTTTTTTTCTTTTTTCTCTTTTTAAGGTGGAGCGCGGCTCGCGTGAGAAGTGCCATTATTTCTTGAAACACTTTCTCGAGTTTAGGTTCTTTTGAGGGTATCATTTAGGTTGGAGCAAGGATGGAAATGAAGCGTGAGAAAGTTTGGCGATTTTTAAAAAAAAAAGCTACCCAGGCATTATTATTCACAGATTCGAAAAAGCTTGCAATTTGCAATTAAGATCGCTCGATCATAAATAAAAGAAGCGAAGGAAGATTAATTGTAACGCTTTCATCGATTCTTCTCTTCGAAACTCACCTTGCAGCATTGCTCAAAATCACGCTTTCCTTTCTTTTATTCCCGCCGCCTAAATTTACCCCTCTTTTTTCGTTTCCACCTTCCTCCCTTTATCCGCAGTGATAAAAGTAGCCGAAAAAGCTATTAATAGCAACAATGGCCGTATGCTACCTCTCTCTCCCTCTCTCTCTCCCGAAAGATGGAAGGTTTAATCGAGAACGAGTCGTTATACGAGGCTGCGATAAATCACGCGAGGGGCGCGGAGGAGTCGAAACTTATAAAGCCGGAAGCTGGCGGCCGATCGAAGTCAATTTCCGCTATCGCGAGGATGATGTCGTTCTCCGCGGCTCTCTTTCTGCCTTGCTTCTTTTTTTCGCAGATCTGACGCGCGCCTGCATTATGTCACGCGAGAGAGAGAGGGAGAGAGCGAGTTTTACGACCTGTTGCGATATACCAGTTTTCCCTCTCGATCGAGCGCGCGGCTTTAACGGGAAAAAAACTTTTCCCTTTTAATTGTTTAATCATAAGGATTTTGTGCATTTTATTACGGCGGAGAGTACATAAAACGTGCTATTTTTGTATGCTCACCGAGAGATCGTGACTTTGTTTTGAGGTAATCGGAGGTACGACACATATTATTATCTTGATTCAGTCGTCGGTTTCATGTGTCTGCGAAATCTAAGATTTATCGTCTTAAACTTTAAAGTGCACCGACTAGGCCGTCCGGGACAATAACGCCAACAATACACAATAAAAGATTCTGTACCAGCTCGCAAGACAAAAGTATATTGCCACAGCATGGGAATAATATTTCAGAAAAAAAAGTTTTTATTTACTGCCTACCGACACACAGTTTCCAAAAGGCACTAAATCCTCGTTTGAAATTGGCTTTTTATAATACCCGCGGAGGATATCTCGTGGAAAAGCAAGCGCATCGATCAATATCAATATCCCCTCGAAAACTTGGAAAGTCTAATCGAGGAAAGTACTGAAAATGACTGGGCCCATTAGACTATCGAATTCCGGGGCGAGAGAGAGAGAGAGAGAGAGCCGAAAAATCGCTCGGGCCGTCGATCGGCGTTCGTGACGAGGCTCCATCGTTCACGCGGCTCGAACAAAAAAGAGCGCGAGAGAGAGAGAGAGCCGAGTATAAATCGCGTGCCGAATGAGGAGCAGCGGCTGAATTTACGGTGCGAGCTACGCCTCCGGCGAAAGGAAAATCGCGCGAGAGACTGGGGTAATAAATATTATTGGAAGGCCCGATGAATGCCCGAGAAAAATGCCCAGGAATCCTGGAAAGGTGTTCCTGCTCTCTCTCTCTCTCTCTCTCTCCCGCTCTCCTCGCTACGTTTCCTCCTGGGAGCTCCTCCGCGTAGGCAGACGCAATGGAAATCAGAGGCGATGGAAGGGAAATTTTTGCCGCTTTAATGTAGACGTTATTTAGCTGAATGCCGCGCGAGCGGTGCCAGATTACGCGCAGTTAAGTAATAGTTAACGGTGTGTAGTAATGATCGCGATGGAGATTTAGAGTCAATCGCGTTGGCACCTTGATGCTTGGCTTTAGCGAGCTAAGGATTGACGTTATCTAAATTTGAATGCTGTATGAATCAAGTCGGACCTTTATAGGAATCTCTTTCAAACATTCTGATTTCTGTTTAGCTGTTAATTAATTCGAAATCTATTCGTCCGCTTGAATGCGCGAAACGAAATTCTTTTTTTTTTTTATTACTTATCTTCGGCGATACTCAATGTAATAGCTGTAAAATAAATTATCCGTAATAATCAAACGTTTTCTTTTTGTTTCAGGTAAGCATTCAGAGGCAGAAAATCATTTGAAGTTGAGTAACGGGCCTTGTTTTAGTAAGTTTCTCTTCAATTTGTGGAATCTTTCTGAATCTCCCTCCAGATGCGATAACAGAAGAATTTATTGAACAATAATTGCTCGAAGAACATTCAAATTCAAAAGCCGCGAACTGCAATAACGGACTTCTCGAAGCACACAAACAAGTAATTACTGAGAGAACTATGATCGGATCAGTACGAAACTCAAGGCAGTAAAAAGCAAGAGCCAAACGATCAAAGCGAAAAATCCGGACCTTGAGTTTCAACAATTCACAATAGCAAGCATAATTAACGTCCCCATAGTTCCCAATTTACCGATCATTACTCTCCCTCTTTCTTCATGTCTAACATCTCGCGATCACGACAAGCCTTTTTCTCGAATTAAAGCTAATGATGCAACAAACCGCCTTCTCGTCTTGCCAAACCTCCTCAAAAGCTCGAAATAAAACAAACACTCCCCCGAAAGAGAGAAAAGAAGCGTCCTCTGGCGTTTCTCCAGACTCGGCCTTTGATCCCCGGCGCTGCAATCGAACTAATTAAAAGCACCTGCGCTCCTCCTCCTCCTCCTCCTTCTTCGAGAGCAAACAAGACGAGCAAAGAATCGCATTATCTCCGGGCAATTAATTTCTCGGATCGATAGGCGATATCCCCCTAAGCAAAAGAAAAGCCGGCGAGAAAATGATGCATCGACGGCGAGACAAAGAAACGAGAAAAAGAGGATCGGCGCCTAGTCGATCGAGTCGTGATGTCCAAGTTACGTAACTCGAGAGAGAGTGAGCGAGAGAGAAGAACAGCGTATAAGCTCGCGCGATATAACGAGTTAATTACCCGACGCGAGAGATCAATGCTCTCCGACGACGGAAGCTCGATCGATCGAGGCTTCATTACAAGAACCGCCGCGGAGAATTTTGAAGAGAAAAGCCGATGGGCATTTTCGTTTAATGAGTTACGTAACGTCGATTTTACGGTAACGTTGTACTAATGTGTACCTTCGCAGTTTTCAGTTATTAATTAGCATGGCTCTCGGCGCACGTTTTTTTGACGAGCTTTCGTGAATGTAGAAGACAGAGGAAGGGTGAAATTCAATCGAGTCTCTTTAAATCGTGCATGTCGTGATTTTGTAGACTGTACAGTTATAGTTTTTGCAGCGTAAGAATGTACAGAGTCGTTAAAAGTTTAGAAGTGAGTTCTTTTAGAGAATGTGTACTCATTATTAAGCGGGTAAAATATGTACCAGATGCGGAACTAGCTTCTAGAAGGAAGATAAATTTTCGTGGCACTAACTAAAATTTATTAGAATCAAAGCGTCATAGATTTCCACCCTTGCGATACTTTACTCTTCACCGTAGTCAAAGCATTTATCTCACTTTAAAGCATTTTTTAATACAAGTTTCTGCCTGACTGTGGTGAATAATTGAATTTTAATTCAAAGTACAAAATAACAATAACATCAATTGCAACTTTAGGCCAATTAGAAATTCACGTTACACATTGCATCCATCAATCCGTAACATTTCCAATAAATATTCACGCATTTTCCCAGTAATCTAGGCAGCAGTTCACATAATCAGATTAATTATGCAATTCGCACCATAATAGAGTAGCGCGCAATTCTTACTCAATAAATGCACTTTTTCCACGTCGTTCGCGCCAAAAGTAATCCGCATTCTTCGACCGACACTCCGCGCAACTCTCTCTCCCTCGGCAAAAGCAATTTTCTTCTTCACACACAGCTCCATTTTCCAATCATAAATTGAATTCGCCTCGATTTATTAAATGCCCATTCGCCGCTAACAATTAGTCGAAAAAAATACATCCGCCGCGAGACGGGGAGAGAAAAACGCGACTCTAACTAGATTCTCTTTCTCTCTCTTTCTCTACTCTCCGCTCGGGAAATTAAATCGTAAATGTAACAACGTCGTCGGCAATTACTTTAACCAGTAATTTTAATTGCGTCACGAGCTCGTACACACACGCACGCACACACACGAGAGCGTTTTCGTCTCGCGGCCGGGGAGAAAACCCGTTCCCGAAGGCGGAATGCTGCGCCGCCGCCGCGCGAAGAAAGCAGGGGATCGTCGTCGGCGCGGGGAGGAGCAACAAAAGCACCGCGCGGCCGCTTTTATATATAGTTTTCTGGCGCGCGGAGAACTATAAGGCTCGAGCGATAATTGAGTTTTAATACAAATCTTTCGGATGCACGCCGCTGTTATTGGACGAAAGTTATTAGGCTTACCGCGCGCGCGAGCCGCGGCGTTTTAGCTTTCTAATCAGTTTCTGGAAAACTGATAGCTTGCTCATGTAATCTTTAATTCGCTTTCGATCGTTTTTTGCCGGGGTATTATTGAGGCTGGAAAAACGGTCGGAAATTTTTATCGGATGCTCGTTGCTTTACTCGCGAGGTTCTAAAGTCTGTTTCTGTTATGTATACACAAGAAAAAAAAGAAATTCAAAACATCTTTTTAATAACGTAGAGCGCATGAAAACTTTCCGTGAAAACCTTATCTTGATGCATTCACACGACGAGAAAACTGGAAGATATTAAATCACAAAGATACAATTTCGTACACGATGTAAAACAACTCAATACAGCAAGACATCGATCGATTTTTGCAAATTTTGATTAAAACATCAAAAACTCATAATAAACTACACGCTAAATCGACATAAAACTCTAACATCACACTTTCCCTCGAAGCTGCAGTTTAACATATCAATTTTTCGAAATAAAAAAAGTCGCGCGTTGACTCACCCATCTTCATTATTACGAGAAATAACTCTTGCAGAAAAAAAGATTTTGCTTTTAGTCTCTGGTAGATATTGCTCGTACGATGAATTGTCTCACCCATGTTATTTTAGCAAAAATGTAAAAATACCCCGTAAAAAATTATTAGAGTGGTTCGGGGAAAAATAAAGTTCTGCTGGTTTCATTGGAATCCATGCTTTTCTCTCCCCTTTAATTGATTGAAATTTTTCAATTTATCGAAGGTGCATTGTCAATGAATACGATTGAAAAACTCTCTTTTTTTTCTAAAAATTACATTATTGTTTAGACAATTTTAGACGCAAATAAAATATTACTCTGATAAAACAGTTAAAAGTAATGTTTCTATATTTTATTATGCAGTGTTTAAAATTTTACTTTATGCAATCACGTTAATTACCCCCCAGAGTGTAATGCGTGATGAATTTGTAAAATTTAGGGCTTTATTTCAATATATCAAATTATTTATTGCTGTCAAATTTTAAAGTAACGGTCCGCGGGACGAATAAAGGCTCGAAAGTAGCATGATATTGAAATCAAGAATATTATGTACATATTACGTTATTACAACAAACTTTTATAGGTGCGCTTAATGCGATTTCCCATTTACACATACATATTATATCATGCACTGCGAGCTATAAATTTGTTATATAATTCGTGTAATATTTATATCGAAAGCCGTTAATGCAAAATCCTAGATTGCCGTTAATATAATAGGTATATAGGTTTGAATTTTATTTATCAAAAATTTTAACTCGTCAGAAAAACAATTTTCAAGGATCTTGAAAACGCTTTTTGCGCACTTCGGAAAAAATTATTATGTTTTAATCGTAAAATTTTAAGTATAAATTTACTCAAGAAATTGAAAGATACCATTAACTTCTAACATAACTTTATTTCCCATTGTTGCTAATTTTATTTTCTCCAAAACTCCCAAGTTTTCCAGTTTGTTTTATAGCTTATTGATGTTCTTTAATTTACGAAAGACAAAAGCATTAATTCGCACAAATAAAATGCTAGTTCTACTCTAACCTACGCCCGATTCATCTGTTATTTTTTTGCTTAATAACTCAAGCGCAACTCCAACATAAACTTGAATTTTTCGCGCGAAAGTATGAATTTCAATTGCAACACCATCTAGTAGCTGATATTTTTAAAAAGCTCATTGTGAATCTCTCGAATGTACTTTCCCAAGGAAAACACGAGCCGCGAAAGCGGCGTCGTAGATTTTACAAAGTCAAAATTGTACAGTTTATATATCACTTACGGGTAAAAGTAATTTGCATATTAACGTTATAAGATACTTTGAATGTATGCACCTGCGGCTACGTTTAGTTTCGAGATTTATATCTACACGTAAAAGTGACATAAACTTACGGGCTGCGAGTGCTTTTTTTTCCAAAACTAATAAGGCATCAGTCACTCTCGTAATAGGAAATTAAAAACGCCGAGCGCATCGTAGTATTTAAAAAAACGTTAATTACCCTAAAAACCTTTTAAAAACCGCGAATATTCTCTATAAAATAATTCGATACCATAAAGCGCGGGCTCCTATAACTCGCGCATAAAGCGCCCATAAAATTGTGCGCCATTATAAAAATTCGCCTAACTGTACAGTCGGCCCCCGCATAAAGGATAAAATTAACGTTAAAACTCGCACATGACTTACACGCAATTACATCCAACTCGCTCTAGCCCCCCTTCCCCCTCGCAAAGCATATAACCATAAGCTAATTCTTCGCTATCGAGCCTCCCAGCGACGCGAGACTTGAAATTCACGATAATTCCCGGAGCTTAAAACGCGGCGAGGAGAGAGGCCCTTTGCACGTGGAACAATATCGGCATGCGCCTCGCGTAATGTAAAACCGGGCGAGCGCTATCGCGCGTCTTATATTATATTCCGCGCGCGGCGTCTGGCAGGGTCCTTCGCGAGCATATAAATCCCTTAAGGGCCTGGCGTCGCGCGATGCGCGCGCGGGGATTTTTCAGAATCCCGTGTCGCCGCGGGAGTGATGGGTTTTGTGTTTGGAGTGGTTTGTTATTGGATCGACTGTTAAAATGACTATGTAGGGGGTGGAAGATTCGTGGGATCGGGGCGGAGGGGATTATTATTGCGCTGCGGGAAGTTTTGGTTAATATTAATGGAAATACGGCTTGATGAATATTCGGAGCTGCCTATTGTTACTTTCAGCAGGAAATGAAATTGTTGCTGGAATCATAGATACATAGTATTGCATGATGCAATTAAAAATTGTGATATACGTATTATGTCTTACACGTTGTATAATAACAATAACAGTAATAATAATAATAATAATTATTTTTACGCCTAATGTACATGCGATAGGAATTGTAATTTAACGATGAAGCTTCAAGTTTTAACATGAATTAATAACAATTAATTTAATGCAGATTATTATGCTTGAATAATTTAAATTAACCGAATAATTATAAACAGAAAAGAACTTGAACCAGGCTGTTTTAACGGAAAATCACTGCTTCAATAAAGATTTCGGATCATTCGATTATTCATACGCACACAGTTTTACGCATTATCCGGTAACCCGACGAACGCTCGAATAAATCTGCCCGCTGATTTTATACACTCGGTTTCCTATTATATGTAAATAAGCATTGATTAAGCATTTTCGAATAATCCGCGCCGGTGGATAAAAGCCGCTTGCAAAGCAACCCCTCCCCTCCCCCTTCCCCGTTCCGTCTGGAAACAATGCATTTTTACTATTCCAATTGATTTTGTTTACAAAAGGAAATTTCGAAATTAAACGGTATTCTAATTTAGCGCACCGCTTGGCAATGGGAATTGACTTGGTCAAAGTTGCAAAGAGCAGGTAATAATTGGAAACGAATTTCGTATAATTAAATCGCGGAAGGATTATGCGTGCATTTAAAACTTTTTAGAACGAAGGTATAAAAGAGCGATTAAAAGACCTAAAATGGAATAAGACAATTACCAAAAGCTTTATTCGAAAAATTTTTAACACTTTTTTAACGTAACACTCTTTTATTTTTCCGTCTATTCCGGGTTAAGAAAGCCATTAAAAAAAACTGTATTAAAAAATACTTTGCAGAAGCCCCGTAATAACTTGGAAATTACAACGCGAGGTCGTACGTCGACCCCGCGGGCATTTTATTACGCGAAATATATTTTTAACGGGAATCCCGCAGACTATTCATCACGTCCAGTTTCGCGGACCGCGACGTTGCCACAGCGCGCGGCCGTTAAATTTACTCGGCGCGAATTTTCATTTATTTAGCGCGCCGCGGCAGCGAGAGAGGCGCGCGCGAAAAAAAATCCAGCCCGCGCGCCCAATAAAATATCCCTTCCGAAAAAAAAAACAACGAACGCGGTAATAAAGCAGGCCTGGCTATTTTTTCCCGGCGGAATAACGAGCCGGAGGAGGCGGAAGCGGAAGCTGACGCAACTTTTTTCCCTCGCCCGCCGCGCCGCGAATGACAAATGCAAGCGCCGCGCTTGCAAGCTCCTCTCTTTCTTTGGCTCGTAAAGTAGAGGAGTTGGAGCTGAACGAGAATTGGGAGAACCGTTAATCTCCCGGACCGTAAGGAAGGTCTTAAGAGGAAGTTTCGAGCGCATCTCTCTCTCTTTTTTTTTTTACTTTCGAGAAAGGGTAGTTTCGCCGCGCGCCGCTTGCCGAACGAGAGCTTTTTAGAGCTTTTTCAAGTTTTTCTGGGCCAAGTTGGCCGCGGCCTTCCCGTAAATTAATTGCGTGATGAATCGAAACGATTCGTCAGGGTTTTAAAAGGGCTTTGGGATTATGCCGATGGATTCGGGGGAGGTTTTATTTGAATTCCATGAAATGCGGAATGGGCGGGCAGCTTAAGATGGCAATTTCGCGTTCGATTAAAAATTGATTAAACCTTCACTGAAAAAATGGTTTAAAAATCCGTTATTTACTTTGCTCCTGTAAATAAAAAGGCGTATAAAAATATTTTTTAAAAACCATTTAATCTCTTTAAATTCTCGGTACAAATAATTTCCATTTTCACAATACGTCTTCAAAACGTTTCTCCGCGAGCTAAGCACCATAATAAAGTCACAATGATTCGCAAATATTAAGCCTCCGCCAAAAAATCCTCTTACATCACCCCGGCAACATGCCTCTTCCCATTCATTGTCTAATTCCGATCCACTTTCTAATGCACCTAAAACACACACTCGGTGATACGTCGGGTCCCGAACAATGCCCGCCTCTAAATCAAAAGCTCCCCGCGATCTCCAGTGGGGGGAGGACAACGGCAGGCTTTTAATCGAAAGCTAAAAATGCCTTTGGACGAGAGGAGACGAGAGGAGAACGACGACGCATCCATCCCGTCGTCGGGGCGAACAATGGCTGCGCTTGACTTTCGCAAGGAAATCGGTTCTCTCTCTCGCGGGCGCATATAATCGCTTAATTTTACGAGCGCGGCACGTTTCGCGCGCTTTCTTCGTTCGCGCCGCAGGAATCCGATCGCGCTCTCGGTAAGAGAGGCCTTTCCCCCTTCACCTGGCCGCGCGCGCGCGAGGCGCTCTTTTTTTCGGCGATTAAAATTAATGCCCGCTGTAATTGAGCCGAGGGGGGAAGAGTCTCGGTGTAATAATGGGCCGCTGTTTACTTTGAGACGGTGATGCACCGCGCGCCGTAATGGAGTCTGTATACCGCCGCGGAGCGCGTTTAGACGATGCGCTTTTTCGACGGTTACGAGAGAGAGGGAGACGCTCGTTCGAGCGGCGCAATGCATTATTTCGGTATTAGAAGGCTTTTAGGATTTTTACCCGGGGAAAATTGGCCTGATGTATTGGCAATAAGGTTCGAGTCAATATTGGACGGAGTTAATACGCGGTGATTTCGCGGAGGGTTTTTATTGAATCATCGTTTGACGTATTTATTAACTGCACTTAATTTTTCGAGACGCTGTTACCCAACCTTAATAGATTATGCATTCTTTCTCGGGGAATAAAATAAAGAGATTCGAAATGGCTGTAAATTGCACACAAAGTAAATATTTATTTTATGCGCGAAATTGACGATCGCTAATAAAGATGCGAGGATAAAAACCGGCACGATCTAAATGAATTTCAAAACTAACTCCAAAGTTATATCCTACACTTCTAACCGCGAACGTTTATTCGAAAGATCTCGCTTCAAATTTCATCAGTCGAAGCGAGAGAGCCAATAAGACCGCGGCTTTAAAAAATGCAAATGATATTCAATTAGCCCCCACAATAACCAATTAACAAATTCCCCAAAAGAATCGGCAGACAAGCCGACTCGACTAATTAAACTAACGAATCCTCAATCAATTCTCATTCCGATCGTCGATTTGCACAATCGAAACTCCAGCCGGCGCGCTGCTCGGAACATCGCTTTCTCGCATTTTCGTGGCGCGCGTCGAAAAAGTCTCGGCGCTCATTGTTCGACAGCTCCGAGGCAGCGCAGGCACCCTCTCGCTCGAAAATCCAGCTAATCATCCCGAGCGAGAGGCTCTCCGGTAGAAAAAAAGGCCGCAGTTCCCGGGGAGAACAATGAGCCGCGACTCCTCCGATAAAATCGCATTGAATTAGAGACTTAGTTTTGCTTCGGCGAATATCGGCCGCCGTCGGCGCTCTCCATTGTTCCCGCGCACGCGCTCGCGATTACGACACGACGAGAGGATAGAGGCGAGAGAGTTAAAAGGCTCGTCCGCGATGTGCACCGTAATCGTAAACTTCGCCGCGAATGTGACGCTAAGGGGATGTGAAAGTTCCGAGAGCCGTCGAGAGAGGGGCCGGCTTTTCAAACTGTTTCTGCACGGATTCATTTTGTCTTTGGCGCGTTAACTAAGGAGTTGGAAATTAATAACTTTTTACTATTGTTTATATCCGAGCTCTTCCGCGGCGAGGCGGCGACGCCGGGATGGTATATAGTTCGCCGAACTTTTCGTTTAAGACTTGGTAAATTGCCTTTGGTTAGTAAATCCGGAGAGATGCTCGAGAAATATATTGCGGCATTGTCGGTGCTCAACGGACTGCCGAAGTTTCTTCGTATTCATATAATAATGATGTACGGGCTGGGAAAAAATAAGGAAGACTACGTTTATTGCTCGGTCGGAATCCTGGTATTGTCAAATATTTCTTGTTTCTTGTAAAAATGCGCCGAGTCAACTTAAAATAGCTTTCTAAACTTTCTTCCGCCGCACAAAGAGACCATTTTGTCGTTAAAATGTAGATTTACTTCTTTCGTATTAAACAATAATTTTAACGTTATTGTAGGTTTGCCATCCGTTTAAGTGAATTAGAGGAAAAAGTCGTAAAATACTGTATTTTTAATACGTTTTACTTTATCAGTGCTTTCTTTCCCCATAAATATATCCTACACTTTCACTGCCTCAAAATAGAAACAGCCAAGTACGGCCAGACAAATGCACTATATAGACAGCATCAGCGTTTCCCACTGATTAACTCCAATCAAACGACGAATCCCCAATTCCACCCGTATCTAAAAACAGCTCACCGGCAGCCCCCCTCGAATCGACGCTAAAATCATTAATACTTCGGCGGGGGCGATCGAGCCATGGAAAATTAATTCGCGCTCGGCTCGCGGCAGACGCGCGGGCAGACAGACGTCTGGCGCGTCGAGTCTCAAGGCCGCAGACGCGAAAAAAATAACACTCCCTGCCCCCTCCTCCCGTTCGAGTGCGCGCTCGATCGATCGAGAGGCTATATACGACGCGCGGGCGACCCTCGGCGCCGACGCCGCGCGGAGACATTGGGCGAAACGCGCGCGCCGATTTGCAGCCGGAGAAATCGAGGATTCGCCGCCGGAAGCTGCAATCGCGGCGGAGAGCGAAAGTGATGGAGGACGGTTGGCGGAGATGATGGCCGGGGAGGGTGGGATTCGTTTTTTTATTTTCGACGCGGAAATGGACTTTTTCGACGGGGGTGACGGTTGGCGCTGAAGTTTTGTGCAGTTTCGGGGCTCTTTACCTTTCTGTACTTACTTGTTTATTGTGCTTGTCAATTAGATTAAATCCAATTTCAATCTTTTTTCTGTTCCAGGTGAGTCCTATAAAACATTGCTACACTTCGCTCGATCCACGTGAGTTCGAAACGATAATTTACTCACGACAAACAGATTCCTCAAACTCTATAAAAAGATTCTTAAAGGTGACGTTTCAACCCAAGTCAACCGCAGCCTCCTCTCCCTCTCGCAAAATAAAAAAGAAGAAAAAAAAAATCTCGACAGGCGCCATTGTTCGCGCGCTCACCGGCCGCTAATGTAACAGAGCAATAAAAACGTCGCGCTCCTCGTCCGAAAGTGGAACGTTTAAGAGATTTATGCGCGTTTTCGTGCCTCTCTCGCGACTGCCAGCTCTCCTCGCGTTATGGATGCTTCAATCAACGTCGAAGGTCTCGAGACTCCCCCCCACACCCGCGCCACCTTCTCTCTGCATTTTTCAAGGAGCTGATTGATGCCGGCCCACCGTAATTTACCGAGAGCACCGCGGCGAACGGAATAATGAGCCCGGCTTTATGAAGTTTGCGCCGCGAATTATTCACGGCTGTTTCGCTCCGCGAGTCGGCGGAGAGGGAAGCTGTATTTGCGATTGGCCGATTCGCGTGGCGATTGATTTTGCAGCCGAGGCTTTTTCGAGAGCGGATTTCGTCGCTGCTGAATTTTCGAGCGGAGTCTTTTATCTTCCAGATTAGCCGAAGCCTCTCTCGGCTTTCATCGGCAATAAAAGTTTTATTGGCCTCCGTAAAGCTTCGCTATATGTTGTATATATATCCTTTTACGATTTTTAGTATGATACTTTCTGAAATTAGAAATATTAATTCAATATATCGGAGGAGAACGCTTTTTATTACCTCGTCACGAGGGCGATTTTTCAATTTTCCTATCATAGAAAGCGATCGATTTTAAGAAGGAAAATGAGAGCTCGCAAAAACGAGGAAGGTATATTAGCGTCGCCGGGCAAGCATGCGACAGCGGTAAATAAGGAATAGCTCGCGTGATTGCGAAGACCCGTGACGTCACGACGCGATGACTCGCCGCGTAAAAAATTCAATTTTTCGTTAACTCCGTCGAGCCTCACCCACAAGTATTAAATATCTCCTACGTTTTAAAATTCAAGAATTATTTATTCGCCTTTTGATTTACCTATACCATTTTTAAAGATCAAGGAGCGCGGTAGCGCTCCGAAGGCAAGTATGGAAAAAAAGCATAAGGACGACTGCGCTACTATATACTTTCGATATTTTCAATTATTTACTGCATTGATAAATAACTTTTATATGAATCATATCTAGGTTAGATAGAAAGCTATTTCGTTATACTACGTTTTAAAAAAAGTTTCATGTAAAATAATGATCTCAAATTAAAGATATTGAGAAACAAAAAATACTTTACTCTATACGAAATGTAAACCGCAGCACTGAATTCCCTATAACGATTCATCGAATGCAGAAAACAAAACAAATGCTTTACATAATTCCCGCGCGAATCCTGCGATATCCGTGCAGCCGCGGAGAGCGAGGCAGAAATTTCGGGCGGAATAAACAGCGGCAGCGCCCATCGATCTTGGCCCGCCGCAGCGTGCAATCGTAATTGAGCTTTTAATGACATCGTAGCCGCGCGAGCGATCCATAATGGCGAGAGCCGACTATAACCAAGGAGGCGCCTCCCCCCCGCCCTCCCGGAAGACCTTGAATTCTGCTACTGCTGCTGCTGCTGCAGCAGCAGCATCGACCCGGGGGCAGAGTGGCTATACGTCGC
Source organism: Ormyrus rosae (assembly GCA_035047165.1). Taxonomy (NCBI): domain Eukaryota; kingdom Metazoa; phylum Arthropoda; class Insecta; order Hymenoptera; family Ormyridae; genus Ormyrus; species Ormyrus rosae. The sequence goes on along the minus strand of JAWWML010000012.1, from coordinate 18,585,520 downwards.
CGAGGCACTTCCGATCCTGTAAGTGAATTTCGCCCGGGATGCGGGAATAAGCGCGCGCTCAGTGCCATCAAAGCCTTCGGCGCAGTTATTCACAGGCCCGGGGACGATCGGGGTGGGGAAGCGATGGCTCTTTGGTTTCGGAGGGTTTGCGCGTTCTCGGCGAAAATTGGAAAAGTTTTTCGCGTTTGGCTTTTTTTCAAATTGGTTTTAAATTTGTATATTGAATAAAATTATATCGATGGTTCACTTGTTATGTTGTAAAACAGAAGTTTTTTTTTTCTCCAAAGATCGTGATGATGTAACATACAGAAGGAAATAAAAAGGAATTAAAAAGCATCTGCTCGTAACGACCGAGAATACACGCACTTCTTATCAACCCAAAAAAAAAACCGCGACCGAAAGCAAAACGTAACCGCGCCACCGCAACCAAAACCGCACCGCAAATCCCAAGTCCGAAAGAACTCGCGAAACAAAACGATCCCCGAAGAACGACCGGAATACAAATAATAATCGATCGCGTGCAGGTGAAAGCCCCCGCGGCCGGCGTGCGTTACGCCTTCGTCCATCGATAACCCAAACACTAAATTTCACGTAATGCGCGCGCACGCAGAGATCGTCCGGCCTCTGCGCCTTTATATCCGCCGCCTTGCGCAAACCTCTCGAGAGAGGCAGCGGCTAAAAGTGTCGCCCGGCCCGGATTAGAAAGCGAGAGCGTACGCGCATATGCACATAATGAAATTGCCGCGGCGCGCTATCGCGCGGAATTACATTGCGCCCGCGCGCGCCGCTTCCATTATGCTGATTGTAAGAGCGGTCATTACGAGAGGGGGGACGGTGTGCTGCACTTTTTGTCGGTCGAGGCTAAGCGGAAAACTGCCCGGTTTTTTTCTAATGCGAGAGCGCTGAATAAATTTTCGCGGAACAATGGCGGATTTTCTCAATGGAGCGTTGCTGCACACCGCGCAGTTGAAAGCAGCGGCAGCTTGTGCGCGCCTGTAAATTAGCGGGGGGGAGTTTTGCGTTTTTAAGCTACACGCCGTAGTATACATGTCGTTGTTGGCGGGAAATGAAGGGGAGAGAAATTCTCTTGCTTGTAGCTCGGTTGAGTTATGAGATTATTTCCAGGCTCCGTTCCTTGGCGTATTTAGTTTATTTTAACAAGCTTTCATCGAGGTGCAAACGAGTTTTGTTCTTTATCGAAATTCGTCAGTCGAACAATAACGAAATCGATGATAAAAATGACCGTTTTCAATAAATCCCTTTAAAAAATCTGCGATATCCGCCGCCCTCCCCCGAATAAATTCGCGAAATTGGCATTATTTCCAAAAGCGCAGGAAGAGCGGCCTCCGCGCGGGACTTTCGAGTTTTGATCTACCGCTATATGTATTAAGCATATTGAATTCCCGATATTCAATAAATTTTATATTCTACGTGCGCCGCATGAATAAAACATGGAGAGCCGTTCCATTTCGCTCGCGCGCGCTTCCACGGCCGGCGCGCTAAAAATTTCCAGCTCCCATCGCTGTTACCCGAGAGAGAGCGACTTTTATTCAAACGAGCGGCGCACGGGCCGCGCAAGAAAATTCATTCTCCCTTCGCTCTTCGTCAACTCCCTTCCCCCCTCCGTTTCCAATTACTCAAAAATCCTCGCTCAATAAACATCCCGTCGTGTTTTTCTCCGCCGCCGCGACGCCGTAAATCCTCGGCTCCTCTAAAAAGCGCCCGCGCGAGGAAAGCACGTACCAGCTCTCCTCGGCGCGGAGCGTAAAACACCGATCGCTCGCCGGGCGCAAAAAACGGCCCGGAGGATCGACGAGCCAGATCTGGGAGCGCTCGTGTTTTCGCCCGGCACATCTTTCTCGCCTCATTTCCCCGTTCGGTGTACACATATATAATACTTTCACTGCGCGCCTCTCTCGCGGGATTTTTGTCGCGCGACTTGTCCGCGCTTATCTGCGCCGAAGGAAAGCATCGTTCCATTTCCCCGGATCGAACGACTTAAATCCATTAGCGCGCAGCGCGGCATCCTCGCGGCAGATAGCAGGCCGCGATATATACCCCGGGGGAGAGAGCAAAAAGCTCGCCAACGAAACTCGATATAATAAAGATCGGCGAGCGCGCGCCGATTCACATGCGCGTTTAGAAAGCGCCCCCCCGCGCTCGCGCTCCACATTTTCACCGCTCTTTTTTTTTTGTCCGCCGTTGTCTTTTTACCCGAGAGCCGTGCATATAGGAGCCTGGTGAATTCGAGGGAAATATGTGGGACGTTATGACATTCCGCTGATCGGCGGAGATGTAGATTTTATTGGCGCGGCGCCGCCGCCGCCGGCGGTATTATATGAGCCGCCGCTGCGGGTTCTAATGACCGGAGAGGTAAGGTTTATAGTGCGAGGTGCAGGAACGAGTTTAGAAACTTTAGGATTTTTCGTGCGTTCATTTTTAGGAGGAGCCCGAGAGCCTGAAATACTGCCTCGGTCGTTAGCGTAATGCGAAGGTGCAACTTACGGGGGAACTTTCTGCTGTGTGGGAACGCCTGATAGCATTCGTCGCGGCGGATAAAAAGATTATGCGCGCATGCATGCTACCTCGTAAAAACACTTTAGGCGTTCTTGTCGATTTTTTTAAAAAGATTTTCAGTGCGCACCGTAATTTACCTCGCAAATCAAATAATCAACGTGCGCGTAAAACCCGGAGTGGAAAACATTTTTCGAGCTCGAAATTTGACAAATTCGCCTGTGACCGCTTTCCCGACTGTCGATTTCCTCGAAAAAAAAAAAAAACTGAAAATCCCGCGCCGTCCCATTCTCCGTAATGCATTCATCCCACTTTAGCGATCCTCTCGCAGTCCCCTCGAATTTACATATCACTCGCCTAATAAACTCGGGGCTCCGCGCGCGCGCGCGACTCATAACAAATGTTAACCTAAAATCCCAGATCCTCGCGTCCGGATAGCTCCGCGCGAAATTTCAAAATTGCAAATTCCGATGCGAACTGTAGGTGCGCGCGTATATACATACACATGCATACGCCGGCGCTGAAATTCACGCGAGCACAGCGACAACTAGGCCAGAGTCGCTCCTCGCGCCGCCGGTGGCCCAATTCGATTGGAGCCTTTATGCGCGGGGCAGGGGGGACAGGGGGAGGGGGCTTCAATTCGCTGAGCTTTCGGATAATGTTTGCCCGGGGAAAAAAGCGCCGAGAGGTGAAAAGGTACGCGAGAACGGATAAGAGGGACGAGAGCGCATAATGATGATGCGGAGAAAGCGAGCGTCGAGAGCGCCGCGGATAGACGGGAGGTTTATATGTGCGCTTCCGAGCCCGTCTGTGTACCGTACAGTTTCGAGGCTAAAAACGCTGATAAATTCCGATAAGGATGGTTTATGCGCGGAATACTCGCTAATTAATGCAGATTTATTTCGGGTTAGATTTATTATTAGAATGTTAAACTCGGCTGGCGGAGTGTTACTTACGGGTCACTCGGCGGTGTATCGGTGAGATAATAACTTTCCGGGTGTAACGATTTATTCGTACATTATTAATAAGAGTTTGCGATAATACCTTTCTCTCGTTAGTTGCTT
>JAWWML010000012.1:18480679-18565456 GCA_035047165.1 Ormyrus rosae | reverse complement strand
TTCAGTTGCGGAGAATGATTTTTTATTAGCCTGCGGACGTTTGACGTGGTATAAAAATTGGTCGCTGCGGCAAGGGTGAATTTAAAGTTTTTTATTAGAAAGTTATTTTACACTATATGTATTATTTTAATATTTCCTATAAAACTTGTCTTTTTTCCGAATGAACGAAGCTGTGAAATTGTTGCGAGTGTATAGGATAACGTGCAATTTTCCAAGATACTTACAGTATACAGTTTTATAAATGCAAAAAGTATTCAACATCGTAAAATGTACTTAAAAATTATTTTTTTTAATTTTTTAACACCTGCGTTTGTTAAGTCCCCTTAGTAGTGGAAACAGGCTATGTACAGTTAGTTTACAATGCTAATTTTTTGCTTCCGCTTAAAAGCAAATATGAAGATACTACGTATAGCTTAAACGTAGTATTTTATCTAGGCTTTGTTTATACAAAGTAAATACCAATGTAAGCAGATTATGAACACACAAATCATGCACAGTTTTTGGATGATTTTCTATTTGATCTTGGATTGTTTTTATAGTTTATAAATAGATCTGACAGAAAAAACATTTTTTTAAATTATAAAGTACAAAAACAATGTTAAATTAGAAAATAATTTTTAAAATTATTCCTAAAATTAAAATTATTCTTAAAATAATTCCTTTTGATATTTAAAATATTACTTGCTTTCAAATTATGTCATAAATTATCAAAATTAATATAAATTTAATGTAAAATAAATATATTATTGCATTGCCCAATTTAAATTAAAAAAAATAATTGTTAAAAAAATATTTCAAAAAATTGTGCGATGGCCGGGAATCGAACCCGGATCAACTGCTTGGAAGGCAACTATGCTGACCATTACACCACCATCGCACCTTGATTTCGAGCGCTTAGAAAGGCAGGTCGGGATACTTGCCAAATCTAGACGACGCCCTGATAAGGCGGCCTTGCCAGTGACTGATAACGTGCATGCTTAATGCTCCTTTTATCTTTTATTTGCAGACTAAAATTAACCTTTGTACTAAAGAAGTTTTTTTTAGTAACATAGCTAAAAATCACATTTGATTGTAATTTAAGTTATTCGGTATTGCAATATAATTAGAATAAAAGCGTTGCAAAAATTAATTATTTAATTGAATTTTTAATTTATTCCACAATTCATATGTTTAAACTGTAAACAAAAAAAATCTTATCATAAAATTAACACTTTTATATAATAGAAAAATAATAAAGCTAATTCTCTTTTTAAAATGATGATTATTATTAAAACTGAACATCTTCAAAAAAAAAAATGCACGAGGAAGAAAAAGAAATAATAATGCGAAAGACTGAAATAAAATAAAAAGTGAAATAGAAACTTGCATGCAAGATCTCTTATTTCATACTTTTAGTCGAAAATATGTAAAATTTCTTTATATACAATAATTCAGTGCGCGAATCTTTCTTTTTCATATTGCGAGTTATGAAAAATAAATTTTTTAAATAAAGTACTTTAATAATTTGCTCTTAAATTAATCAACATTTTTAATTAATTAATTATTTACCTTGACAATTATAGTTAATTAAATGAAACTGTAATAAAATAACTTTTATTACAATTTACAACAATATAAGGTAAACAATGTTATCAAATTAACGAAATTAAAAAATATTTTAAAACTTGAGCAGCGGATTCATCTCGCAATAGACAGGTCGATAAAGCAGTTAACTTCACCTAATTTTAGCCCCCTCACTGGCGAAGCAGCATAATACACCTTATACTCCCGGTGAAAATTAGAAAATTCTCCATTCCTCGCAAAGGGCTCGAGCTCCTCATAGACCAGCCAAGCTGCTCCGTGAGTCTCCTCGGCTCCTCTCTGAATTCACTCTCTCTCTCTATCAGCGTCCATCTATCTCTCCCCCCGCGCGCCGGGAGAGTGGAAGGTAACGAGCGTAGACGATCGATCAGCAGCCTTCGAGAAGATATTCGTTCTCTCTTACGCTGGTACGTCGAGGAGGGCGGCGACGGGAGAAAGAGAGAGAGAGGAATAGAGTTCGATTACCGGGTAATTTATAGCCATAAAATGCCGAGGTAACTTGACTCGCGATAAGCGGCAGATTGAGTCGGACTCGTCTATCATCCGGGGCCCGAATGCATCGCTCACCGGCAGCGCGGAGCTCGGGAATTGTTCGATATCGCCTCGATTTCGCTCCTTTATGTTCCTTTCTTCCTCTCTCTCTCTCTCTCTCTCCCGCTCGCGATCTCGCGCTTTTGTTGTGCGTCCGACCGGGTATTTCACGCGTGAGCGCGCGGATTTATGCGCGCAGATGCTGCCGATCGTTATGCAACGCTTCCACGCTTTTTTACGCAAAGATAGCGATCGGAGCTGCAGTCTCTCTCGCGCGCGCCTGTTTTTTTTCTTTTTTCTTTTAATCTTTCCGATACATTACTTATGTAAATCGTGGCGCTTACGTCCAAAAATAAAATTCGGCGGGATACACGGCGCGGGAGAAAGTTAAATTTAGCGGCTAAAAGTCGGGGAAAAAGTTCGCGCCGCGGATCGTGAAATAGGCGTCGAGGCGGCGGGGATATTTTTGCGTCCGTAAATGTACGTAGATGGGTTCCGAGTACAGGCAAGACATGCAGTCTGACTGCACTCAACATGCGCCTACCTGCAACATAAATGCGCTGCTCATGTTACCTCGCGAATTTTAAAAGGCTTCTTTTTCAACTTCAAAAGATGTACGAACGGCTGCGAGGTGCAGCTGTTTCACGGCTCTCGACTCTGAATTGTTGCGCTGTTATTTTTATAAAACTTTTTAATTTTATTAAAGCGCGTACAAATGAGTCGCCGTATACGTAGGTACATTTTTCATCCTGTTTCTGGTTGCAGCGCAGAAATGAAGCTGGAAAATTTCGCTAAAAAAAAACAGCGCCCGACAATCAAAACCTAATAACACTCGAACTTAAAATCCGTAAAGCGCATTCTCGCAATTAAACGCGTCGCGGCTCGAACGGCTAAAGCCCCTTATGAAAAATTCAGCGACCGTCCGCGCGAATCGAAGGCACAATCAGCAATGCAATCAGCAACACAATTCCGATATTACATCTCCGGCTCCGGCATTCCAGCGGCGTAGCCCAGCGCCATAATTGCGCACGCGCGCGCCCCGCTCGGCTCTTTGGAAAAAGCTCGCGCGCGAAGCGCACACATAAGAGCCGATAACGATATCACTATTCCGGAAGCAATTCCGGGGCCCGAGAGAGAGAGAGAGATAGAACGCGGACTGAAAAAGGGGCGCTTCGTTATCGCGCGGGAAAAGCGCGCGCGAGAGAGAAAGAGAGAGACAGATGAAAAGCGCGTGCGCGGCGCCGATCGAAAAACACGGAAGCCCCGAGGCGCGCAGACGAAGCTAACGGTGAAATCCGCGGCGGCGGCGGCGGCGCACATGCGAGACGCCGGTTTACCGAGCGATTTATTTTAGCCCCGCGAGTTTTACGGGGCAACGGAGTCGGAGTAGTGCTTGGGGCTCTCGGGGCCCGGCGGACGATCGGTGATTAGAGCCTTTTTTACGAGCCGAAGGCCAAAGTGCTATGCGAATAATGCCGATGGGCGACATCGCTTTTTAAACAGCCGCCGCGGGAGATAAGAATGTCCGCTGGAAATTGCCTGCCGCGCGCGGCGGCTTCTCGAGTGGCGTTAACTTTTGCCTCCCCAACGTCAACGTTTTTACGGCGTTCCGTTCGGGTTTTCCGCTGCGTTTTTATTCGACGTGACAGTGGGAAAAGTAAAATATTTAATATAGCTTTAATACCTTTTTAGAATATTTTAGTTTCTTGCATAGAATTATGCTTTCAGTTCTAATTTAGTCGAGGTAAAATAACGAATTAAAGCGGAAATAACTAAAGAGAACGAAGAGCGCAAGAAAAATAAAGGAAATTCCTTTCCCAGAAGAATCGCACACGGCAGTCTGACCAGACGTGGATTTTTACCACTCGCGCGCTGTTAAGGCGCGCATATAGCCTCGAGCGTATACCGCACATTTCTGATTTACTCGGACATTAACTGCTTCGCGTTCGTCCGACTTTTCGCTCGGGTTTGCAAAAGTAATATTCAAAATTCTAATTGGCGAATTTCAACTTTCGCTCGCAAATTTATTTACTCGGTATTTTTTTTATTTATAATTGCGCAAGTTGGTATAACGGATTGGCGCGAATGTTATGTCGGATTATAATATGTGAAGTACGTATGTATTTTAAATATAATTCAGTATCGCAATGTAAAATTGCTCAAATTCTGATACAACAAAATAACATATTACAATTCGAATAAATTCAATTGAAAACGCAACTCAATCAAAATAAGCGGCACACAAAAAAAAAATGGTTTTCAGCACGTAACCATCCCATCTCTCTCGACGCGGGCCCTTTAATTTCGCAAAACCAGCCGATCGACAAAGAAATCTTCCCAGGCGCGGAGCGGTACACGCGATCTAAGCTCAATTCATCAGTCCGAGCCCGCGGCGGCCGCTATTATGCGGCACGAGAAATTTCATACATAGCCGCGCGGCCTTTTTCGAGAGCCACACCGGAAAAGGGCCAACCGAGGCGTGAAATCGCGCTCCTCAAAAAGGCGGGCACACGCGAGCCCGAGATTACACAAAAGCGGAGCGAAGAAGCCGCGCGCGATCGCGATCGGCCGCCGGTCTGTGTGTGTGTGTGTGTGTGTGGGCCGGGAAGTATATTTTAGTCGCCGCGTGTATTATTTCTGTTTACTCGGCAGTCGCGGGACTCGCGTGCGCGAGGCGGATCGGATTTTTTACGCTGTTTGGACGCACACTCTTTTTTTTTTATAATAATTATGTAATATAATTTTTTATCAATCGGGAGGTATAGTACAAAGAAGGAGCGAAAATAAGCTCCTTTTCGCTCGTTTCACGGTTTAGCGCGCAATGACGTATTAATGCGGATTAAACCGCGCGCCTAAAGGAAACGTCATTCGATTGAAAAAACGGTGAATGAAGCGGTTGGATCCTTCTTTTATTACGCCCTTTTTTTCGTCGTCGTATAATTAATAGAATTTGCATAGTAAAATTTTTTACACGGATCTCGATGTTAGATTTTATATTTTTAAAAACTTTATCAACGCGAGACATTACATTTCCTGAATCGGAAATTGTTGTAAAAGAAAGACTCTTTCACGATAAATTAACCGAGCGAGCGAATATCTACTAATGCAGCTGTCAATAACGTCAAAACTCTCGAGTATATCGCTTATTTAACAAACAATTTTTATCGCCCGACGTGTTTACCCCCTCGATACGTCCACGCTCATACAGCTCATAGTAAATTCGCGCCAATCGATAAATCAATCGGCCTTTTTTTGTCTCTCGCACTACGGACTCTGTCTCTCTCTCGCTGAATATATATACACGCTCGCTTCTCTCTTCCTGGACCGATTCATTAATTAATGCATACACGGCGCGCGCGCGCGCGCGCCAATAAACCGATGTACACACCTGGCCTCCGCTGCCGCTGCTGACGCAGGCCGCGCGCGCTTTTTTTTCTCATTCTCCCCCTCTCTCTCTTGAGATTCTAGAGATTGCGAGCCCGCGCGCTCGTTTGATGCGCGCCGGAGAAACAATGTGTGACGCGATGATTTATGCCTTTTCGATTCGTTAAGGATCGCTGCGAGGATTCTGATACGAATGACGGGTGAGGTATAATCCGAACGGCTTTTATTGAATGCATCTGGCCGTTGATTTATTTGCGATCTGACTTTAAATTCCGGGGAATTGCCTCTCTGCATTACCTTCGATTACGGGGGAGTTATAGATTTTCATTTCCGCGATAAAAACGCAATAAAGCACGCTTTAATCCGAGCAATACGTTTAATGCGCCTTTAAAAATCTTGCCGAACGAACGATGATGGGCAAAAGCACTCTCAAATCGAACTCTCATCTCCTCGACGTTTCAAAGACACCGAGCAAACGTTAAATTCCACATGCTCCAGTTTTCCGAACCTTCAATTTCTCCTGAAAAGATTCCTTAAGTTTCTCCAACAAAGCGATCGTGCTCTCGAAATCAGGTGAGTCGGATGAAATTAGCGAGGCCCGTCGCTCGCTTATCGATTCGAAATAAAACGAGCGGAGAGAAAGCCCCCCCCCCCTCCTCCCCTTTCCCTCTCGCGAGCGCGAAAGACGTGTCCTAATTTCCCGATTTTCCCGAAGCCCCGCCGACGCGAGGCTGCAATATAAATTACTTCCCCGCCGGGGGTGAGTTATATATTATCAACCGGTCGAAAAGCTTCGACGCGCTCCTCCGGGAAACGTTCCTTTTAAAATGCTCGCGTTTTGTATCGAGTGTCGAGTCTGCCGGGATGGAGGGGTCAAGTATCGAACGAGGGATGATAGATGTTTCGGAGGGATTTTATATAACGCTGAATTCTGGTAACGGTTTAAGTTTCATTTTGATTCGAGACTGATCAGTTGAAAATAATAATGGGTGTGTAAACAATTAAAGTGCAATATTGACTTTAGTTTTTGTGTGCAAGTGTTAAGTTAACATTAGATAAATAGAGAATTATTGAAATAAAGTATAGAAAATAATTTCGATAAGCGCCTCTTTAACTTTGCAGTAAAATCACACTCAGCTTTAATACCCCATCCTGAATAATAAACGACAAATTTAATAATTCAAGAGACCGCAAACCAAAGTTCAGCCCCGCTAAAAGAGCCTCTCTAATCCCCGACGACTTTATCGTTTTAAGGCCAGCCTCTAAAAAGCAGAAACGCTAAGGCAAACTTCGTATAAAGATGCTTTTGCAGCGCGCAACTCTTCTCGAAGCCTAACGCTCGGCGAAAAAGACGCAAAGCTCCCTGCCTCCACACAATAACGCAAAAAAAAGCACAAGCCTCAACGGCGGAAACAACAAAAAAAAGAGAGAGTCGTCGCATTGAAGCGCGGACGGAGCGCTCGACTCTCGCAAAGGTCGAAAGAAAAATTCCAACATCCGGGACTGCTGCAAGAAGAAGACGCGGCCGGACTCGCGGATAAGAAGACGGAGAGAGAGAGAGAGAGAGAGAGAGAGAAAAGCTCGGAGCCGCCGGAACTTTCGCGAATTACCGGGACTGACGAACGAGAAAAGTTGCAGCGGAAAAGTCGGCGGACGCTCCTTTTTCTCCTCTCTCTCGTCGTTCCTTTTTCTTTCCTGCAGGCCGCCTGTTTTTTATCGGACGACGACGAGAAAGTCTTTACGATGCGCCGTACGGACGTGTGTGGGATTAAAAAGTGAAGGAAAGTATTTTGTTCCGCTGCCCGCGGAAGACCGTTTTCGTTTTTATTCTTTTTATTTTTATTTTTTTTCTTTTTTTTTTTTACGCTGATGCCTTTTGCTGTTATTGTATTTTCATCCCGATCGGAGCTGAGCTTCGTACTTTCTTTAAGGGCAGTTTGAGTTTGATTTTGTTGATACGCTTCTTTATATCTACCAGTCTTGTAAAAAAAGTGCTTCGACTTTTGTTTACTTTATAGCAATTTTTTCCATTACTATACTATTTTGTATAACTAAATTTATTTAAAATTAATTAGTAAATTCAGCCTGATTTATTTCATTAAATTCAATTCAAAGAAACCACATTTTCATGACAGCCGAATGGAAATTATATTTCGACTTTAATTAACCGCTTTAAAAGCCGTTCTCAATATTCGTCCCGGCATTTTCTGTCGGACAATGACACAACGGCACATCGCGGCCCTATGAAAAGCTAATCAGCACTTAAAAAAATTTACATGTTATTTCGCGCGCCCGAGAGAGAAAGAGAGAGACGAGGACGAACAAAGAGGAAGCGCATAAAGAATAACGAGTCCACGGCGGCGCTGTATTCCGCCCTTTTAACGGAACTCTCTCTCTCTCGCTTCTAAGTTTCGCTCGCGAAATTCAACTAAACTCGAGTTAATTAAGCGGACTTGTTAATATTAATTTGTAATTTACTTTGCGAGAAAGTTCCCCGGGTCTGATGCACGGAATATTTTTACGTTTTAGCGAGGTATGTAGGTCGAGGGGTTTTAGTTTCGCCCAATTATTCGCGCATCTGGCGGCGGGCTGATGCCAAATGTATCAAAAATGCTGCGTAATGAGCGCCGGAAGTTTATTGAGTTTGACTTTAAAATACTTCCCTGTTAAATTAATTAATTTATACTTTGGTTAAGAACCCCTAAGGGATACTCGTTTGAAAGTTTTAAATGATAACTTTTGGAACATTTTTGCTGATGTCAAAAACGGGTAAACCCATTTATAACGATTTAATTAAAAACTTAAATAAATCCCGTCGGAAAGGGAAAGATCGAAAAAATTCTAGCCGAACGACCGCAATAACAATTCCCAGCTTCGAGCCTTAATTAAAGTGGAAATTTAAAAAAACCACTCTCGAAAAACTGGCCTTAAAATAAAAATCGTATCACCGAAAAATCCCCCCCGGAGCCGACGGCGTTCACCATAACGTTAAACCTTATCAAATTACCGAGAGGGCACAGCTTCTGCCTCCACCTCCGGCAAAAAAGTTCTCCCGAAGCAAAAAAGGCTCCCTTTCTTCCTCGGCTCGCCTCTTTCCATTCATCTCTCTCTCTCTCTCTCTCTCTCCTTTCTCCCGGCTCGTTCGTTCGCGCTTATCTCTCGCTACTAGGAAGCGAATCTGCCGTAATTAATTTTCAGGCAAACGCGCGCGCGCCTCTCTGCACGCCGTACCAACGGGAGGAGATGCTCTACAGAGAGTCGCGCTGCCTCGCTTCCGCCTCGTCGTCGTTCCATTTCCGGGGTGATTACCGGGCCATTTTTGAGAAGGAGAAGCGATTCGAACTTCCCTCTTGCTCCGGTGCACGGCCGAACTAAAGATTCCGAGTGCATGGAGTAGATGCTTTTCGGTTTGATAAGGGAGTTTAGATGCAGGCTTTTTTTCGTTTTTCCATGTTGCAGCTAGGATTTTTTTTTACGAATAGAAGCAATTAAATTCCTTGTTTACAATTTACTATACATTTAATTCAAAAACTCCATAAGAAATATCACCAAAAAACTAAGAACTGTCACGAAATTAGCTTCTTCACCCCATTTTCTTTCCTCCAACCTCGGCCCCATTTACCTCCCACCCGGCACAAAAGAACCCGATCACATGCAACCTGCCTCGACACTGCAGCCTGCACCGCTCGCAAATCATATTCCAAGTTCCTTTCCCGGTCCCGGTCCCAAAAGACGTGGGTAGAGCTTCTACTCGGGGCGGGAAATGCGAAATTGAAGGCGGCCACGGCGCGCAAAAGTGCAGGGAAACTATTTCCCGGCGCCCCCTCCCTCCGAACGTGACCCACTTGCGCGCGAACGTCGTCGTCGTCGTCGTCGCCGGGGGAGAATAAAATTGAATTATGCATCGTCATTTTGACCCACCGAGCGCCAACTATACGGAGACGCGCAGATGAGAGACGGAGAGGCGGAGGGAATGATTGAACGGGACGCCAAAAGTACACCCGAGCTTTTTTCCCGTGGAGATCGATAATGTATCCTTCGGGAAAATCTTTTGGTGCCTTTTTAGGATGATTGCGCAAACGTTGGACTAATTGGCAGCGGTACTCTACGTTATTGCTATTGAGATTTGGATTCTTCTTCGTTTTTTTTTCTTTTTGGCTTTAACTCTCGTACATAATTGGTATACATCGTTCTATCGAGATAAATCGACTGCCACCATTTAAAAACAATAAATAGCAAGAAAAAAAAATCCACAAGGAAGCGAGCCGAGCCGAAAGCGAAGCCCACACCGAGTCATCCGGCTGAAATATTAATTCTCGAAGATTCACGACGAGACGCGTATATTCTCCCTCCGCGTCACGTCCCCGCAATATCGGCTCTCTCGGCGCGGAATTCACTTCGCGAAACGACTTGCCCGGATATCCCTTTATGTTCGCGCGCTCAATTCTTCGATTCGAGCCGGAACGAGCGCCGATTACGTGTGCCCGCCTTTTTTCGAGGATTCGAATATATACGTATATACTCTCGATTCGCGATCGAGCGCCAGGGGTAATAATATGGAAATGGATTCGGATGGATTTGGAAGTTTCGCCGGCGAGGTAATAGACGCTCGATGGGATTGATGCCGACGTCGGCCGGGAATATATATTCTAGGATTGGTATTTTTTTATTTCGGCAGGTGGTTTAGGGGAGCTTAATAAAGTTTTATTCGCGGTGGAATATTTGTTCGATACGCCAAAAGATCCGTCGGGGTTTACGAATTTTTTTTTGCCGAGATAAATCTTAAGAGGCTGAATTTCGCTTTTCCCCGCGAGAGCATAAATTCAAGAACAATGTTCGTTACGATGCATGAAAAGGTATCCGCTGACCCAGAAAACCGGCTGGAAAATTTTCCCCGAAAAAATACGGAAGCTCTTAAGCAAGAATTTTCGAGCCAGATAAACGGTAAGAAATATTTCCTGCGCTTTTTTTTACCGACCTAAAAATATGAAAATCTCGAAGGGATTCGTACCGAGAGTCGGTCCGCCATTTTGGAATTTGATATCCAATGGGAGCAAGTTCGTAATCAGAGATCTTGGATACTCCTCGAGCAAAAGTTTTTGTAGAGTTTCATTGAACAGCTCTCCGTGAAACGAGGTCAAACTCAATGCGGAGTTTCTCGCCCTTTAGCAATTAAATTTAATACCTTTTTTACATGAATGCCGGATGGGTCCAAGTTACTAATGAGCCATTAGATATTTACAAGTTAAATTTATTCCTGTTGCAGGAGAATAACTCGATTCGATCCTTTCAACATTTTTGCTGGTCTTTCTGTTTATTCCATTTTCGGTAAAATATTTACAATTAAATTTAAATGCAAAATACACTTTACTAGAACGAGATTTCATATAAAGTTTTTTATTATTTAAACCTTTGTAAAATAAAAACTGAAATTTTTAAAACGGCATTTATTACGATGTACATTTTAATATAAATTTACATTTCACATAACCACATTTAAACAAGCTGTCATACAATAGTCGTAAATTATATTCGATATCATTTATTATTACAACAACGGCATATTACAATTTCACGAAGGGCTCATTTAATATGATACACAAATAAACAATCTCAATTAAAAGATTAACAATTCACACTCTCGCACAATACGTTCTAATTTATCCCGGCGATTGATGGCGCTCGCGCCTAATTGCAATTTATTACGTCGAGAGTTTTTCGCGGCGGCTGCCCTCCCTCCCTCCCTCCCGACGCACGCCGCCGTTTCCCCGGGAAATCAATCCTCGTTCATAATGCAAAGCCAGAAATCCATAATGCAACGGGGGGAGTTCGATGGCCCTCTTAACGCACCGCTCGAATAATTCCCTGAATAATTCATCCGCGATCTCCCCGAAACTATATATATATATATATCGCATCGGGCGCATTTTCTAACGAGACCGCCGCCGGCGTTTTTCTGCTTTCAGGGCTTCTTCAGGCGGAGCATACAGAAGCAGATCGAGTACAGGTGCTTGAGAGACGGCAACTGTCACGTCATAAGATTGAATCGGAATCGCTGTCAGTACTGCAGATTTAAGAAGTGCCTGTCTGTCGGCATGTCCAGAGATTGTGAGTATAAACCCCGGTGCTTTATGTATATGTGCAGCTCGTTCCGTTTAATTTGGATTGGTCCAAGTGGTTCCTTGAGAAAAAGTGCAAAGATTCAATTTTAGATTTTTAGATCCGCAGGTGCGTGGCAATTAAATGAGAATAATAATTAAATTGCGCTTGAAGTCGATCATTCTTTTGCTGAAAATCTTAAGAAATAAAAGTGCAGTTTTTTTAGATTAAATTATTAACTCGCGGTATGGAAGAAATGGTAAAGTGCCATTTAAGGATTTTAATGACATAAAAAGTAATGGATTCGCTGCCGAGCTCGCCGCACTCCTCATTGCTACAAGTTTTTACTTCGATAATCAAATTATTCATCTTAACTTATTCATGCAGCCTCTCTTGATTAATTATTTAAAGCACACTTACATCAAAATTATCAGCTCAGCCATTAATTGCATAACTTATTTAACAACGTTTCCATCGCCACCAAAAAATTTACCAGAAATTGATAACCAGCCAGATATAGGATTTAAAGCAAACGCTTAAAAAAAAAAAAAAAAAACAGCGTAGGACGCCGCGGAACGGTAAAAGATTCCTTGCGGCTTTACGGCCACGAAAGTATCTTGGGAATTTATTGCTAAATTCGTCGGCAAATGTACACCCCCTCGAGTTTCCGTTTGAACTGAGCTCATTCGCCAACAAAGCGAGGGGGAGGAAAAATGCAGAGCCCCGAGGAAGGAGGCGAGGGAATAAAAGAATTTCCTTCGGACGGTACATAAAGCGAACGCAATCTTCTTTTTATACCAGCCGAGTGATACTTGCTACCGGGAAAGATTGTTTTTATAGGGCGTGTATATAAATTATTGGATGAGAAAAAAGTCAAAGTAAAACTTTTGATTGACGTTGGTTTAATTTAATTATAAATTTTTTATGGAAAGCGATGTATACCGAAGCGAGAAGCTCGCTTAGTTTTCATTAGTCTAACTCGGGGGAATCTACATAAGAAAATGAAGGAATAACTTTTGATATATATACACGCGTTACTAATGTTAACGTCTTATTTATTCAAACTTCTGCTTCCGTACAACATTATTATATTCTCAAATGACAAAATAAGACTCGAAACTAAAAATTACCAATACAATCCCCCGATCGATACCCGAAAAATTCTTGCGAAAAGCCACGAAGCAGCCGCGACTCCGATTCCGCGGAAAAGCAAAGAGCCCCCCGAATAGCTCCAGCAAGCCGCAGGAGCCGCAAGGAAAAAGCGGCCATCGCGAAAACTCGGAAAACCGCAAAGACGTGCACCTGCTCCGCAGATATCACGCGGCGGCGGCGGCGTAGGAGGAGGAGCTGCAAAAGCAGGCGCAACTTCATCCCCCCCGGCATAAACCGCACGGCGGCAGCGGCGGCGGCCAAAGTAAACCAGCCGGCGAACTTGCGCGCGTGCATAATTAAACGCCGGAGTTGCAATATGCTGCGCATGACGTTGCGGCGCCACGGCGTTCGTTCCTCCGCCCCCCCCCTCCCGCGTCAACGCATCTATCCGGCGAAATTTTACTCTCCCGGCGCCGTTTTCTGTGTGTTTGCGCGAGCGACGACGACGCTTCTCCTCGTTTTTCCCGTAAGAGCTCCGCTCTCGCGAGCTGCTGGTGCTTCTTTTTTTTTGGCGGAGGAACGCCGTCGGATGAATATGCGGGACGCTGATGAAATTTGCAGAGGGACGATTTTGGGGACTGGCTCGCACTCCGAGGGCGGCTTTTGTTTTTTTAATCAGGATCGGTATTTTCGGGGCAGACGTTGTTTTTTGGAACGGTTGGGAAGATGGAATTATTGAGTTCGAAGCGTTTTTTTGGATGAAATGAAATTCAATTAGTATATTAATAAGAGCAAATAACATGGTTATTTACTCCGACGATAATAATTTATACCATTAATTGCGGTAAATTTTTAGACAGTATTTTATGACCAAGTAATTTTCATCAAAAAGAAAATTGGCTTTACCAAAAAATGTAATGACATCGTTAATTATCTCCCAGCACAATAAAAACGTTTGTAATTAACGCATCAGCTCCGCGCGAAATAAATAATCCGCCCGTCTCGATTCCCCCCGAAAGCATTCTTCGCAATCCGCCGTAATTCGAATTCGGAAGAGCCGCGCGGCGAAGCTTTGCTCAGCTAAATTTCCAAGCTCTCATTCTATTTTCGATACACAAGCCCTTCTTTTTCTTCCCGTTCTGCGGAGCTTCCTCTTACATACCTCTCCTAATCCCTCTCATTTCCTCGGCTCTCCCTCCCCTCTCTCTCTCCCTCGCGGCGGCGGCTGAAATTCTTGCCGGGGGAAAATCATAAGCTCGTGCCGGCGCATCCGCCCGGATTAACTTCTTCCGTGGAAACGTCGACGCAGCGCTTTTAGCGAGTCGAGATTTCTCCTTCCGCTTCCTCCTCTGCTTTTTCCTCTTGTCTCCTCCGTACTCCGCTTTCCGCGAGGGGAGTTTTGTTTCGCTTTTGCTTTTCGACCTCGTTACTAATTTCAGGAATTACGCGGATTTTTGTTTTAGTCTCTCTTTTTCGCTGTTCCGCATGCATATACTATATTACCCCTCTGCTCCATTTCCCCGCCGGGCTCTCTCGACTTTTTCGCGAACTGCAGCGAGGCTGCCCGGGGCTTTTGGGGGGGGAGGGGAGACAAAAGATAATTAATTGCGTTTGGATAACGCGCGTTTGCGCTGCTACGGGTCACTTGTGATTTCAGCTTGAAACATTTGTGTGCATCTTAATACTCAAGAATGTACTTCAGTGCTATAATTCCAAATCTTTTACCGATCGTATAAAAAAAAAGAATAAAAATTATCTAACCGTCGGTTTTAAATTTTAGTAAAAAAACAAAATCGTTTGGACTATAATGGCAATATTAAATATTAAATTTAATTGGTGCTTTTGTCCCGATAATTCTCGATATATTAGAAAGACAATTAAAATTAATTAATCTTGGAATTAACTGATAGAATGGTGGAAATTATGCGATCATTGATGTGAAATTGCACTGTTTATTCAACTAATTAATTATTTCTAATTCACCTGGCTACTCTGCATTATTCTAAAATAGAGCTTGCGCACCACACAAAATGGTAATTAGAAATTTACTAAATAGTAAATAACGCAGCGGACATAAATTTCACATATCAAAATTATCACGATTGTTTAGCATAAGTGAATTTTACAATGGAAAATCAATCCACAATTAAACAACGAGATACATTACAACATTCATTAACATTTCATTTCAACTAAATATCATTAAATAAATCCCATCTCCCGAATTTCAGCGGTCCGATACGGCCGAGTGCCAAAGCGCTCGCGCGAGCGAGGCCCAGACGACGCGACGCCCACGACGACGACGACGACGACGACGACGCCGACGGGCGGCGGCGGCGGGGGCGGAGGAGGGGGCGGCGGCCCCGTCACCCCGACGGGCACCAACGGCGTCGTGCCCCAGCTGGCCACCGCCACCGCCGCTAACAACAACAACAACAACAACACCACCACGGCGAACAACAACAACAGCAGCCCGAGCAACAATAACAACAACAACAACAACAGCATCAGCAGCAGCCCCCAGAGCCAGAACGCGATAGCCCGGGTGCCGCAGGCGACCGTCGTCGAGGCCGACCAGTCCGACGCCGACGTCAAGCAGCTCGCCGTCTACGACGTCATTCTCCAGGTTTCGCAGGCACATCATGCCCATTGTGGCTTTACCGATGAGTCCACGAGGGGCATCGTCAGGAAACCTATGATCATACCTGTAAGTCGTTGAGGAGCAGGTCGTAGCTTAGAACGCTTGAGCCATGATATTACGTAACTTTCAAAAGGAAAGATGCCGAAAGAGTCCGAAAATGAGAAAGGAACCGATAACGCTAGAAAATTGTGTCCACTCTTACAGAGTTGATCATATCTTTTTCCCTGAAATTTCCCTGTAACCCCGGATGCCGCTCGCAAAACTAACATCGCACCCCGCTCTTGACCCGTTTGCAGCCGGCGAGCCCGGAGGACCCGGAGGCGGCCTCCTCCACCGCCGAGACCGTCGAGTCCCAGAGGATCTGGCTGTGGCAGCAGTTCGCCGCCCGAGTCACCCCCTCGGTGCAGAGGGTCGTCGAGTTCGCGAAGCGCGTGCCCGGCTTCTGCGAGCTCTCCCAGGACGACCAGCTCATACTCATCAAGGTCGGCTTCTTCGAGGTCTGGCTCAGCCACATCTCCAAGATGACCACCGACTCGTCCATGACCTTCGAGGACGGCACTTACCTTACCAGGCAGCAGCTCGAGCTTATGTACGAGGTTGGTATAAGATTTCTGACTTGGATTTCAGACGCGTAAAATGTTCTTTTAATATCGGGTTGAAGACCGTGGATAAGTTCGGGCACTTTATTAAAAATGACACTGTCCTCGTTATTTCTAGCAAGACTCATTTAATTTCTAAAAGACTTCTTCGTCATCCTTTCACGGCATAGCTCGAGAGACCTTAGTTCATTTGGAGAGACTCGCTTTTAAGTAAAGAGAAGTAAACTTGGCATTTTAATGAGAGTTCTTTTTGAAGCCCTTCCTCCCAGCTCTTTCACGTCCCAAAGAAAATTAGAATATCCCATACTTCGCAGCCACGAAATCTCACGCACACCTCGAAAAAACCCCATTTGTTTCCAGCCCGACTTCGTCTCGGCGGTGATGCAGTTCACCTCGGCGCTCAACAATCACCAGCTGTCGGACGCCGAGCTGGGCCTGTTCTCGGGCGCGGTCCTGCTCAGCGAGCGGCCCGGCCTGAACGACGTCAAGGCCATCCAGAGGCTGCAGGACCGGCTACTCGAGGCGCTCCGCGTCCAGACGGTGCGCAACAGCCTCGGCAACGGCGAGGCCGTCAACGGGGCGGCCAACGGGGCCGTCGCCGCCCCCGGCAACATCGGCGGCATCACCCAGAGGATACCCGAGCTCAAGGCCCTCGGGGTCAGGCACTCCAATCTGCTCGACTGGTTCAGACGGAACTGGACGAAGTTGAAGCTGCCGCCGCTCTTCGCCGAGATCTTCGACATTCCCAAGTGCGAGGAGGACCTGCAGTGAAGAGAGGTCAGTATGTGTAAGAGTTACTTGTTACGCCGTCGATTTATTTGGCGAGGAATAGTGTATTTAAAATGTGGAATAACAAGTTTCTATCGTTGCACATTAACATTTTGATTAGATATAAAATTATACTCACAATCGTGCACGAATCAATGAATTTATTATAATTATAAATTTTACTATCCGATATCTTAAAAAAATATTTAAAAAAAAAGTAAACTATAAACATGTTCAGTTACTTATCATCTAAACCTGAAGGAAATTTAGCCAGGACTCAGAACGCGAGCTTAACGCCGGACATTCTGTTTCCAAACCGTTTAATATTGATCGCGCAGTTTCAGTAGGTGAAATTAATGTTCCGTGTCCAATGACGCCGGCGGGTATCGTTAAAATAAATGATTTCCTCGATATTTTTCTTACCTTTTTTACGATCGCAGACTGTCCAATCAGATATATATATATATATTTCTTCCTCTCCTCTTCAATTTTTAATTTGCACCTCCCTAATGGTTCTTACCTTCTCTGTAAAAACGGCACTTGAATCCAACAAACGATCGAAAAAAAATCGCAAAGAAACTTTTATCCATCAAAACCAGTCGACGATGCGAAAATGGTGACACCTTTTTTGGAGACTACATACTTTCGCTGCGTATTCTCAATAAAGTTTTAATTAGAAGTTGAATGCAATCATGCCGGCAGCGCGCTAAATTAATAAATAACAATTCTCAGCGGCGAACAAAGAGTATTTAAACAAAATATTTATCAAGCGAGCTAATTAAAGCGAAAAATTTCCCGACGGAAAAGGGGAGTTTGTTTATTAAAAAGCGTTTCATTTGGTTAACGCAGCGATCCGCCGTAATTTTCGCTCTATTTTCCTTCCTCTCCGCTTTTGCGCGGAGCTTTTTTAGCCCTATATAACGGCTCTTCCGCCCTTTCTCCCTCCTCACCCCCCTGCCTCTCTTTGCCTTTTCTTTCACTTTGAGATTGCCCCGGGAAAATTCTTTTATCTGACAAGCGCGACAAAGTCCGGGCGCCAATAAAAACTTGAGTTGCCCCCCTTTTGGAGTGGATGCGCTTACAAGTAGCTTTTGAATCTTTATTGAGTTTTTTACCGAGATACTCCGTTTACCCCTTTATATTGTTTTCGTATTTCGAACTTCAACGGTAAATATAAATAAGGACTTCTTTATGGTTTATTTTTAACCTACGCTTAAAAGTGCTCTTCATTCAAGTACTAATAAATTAACGAGAATACCTTCCAATACTTTGATGTACGATGCAACAGTTCTATTATTTAGTTTATTAAATGAGAACCTTAATTACGTAGATAAATAAGTTAACGAAATAGTAGGTTTTATTGTTTCTTTTTGTTCACAGGAAAAGGCAGCAAATGTCAGGTTAATGTTTTCCAGTGCGTTGATAATCATTTGCGATTATCGCAAACCCAAGTGAAAGACAAACGAAACAAAAAAGGTAAACCCGACGGAAAGAAGCGACCTCGTTAAAAAGAATTTTCGGCCTCTCATCTGGAAGTGAGAAAGCGCCAGTCGCTTATATGTATGCACAGATGACGAACCAAGCATCAACAACAATAAATATTTCAAGGCAAAGAAGACGAAGACGAAGAATTTCATTGCTTCCCCCAAGTCGATAAAGTCCAGGAAGATAATGCACATATCCACGAACTCGAACACAGAACAAGAAAGCACGCTGAAGAAGACAACGATTTCCAAGTTTCTAAAGAAGAGAAAGAGCAAAGCCATATCCAAAAAAGCAGACAGTTATCTCGTCCATGACAATGAAACGACACACTCAAGATATGCATTTCGACGATATCCCGACTTTGGATCGCGCTGCGCCCCTCCAAAGCAATATATGTATAAGTCGATCTCTCAAAAGGCACACTTTACGTCCTCCGTCGATCGACGGAAGCAAGGCTCCAACGTGCGCTGTCCTATTGTCTCTCTAAACTTTACCGTTTTAAAGTATAGCGCTTCGTAGCTCTCTCGTTCGAGAACGGAGAAGCCTGCAAGTTTCGAAAACTTCGGCCTTCTTCCTTCTCTTACACGGAGCGAAATAAAAGACACGCGTACACGTCCTGTGCACGACGCGCTCCCCGAACACAGTATATACATTAATAGATTTTATCGCGTATGCATGAAAATAAAAGTAAAGAACAACGTCGTACTACAAGCATTTAAAGAAGAAGCCAAGCACGGCGACTCTTCCTCTCCCACTTCAATATAGTGCATGCACTGTGCGAGTCTCAATCTATGCAATTCTATTTTTATTACTCGACGTAGAATATATATAAATATATATTAAATGAATGAATAAATAAATATAAATGAAGCAAAAATTATATATATATATATAAATAGCGGAGGAAGGCAAAAAGTGTATAGGGTTTTATTATTATATAAATATATACAGCAGCAACACGTCTTTTTAGCGCGCCGTCGATAAAACTTCTCAAAATTTCTATTAAAAAGTCGATATAGCAATTAAAGTAACGTTAGCGAAGTAATTAAAAAAAAAACGTGATCGTGAAAGTCAAATGCATATCGAAGACGCGAGGATTCTATTCGGAGGATAATATTTAAAACGCCTAAATGTGTAATTTAAATTAATTAGGAGATCTATTGTGTTTTTCCGCGTAGTGGAGGCGCGATTTATATATAAATATATAAAAAAATTTTTATCATTGCAAAAATGAAAAATTGTGCAATACTTCGATTGAGATTAGGCCGACTTAGCTCGAACCGTTACTTTTAGGGATCAGAGAGATGAATTTATATGTATAGAATGCTTTGGGTATTAGCGCTTACGTATAAAAGAGAGCGACGAGTGGGGTAGTTTTTTCGTGTCGAAGTTCCAGGACATATCACATCGCGATCGTATTTATCGATTGCAGTCGAGCAGCGAAATTATCTAGAGGATTGAGGACAGTGATCGGGTTTTAAAGTGCGTGTTTATCGAACTCGACAGAGATACTCTGAGGGAAGATCAACGGTCCTTGTCGGTTTTATGCAGTCTCGCTATGCAAGCGCGGTCGAGCGATTATATATCAGTCAGGCACAAATACCTATTTGCGCTGTTAACAATTTAGTTCAAACGGCTTATAATAATGATTATTTTACTCTATTCGACATCATTTTACTGCGATAAATTTTTTATTTTCAAATTATAAAGTAATTAATCCAATGTTAGATACTTTCTAAAAGTATTTAGGAAAAATAATCTTAACAGAGCAAATACGTAATTTAAAAATGAGAGCAGATAATTATTCAAAAATGGATCTAATATGGAAATGGAAATCGTCATTTAGCAAACTGTGATTTTTCTGTACTTCGTAGATGTGATTTGTCACGAAGGAGAAACGGTTTTAATAAAAAGAGAAAAGCCGAAATAGTGATTACGCGCAATCATGACATTTGATCTTCCTAGGAATTAAATAATTATAGCGTTGTACTTAAATTAATTAACGATTCTTCATCATTTACGCGAATAAAAATAGATTTAATGTACTTAAGCTTACATTTCGCGACTTTAAAAAAAAAAAAGAAAAACAATTTCAACTTTTAAGCGCTCACATCAAGTTGTGAATAAACATATCATACCGAACTAATATATTGAATAAAGTAAAAGATATTACATTTTAAATATTATATATTTAATTTTAAAAATCATTAATTATATGTGTATAACAGATATATCGGAAGCGTGTGACTCTGCCGCAATTGACGCATAGGATTTTATCTATTTTTCTCAAACCCTCGAACATCAATATCAAGATATAAAAGCAATCCAAGTTATAAGGTAAAAGAAGTTTAGACCGATTCATCCAAACATCTCCCAAGGATTCGACAAAGATTTAAAAAAAAAAAAAAAGAAGTGCGAGCAGAATTCTTCCGCTAAAAGCTCCTTAAAATAGTATATCTTGTGCTCGTGCAATCTATTCAAAATTTTTCTAGTCCCCAACGTATATGTTGTACAATTACTCTTCGTTTTTATTGTGTTTATCAACAAATTTTCTTTCGATCGTAAAGCACGCTCGTGTTCTTTCGTTGAGAAGCTCTCGCGTAAATGTAATGAAAACTTGAAAACGGCCAAATATACTTGAAGTTGAAGCTACAATTACTTAATTAAATAATCGTAACAACTTAAACATTAGTTAGAGGCTCGTCGGTCTCATCTCGAATACATAAGTAACATAAAACGTAAAGAAACAAGACAACCTTCTTGAATTTCTTACGAGGGTAATAGAACAAAAAAAAAAAAACTGAGAAAAAAATTCTTCTGACCTTTTCAACTGCTTCCTTAATCCGCTTTAATCTTAGGGAGGATGTCGTTTAATTTCCAAGCTGATATTTCTCTGACTCACCTTCCGTTCCAGTTATCGTTACAGAAGTTTTCATTATATTCCATCAAAATCATCCAACATCCTGGTAGTGATAATACAAGAACACCAATTCTCATCGTCTTCTGTTTGTCGGTTCATTTAATCGCTTTCAGTCACGCAATAAAAACGAAAAAAAAATTGTTAAACAATTTTTTAAACTATACTAGGAACTGATTAAAAAATATTTTACACGTGTTAATTAAATATTAAAGAAACTACTGTAAAAATTGTACTATAAATGCTTTGTAACTTTTCGTATATTCTTCGTTCAGCCGTAGACTAAAAGTAAGTGTTCGCAAAGGAAATTAGCGCTTGAAAATCTTCACAGCACAATCCTCATTGTACACTTCATTGTAGCGCGCGATCGCGCGTCTCGATCTTATGGTGCTATTTTACCTATATCTGCGTATATTTATCGTTGTTATCTATACACACGAGATCGTCGATGACGAAAAAAAAAAGAGAGAGATAGAAAACTCCCCTGCGGGTGGCGATGACATGCGAATTTCGTTGCGCACTTGGAATTGAAGCGCTTGTGCGGGTGACTCGTACAAAAAATACGACATGGAATTCCCTCGCGAGGAATTTAATAATTCAGTGAACGAAGCCCTTTTTCTATTGTTACGGTGATATCGTTTTTCCGTTGTAATCTCTAAGAGCGACAAAAGTGTTATTGTATTACTGCGGAGGTACGTTTTTTGTATAAAAGCTCTCGTTTTTATTGTTACGCGATTTTTTATCAGGTGCGAATGTGTATACACTTTTAACGCTGCTGGAGGAATTTTATTATTATATTGTTTAGCGAAATTTATGATTTTTGAAAATTTTAAGATGAACGTTACGTTTGAGTTTGTTGATTAGTTTATCGTTGACGAAAGAAGTCCAGCAGAGTAGAGCGAGAAAGTAATTTAAAGTCTAAATACTTTATTATCGCTTCGCGAAAGCTTTTCTAATTCGACGATATCGAGTAAAACGAAGCTCTCAAAGAGAGCCTCTGAGCCCAAGCGCAAAAACAAAAAGATCACGTAGATGAGAAGCGAGAAAAAGAGAGATCGCCCGTAGTTTTTTCTCACCCCTTCTCAAACTTGCTCGTACTCATTTTTTTCTCTATACATGTATTCTTTTCTTCCTCGACGACAGCAAGGAGACTAATGTAATCACAATAAGAGAACGAAGAAAGGAAAGTAAGGGAGAACGTGAACTATTTTGTTTGACATTGATTCTATGTGTATAAATTTATAGGTAGGTTTACGAACGCTTTGAAAAGGCAACACTATATGCGTAAAAATTTATATATATATACTATATGTATATTACACGTATATCGTGGACTCGTAAAGCGATATTTACATATATATGATTTGATATATAAATAAATGCAGAGCTCGAGGCAAACGTATATATAATATATATAAATGGAGAAAAATTGAGATTCACGTTTATTATTATTAATTAATATGGATTAATTAGTCGGAGCTGACAAAAAAGGAGAGAGAATGGAAAAAATAACCGCGCGATGATGATCAACTCTATTATATTACGGCGGGAATTGTTTTTTAAATAAATAAGCTATAATAAACGAATCTATTACATAGATAAATAAAGTAATTGAATAAATGTATATGTATGATATCGATATATAATATACTTATATATACAAACGACTGCTCTACACTGCTAAAGTACAAATGTTTCATTTAATTATTTTTTAAATGGAAACTGCGTGTGAGGGAGGAAATAAAAGAGGGATGAGATACGGAAAGCAATCGCGGAAAAAGTAATTACGACGATGAATCGATGGAAAATGACAAATGAAAACGGCGGTAAGGTTTGCGTGGTATACATCATTTGTAATTCTAGTTTTTACGTCTAGTAGAAGGTTCAATCGCATATCGTCCGACATTCGCGTATACATACATACATCTTTTTGTATTTATTATTTGTACAATTTTTTTTTCTTCTTGCTCCTTTCTTTTCCCTGTACAAAACGCATAACGTGATGCGATCGATTCTTACATGCCGAGTTTCCGAACTGATTTTTTTCAAAGGCGGCGTGTTTATTTTTCACCTTTTTTATGTTCACTCAAACTTCACAAACTCTTTCACATAATACATACACACTTTTCTGTGCCTCGCTACGAACTTTTTCCTATTTTTTTATACACTTGTACGTACAACACTGTAAGTTTTTTCTCGCTAGCTTCGATGTATGTATTCTTTTTGCTACACTTATCCGCATCGGTTTTTCTTTCTGCAGATCTTCATTATCAAGGCCTTAGAAGCGTTATTTTTCTCGTTTGGCACTTAATAGTGAGATTCAACATATCGAAAGGTGTAAACTAATGAAGCTACAAACACTATCAATAATTACATGTCATTGGTTTTTTTTATTAAAAAGGGAAAGCTCGTATGCAAATATTTTTTAATCTTTTCGAATTTTTTTACTAAAACTCGATGTTCAAAACTCAATTTCACGTATATAAAACTATTTATTAAATATTATATACTCCTAATAAAATAAAACAAAATAAACACGGCGAAGATGAATATTCTTTCTCTTTAACTGGTTTCTCGTCGTTTGACCTCTCTATTTTTCAAAGCAAAATGTTACTCAAAGAATTTAAAATAAAATGTTTCAAATGGCATAAATTGAGATAATTCGACGTTTAAAGAATATAAGCGTCAAAACCTAAAGAATTAAAATTCCGAAATGTAAAAGTGTCGATTCTAAGGTCTGTGCACAAAAGTGTTCTGCAAAAAGTATTAGGTTACATATATTATAATATATTATTATGTATTATATAAACACATTGTATCATAGATAGTCTATCCTTGATGTGAGATAATTCAAAGGTGGGAAAAACTCTGTTCCACATTAAACCCGGAAAAACTCACGTGTAAATTATACACGCATAACAAGAAAAGAAAAGAAAAGAAAAGAATTGCGCAGTGATGATTAAGGCTTTGGCGTATAACTTACAAATAATTTTTCCCGGGCTTTGAGCGCAAAAAGGGATGCATGTGAAAAGCAGGTAAAGAAGCAGAGAATTGTTAGGATATTTTAATAAATTTTACTATTTTAGATAATGTAATAATGTTACACGCATACTCAGACAGACACACATACAGAAAAGACACGCAGCCACTCTTTATAAATATATATATAGAGATATTAGCTCCTGTACAAGTGCTTTTACGTCAACGTACGTAAAGGAAACTTTAGGAGACGATAAATAATAAAAAAGAAACTCGTACGCAATTATCGCATTTCTTCTTCTGCGTTTTGTTTCCCTTTTGTATATCGTTAACTGTATAACGGAGAAAGAGGGAGAAAGCTGTATTAAGGAAAAATTCGTGCCAATTACAAATGCGTAAACGACTAATTAGTAAAACGAGACGTCGACTATACAAAGGCGTCGAGGGGAGAGGAGTTAATAAAGGAGAGAAAAAGACGAACGGCCAAAAAAGCAATTTGATTGTATTATCGTGTGTGAGAGTTGTTAAAGCATGTCGAGTTGCGCGCCTTGTTTTTGCGAAAAATTGCTATAATATTTTACATTTTCGAAGTTTATTTTCATGAATTTTTTATAGCTTACTATTTTTTACTATTATATTCCAATCTGGTAAGTTGTAAAACGTTCGGCAATAGAAAATGTTTTTTGAGAAAAATTCAGAGTCGTCTTTCGCAAGGAGAAGCGTGAAGGATATTCGGTTTCTTAATCAATGGAATGAAGAAAAATGGCAAATATTTAAATAAAGTATTACGCAACGTTCGCCTCCTTTGAGGTTCGTGTAGCACGGCAATAATCTTATAAAAAATGAAGCGACCGCTATTTCTTCGCGATAAGTTCCGATTAATGAGTGTTCTATTATCGGGACTGTGTGCATAATAGCCTCCAGTCGATTGGTTCTATATCAACGGAAAATGTTGTTACTGATGGAAGAGCGTATAAAGATTTTGTTCAGAAAATATTCTTTGTCCTTTTTTAAAAATTCTGTAGTTTACGCTCTGGTTTAAAAAATTTACAATAGTGTGCGAAATTATTAACTATTAACGAATTTTTAAAAATGGACAAGCATTTCAGAATGATTCCTTGAATTTGTGCGAGCTGTTATATACATATATACTTTTTACGTGCATTCGAAAATATGTTCTGTCCAGGCAAAAAGAATTTTTTCTTTAACAGCTTCTAAACCCTTTTTTCGCTGTGTAGATGCGGATGGGGAATAAAAGAATGACAATCACGAGGCAAGGGGGAGCGGTTACTTATTTATGTCGTATAGAAGAACATATTTTCTAAGTGCATGTAAATAGTCTTTAAAAAAGAAAGCAAATTATAATAAATTAGAAGACTAATTAAAATCTAAAACGTCGTTATTCTGTCGTTAATAGAGCTCGTAAAGTAAAAAATTAATAGAAGAAAATGCAATCAACTATTAAACTATCAACTGGTGTAAAAGAATTGCAATTGCATGATGTCTCGTCGCTAAAGAAAATAAAAAACATAGTGATTTTACGTGTAATTAAACGTTGTTATAAGGACGAAAGAAGAAATCGTTATATAGAGAGAAGCGCGCCAGCGAAGGCAAAAAGGATGACGAAAACCCGGTGGATAATAACTTTTAAGCTCGTGTACATTTTAATCTACGTAAAGATAATCGTTAAGCGAATGTGCGCAGGTAGTCATAATAGAAAAAAGCACTCCAAACGAGTCCACTGACAAATTGTATTATAAAAGCGAGAGAAAAGTAGACGTCCTGTGCAGATTTTTGCCGATAAAAGCATAACACAAGTTAAATAAGCAGATAAAGCACATCAGACACACAAACACGCAGACAGACACAAACCCACAGGCAGACACACGCGCAGTTTTTCGCCAATAGTGAAAGAATTACAAGAGATTATAGGAAGTATACTTATTTCTTTTCTTTGCTAATAATACATACATAGTAAGCGAAAGTAATTCATTCGTGGATTTACTACATAGAGCGAAATGAATGTAATTACAGTACTTCGTTGTTATTGATTTCTATATGTCGATTATAGATATGATAAACTATGGGATATATATAAAAACAAAAAAGAATTCGTATTTTTTACCATTAAGTTTTAAACGCTATACATTTTAAATAATTATGATATATATAAAGATATTGTATTCTCTTGAGAAACTCCTTTTTGCACTACCCTCTACTCCTCTCTTTTTCCCTCGACCGCCTCGATATCCATCCTCTTCCTCCTGTCTCTTTCTCTCTCTTGCTCCCTTGGACAAACAAACAAGTGTATATCGTCCCTTTCGAAAAATGGTGTTGTACTTTTTCATATAAAAGGCATTGTCGAAATAAATATGGGGTTGGAAGACTTGAAATTAAAATGAACTGTTGTTTTATTCATTTTCATCCTTCATATCCCGTCAATTTCATGTTAATTTTTGTAATAATATTTTTCAATATATTGTCTATTTTGAAAATTCAATCAAAGAAAAAACTTTTATTAATTAATTTTTTAGCTTTATTACTTTATAAGTGTTATTTGAAAGGAGGTAAATTATAAAAAATGACAAATAATTAAAATTTTTACAGTATTTATTATAAAATATATTAGAACTTAATTAAGTACAAATTCTACATACAACTATTTATAACAATCTACCTGATATCATGTGATACAGCCCTATTACAGGTTGCACTCAACTGTTCGAACGCGGACTATACAATATATATGGGTCTTTTAAGTTTTTCATAACACATTTCTCTCAAAACAGTAAAAGAAAACAAAGTCAAAAAGGAAAATTGCAAAAACAACTCGCTCTTTCTATTATACCTACATTGAGAATACTTATGTACTCAAACTGTTCATTATAATATATACATCACAACCAAGAAAAAAGTAAATTTAAATTAGACGAATTCGATCATCTAAAAAGGCAGAAAATGCAATCACCGATCGCCTACTAATGAAACAATCGATTTATAAAAGCCAAAAAAATCCTGAAAAGTCTTTAGCAATCTTACAAGTACATTTTTGTTAGTCCTTAGTTTTCCTTTATGTTTTCTCTTCGAACAAAAGAGATGTCTTATTAAGAAACTGAAAGATTATCCTTCGTTGTCAAATACTATCACCGAAGTCGTGGTTTCAGAATCAACGCGTATCAGTTTACTCCGCGCCTCTCAGACTTTATTACTTCTTTATTTACTTTCTCGCGAATCTTTCGAAATTTCTTTCAATCGAAATGGCCCCGAAACATCAGTCTTACAGGTTTGTTAATTTTATTAGTAAATATAAATTGAGCATCGCTCGTTAATGATAATAGTAATAACATATCGTAGTTATAAAATTCCCAAAATATCCAAAAGTCAAAACTATGAATACTAAGGCATCGCACCATTAAATTACATGATGTCTCACTCTCTCAAATTTAACAGATATTTAACAGAACGGCATTCATGAAAATTATAGGAGACGTATAAGCTTCATCATTCTTCTTAGCATTCGTATCTTTCTTACATTCTGACATAGTGCGTTTGATTACGGTACAACTCTCGAAAACTACTTCAACTACTTCTATTTATGGAGAGCACAAAAATGTCAATAATTCACAAGTGTGTGCGACGATAAAACATGTGAAGAAATGTGAAAAAATGCATTTTTAACAAATTAAATAGGAACCAGCCTATGCGTACTTGTAAGTAAACCTTAACAACGAGAGTTGTATCTCGTCTATTATTTGTCGACTGCCTTCACAAAACAACTTAAACAATGGCAATAGTCGCAAGAATACACGCACACACCTTAAAACAATTGTGCAGTTTTCATTTAGTTCTTTTGAAACAGGGAAAACACTTTATTAATATTGTCTGCTGCACGGTAAAAAGGTAAGGCTTTTTATTTTTGATTTGCTAAATGCCACCTGTTGTTCTGAAAGTCTTTTTCATGAATTAAGGCTCTACACATATGTGCACGCAATTAATAACACTTATTATATTTATAATTTCAATAATGTACGTAGATATTTTTAATACATGTTAATGCAATCAATAAGTAAAAATAATTAATCTGTTTTTATCAGAAAATTTTCTAAATTTTTAAATTTTCACTTGAAAGATAAGCATTAAAATTTCTTAATATTAAATCAAACATAATGTACTCTTTTGTAAGATTGTATGCAGTAAAAATATATCAGTTAATAAATGAACGACAATTTAGACCTGATATATATTTAGACTGATATATATTTTTAAAGATATTAAGATCTTTTCAATGCAAAATGGAATTCTAATATATTTGTATCATTGGTTGATAAATAACTTGTTTCATATTCTATCCATTTCTTTACATATACATTCGTGCATTGTTTATGTTGCATTTGCTAACTTCTTAAAAAAAATGTTATACTGAATAAATGTGTAACGTTGATCTTTCAAAAGAATATCTTCGTCCACGAATATTTTACAATGCTATTTAATATTTTATATACTTAAATGTATGGCGTAAAATACTTCACCCTATCAATACTTCTGCAATTAACATTAAATATTAATTTTATGTTAATTCTAAATATTGTACACGTACGTGAAATATTCATTTAATTCTGCTATTAATTTCGAAAGAGACTGAAATCCTTGAATATACTTTAATTTTGATTTTTTTTAAATTTATAACCGTACATCATTTAAAAAGAGAATTAATATAACATATTTCTTAAATTTTAATATTCGAATCTTTTTATCGATTTTTCTTAGATTAAATTGAAAACAAAAACTGATAATGATTATATAAAAAAAGAAGTATATTTGATGGTATTTCTAATATTATTTTTTACACGTTTTTCTTTGAGTTTTTACAAAGTATTTTCCTGTACACATTAAAAAATTCTGTAACCGAAGTAACAAAAATCAATATTTGCTTAAAATCCTGGGAAATCAAGCATGTTTCTCTACCATTAATTTATTAACTACGAACACCATTATTCTGCTCGAGTTTGCAGGTTTGTTTTCTTTAGCACTTCATTAAATATTTACTCTATAAGAGTATTGTTTAATAAAACTTGCTCAGTGAAGCAATTAATGAACAATTTTCTTTTACCGTGCAGCTTCTAGTCATTAATGACCTTGCGTTTCTTTGCATACGCCGCTTTAACACAGCTTGTCGTTTCCATAATCAATGTATCGAGTATCTTGACAGTCAACTCGTTTTTGACTGCAAGTTCGTCGTGATGGAACTTAGTCCATTCTTTTTCTTCTGCCTGAGCTTCTTTAGCCAATAATTCGTCCACTCTATCTCTTCTCTTTCGACTCCATCTCATGACCATATTTTCACGCTGTAGCTTCGTCTTAAATCCAAACAAGGTCGCCACTTCCTTTGAGACATAGTCATGAAGTTCTTCGAGTGATCTCGCCGCCTTCAAGGCTGGTTTCGTCTTAACGTTAGGTTTGGTCCAACTGGGTCCTGGCTTCTCGTACTCTGACTTGTACATTTCAGCTATGAGCTCCTTGCACAGATCAAACAAGAAGGTGTTGTAAATCCGGCGGTCCTTCTTAAGGGCTTCGCTACTATTGTCTTTGACGAGTTCGCAGATCTCGGTGGGAGCTTCTAAAGCTAGAACGTCTTCACCAGCCTGCTTTGCCTGGTAGATGATTGAGGTTGCCTTTTCAGTGAAAACCGTCAACTCTTCGACGTTTGTTGGAATGACGGCTGGTGGTGGCGACGGAGAACCGTGAGCACTAGAAAGACGAACTGCTCCTGGAGGAGTGTATGGAGGTGGTGGCTTATTAGGAATCTCGCGCATGAAATACGAGACCTCCTCAGCTTCTAGTTTCTTGATCTGCATGAAGCGCAAAAGATATTTCATTTTTAGATTTATCTCGATTGATATAAAAATATCGATGCAAAAATTTATACTCACTTTTAATTCGATTTGAAGATTCTCTATTTGTAGCAACTTGGCTTCTAACTCTGCTACTTCCAATCCGGGTTGCTCCAGTGAAGCTATACGTAAAAGGAGAGATTAATAAACAATGAAATAAAATATGGTTTTTAAAATCAAAAGCAACTCATCCTTATCATTATTAGATGTTATACGTTATGTAAGGGGTATAAAAAATATTTTCAGTGCTCCTAGAAGATACAATTGAAGTACCGAATTTAAAATATGAATAGGAAAGGTTTTTCGATGCAAACATAAAAATAGTTGAAGCTGTGTTCATAAACATTCCATTAAATTCTTTGTATATAAGTATAATTTTATCACATATTAAAATCTATATATTTTTAAATAGCAAGTTCCCCTCGAAAAGATGTAAAAGTTTATTGCGAATATACTAAAGTGAAACAAGTAGTTCATATGCAAGTCTTCATTTAAATCCGACGATATTTTTATTTGAAAAATAATACTTAAATAATTCCAAAATATTATTTATGCGAAAAAATGCCCAAAAAAAAATTGGAAGGCAATGATAAACTTTTACATTAGTGAATTTGTTTTTCATAAAAATCTTCTTTCTGGCACGAAAAAAATGTGCTAATATTTTAAAATGCTACACTAATAGATAGATGATTAAGGATGATGCATCCATAAGTATATTTTCACGGTACTTACATGAAAAAATAGTTATGTAGGTATTAAAAAAACAGGGGGAGATCAAAAATATAATATTTATGTGATACACATATTTACAGGCTTTTTTGTGCAAATGTAACTTACAGTTTATTATAAAATGTATACGAATATAATCGAATAAATATATAACGGACAAGCATATTCATGCGACACCTAATTCGTACAAAGAAGACAAGTCAATGGTTCATGTCATTCCAAATTTTGTCGTATGTATATAAATTACCTTTATGATAAATATTATCTCGACTTTGCTATTCTGTAAAATAAACAACATATTTGCTATACCAGGCAATGCTTTTTTGCATGGGAGCACACAGCCATTATAAGAAAACCAAAATATAAAAATATAATTAAAAATTTTGTCTGTTTTACTTCGTGTTTCTTATTTTTTTTTTTGGCTTCCTCGCCTAAAATTTTTCATATTCTCAGACCGATATATGTGTGCGAAATGCATTCAGCGAATATAAACAATATCTCTCAGCCAAAAGAAATATTAATAATTTCAACAAAATATAATATTAAAATATTAATGGTTTTTAAAAGTTTACAGGTTAACTTAAGTTGTAAGTTTTACTTATATACAAGATTTAAATTTATCTATTTAAAATTAACAATGAAAAGTTTTAAATATCAATACAAACAAGTACAAATAAAATTTAAGTAAATACATTTTTTCTAAATGCTGATTTTTCAATTTATTTACTTTGCAATATTGAATTCAACTAAATATTCTATTAGAAAAAATGTATTTTTCAATTTCAAGTAATTATTTTAAAAGATTTACAAACATAATTTAAGATTTCATATAACTGTTATAAATATTAAAAATATAAATTGACATTGAGAAATATCGTTAAAATCTGCATGTAGCTTTCTACGCATCTAAATTTAAGTGCATTCAATACAGCGATGAATATTAAACTCTTCAAAGATGACAATCACAAGTACTTTAAAATTTACAATATTTTTATAATTTAATATGATTTCGTGTGAAATTTCATCAGTTTAAATCAGTTTTTTTAATATTATTATCTGTATCATCGCTGAATTGTCAAATTTTACAGCCACGGAAAAAGAAAAAAGTAATTAACTATATCCAAAAAAAAGAATAAAATAAAAATTTTAAATATATAAAAACTCTACCTTTTAGCTTTTCAATCATAGCTTCGATGTCCTTTTCTGAGGTGACGCCCATAGGTGTTGTACGAAATTCTGTCTTCGCATCGTTGCTTTGTCCTGTCTGCATCAACAGCGTATTGCCACTTAGTAGATCATCGTCGAGAGCATCAACATCTAGTCGTGAATCTTCATTTACGTCTCTTGGAGAATCCATGTCAATTTCAGAAATTCCTCGCGGAGTATCAAAACCACCACCTTCACTCGACTCTGAGGCAAGTTTTTGCGATTCTTCTTGCTTCTGTTGCAAATCATTTTCCTGAGATAATTTAACTTCTTCAGATACGACGAGTTCTTTATTTAAAACCTCTTCTGCAGATTTAAGTGCGTTAACTATTTTCATTGATTCTTCTTTTGCGCTTTCAATATCGTTTTCTTTCTCCAAAAGTAATGGGGGTAAAATATCTTTACTTTCCGATAGCGCAACTGTACTTGCAATTTGAAGCGACTCATTCTTTTCATTCGCGCAAATATCTTCTTTGAAATTATTAGTTGATTTATGGGACAGTTCATCTAAAATACGAAGCACTTCGTCAGACTTTGATTTAATAACATACTTTTCAGGAACTTTTGCAAATTTCTTTGATTTTTGAGCAAAACGAGAATCTGATTTATCGAGAATTTCAGAAACTTCAAGACTTTCCTCAGAGATGTCTTCATATCCTGGATCCTTTATCACTTCAAAGGTTCTGTCCAAGAAAACTGTAACTTGTGTTTTAGGTTTCTGCACAGTAATTTCACTCGAAATATTTTCAACGGATACTTGTTTTTTAGGTGTTATCTTTTCTACAGTATCAAGTCTACCTTCTACAACTTCAATCAAATTATCCATTTGTTCTCCATCAGAGCTTATTTTATCTTCTCCGCCAGATTCTGTAGTTTCTGTTGCTTCGACCTCACTCAATTTTTCAGGAGAATTCGGTTTTACCTCTTCTTTACTGTTTTCGTCCTCGTCTTCAATAACTTCTATTTTCATTCCGATTTCTACTTGAGGTAAATCAGTATCCTTATCATCTGAAGTTTGTTCACTTATTAAATCTTCAGAAATACTTGCGTCATTCTTCCCTTCAATTTCTTCTTCAATACTTTCAGATTCTTCATCAGTTGCTTTAATTGTTACAGATACATCGTATTCTATTGGAGTGTCAATTTTAGTTTCTGCTTTAGATTTTTCTTCCATATATAGAATAGCTGGTGCTGGAGGTTTAATCGTAAGATCATCATTCTTTGTTTCGCGTTCTATAATTTCAAGAATATCGTTAAACTCCTCTGAACGAATCCCAATGCGTGATTCACTTGACTCATCTAATTTTAGTACAAAAGTGTCTTGAATATTTGTCGATTCACCTCTAGGAAGGAACATATTTGAATCTTCCATGATACTAGTTCCAATTTGATCTTCTTTTTTAAAGTCTTCTGCATTAGAATTAGTTTCTGATTTCAGCTCATCCACTTTAGAATCCTTGTTTTCAAACGGTTGAATTTCAAAAGAGTCAGACAACGTCCAATCGTTATCCGAATCTGCAGTCTTAACAAATAAGTTATCAGTCTCTACATTTTCTTTTAGAATTTTATCATTGACTTCTTCGACGGCCAACTTCTTGTTCTTATTTTTTTCATATACTTTCGAATCATCTTCAGTTGTAATAGGAATATCATTTATTTTATTTTCCTTTTTCTCAATCTGCGGGGATGGAATTTCTTCAAACGAAATTTTATCCCCAACATGTTTATCTTCAGTTGCCGCATTATCGAAGTCTTCAGTGCGTTCTTCTTCATTCTTCAAAGATGCAATATGATTTACTGAAACTTCTTCCGTAGTAAAAATGTTTGTGTCAATGTACTTAGCTTTCGTCGCAGCCAAACGATCTTCAATAGTTTCTTTTTCATTAACTTCGGAGGATTTACCTTGCTCCGAAGATATTTCATTGTCCTTTTCTAATGTTACAGATTCATCCGCGACACTTTCCTGGATATGAGTGCTGCTAAGTTTTTCAAATTTGGAGTTATATTCTGTTTCTATTTGACTACTGATTACATTATCAGAAGATTTAGATATCTTGTGTACTAAATTATGAGATTCATTTGGTGAAACATTTTCTTTATCTTCTTCTACAACTGTTGATATAACTTCCGTTGCTGACTTATTTTCTTTTTCAAAATTAGTACCAGTCGATGATTCTTTTTGAAGGGTATGAGAAGATAAATATGTAGAAATTTCTTCACTCACTGTAGATTTATTTATCATTTCAGACTTGTCAACTTGATCAACTTTACCTTTAGGATCAAATTCTTCAATCGAAGTTAATAAGTCATCTGTCTCTGGAATTACATCTGACAAAATATTCTTAACCCTATTTTGTAAGTCTGCATCAATGTGATCAGTTAGCACAAGGTTTCCAGATGCTAGAATTTCTTCAGAAATGTCTAGAGTATTATTCTTTTCACTATCTTTTGTTATTTTTTCACTAAAATCAATTGATTTTACATTTTTCTCAGTAGACTTTTTGCTGAAATTAGACATCATTTCTGTTAATTCTTTAAGGTCGTGTTCAAGATTATGTATATCATCGTTTAATTCTTTATTGTGCAATTGAATGTTATCTAGTTTCCTTGAAAATACTAATGACGTATCATCGGAGACAGGTGTTAGATCTTCTTCGATGTTTGTGCTTTCTTTTTTGGTAATTTCAATTTTCTCAGTAATATATTGAGAAACTGATGCTTCAGATTTTGCAGTCTGAATTGTTTCTGATTGTGATTTTACAGAGTACGCTTCACTTGGAATTTCTTCAGAAATGTTACTACTCTGTGAAGACGATCTCTTCATTTCTTGTATTTCTGTAGTAACACTTCTTTGCGTAGCAATTTCTTCCGAATTCGATTTCGTTTTATAAGAATGCATGGCACTGAAGTCAGATTTTTCGGAAGATTCATGATCCTCGTCGTAGACTGTGTGAAGCGTAGACAAAGGTTTAGATGCTACCATATCTTTACTCTTTGTTGAATCTTTTTCAGCATCGTGCGATTTCGATTTATCAGTTGATCCTTGAGTTCTTGCGGAAATAATATCGGAATCAGACTTAGAACGCAGTAAATCACTGCTTTTGTAAATCTCTTGAATCTTCTTAATAGGAATTTCAGGTACTTTAAAATCTACGACTGACTTTGATTCAATAGCCAGTTTGTCACTTTCTTTACTAGATGTCTTTTTCGATTCCAGTTTCTTTCGCATGTCAACAATCGTGGCATCATATTTCTACAACAGAATTTAAAATAAGTAAAGAAAATCTATCGTAAAAAACAAAACCGCATTTAAAATCAAAGCTTACCTTAATTTGATTTAATAAATTAGCTTCTAAGGCCCTAAGTCTTTGCTTGGCTTGTTTTCGAGCTTCTTTCTTGAGGCGAGCCATCTCCAAGCGACGATCGGCCAATTTCTGCGTAAGCAGCTCGATTCTTCCCTCGACGTCACTAGTGTCCGAGGAAACTGTTGTGTCTGAAAGTACGTTGTTTTTAAAACAAATTTCTTCTTAATAAACAATATAACGTTTTATGTATTGCGCTTACTGCTTGCGGTAGAATACAAATGGGAAACATAAAGCGAGTGAGCGAAATTCAGGAAGTAAAAACAATTGTAGCGTGCAAAATTTAAATGTCAATATTTCGGTCCTTTGAAACCTAATCTTTTAAATACGTAGCAATATTTTAGTTGCCTTTAACACGATTGAGTATTAACTACATAATATCATTAAATAATACTACTCAAATTTAAAAGAATCAGTTTTCAGAAATTATTGGAATTCTTTACATATCTCAACTGATAATGGTATTGTATATAAAAAATTACTTCAGTATGACGTCAGGTTTGGAATTCAACTGCCGTATGACGTCGAAATAGTAATGTATTTACTTCCGATAAGTACTTTAACGATAAATTGAATAATACACAAACTTTAAATATAATAAAATATAAATTGCACTCGCTTATCAAAATTAACTAAATTTTTTAATAAACAGAAAAAATAACGAGACTTTCGTTTGATTGTAAAAGCTTTGAACTATTTTTGTACACCATATAAATTCTTAATGGTAAAAAGGTCGTTCAAACTTTCATGTTTTGTCTTTATCTTTAAAGTTACAATCATTATTTAAGTCGGACTTTTGTATAGATAAATTAATTGATCCCCGCGCATTTCAATTACACCAAATTAGGCACTGAGAATGCACCGTCAAAATTAGCTCAGCCGGATCAGTATTCCAAAACCAAAACAAGTCTCTCTCGAATTCGAAAACAAACATCTCCACTCGCAACAAACTACTTTCAACACAAACTCAAAAATAAAAAAAGAAGCATTAGAACTATATTCCTCTTACCATTGTGCGACAAAGCTTTGGCGGTGGCACTGACAAGCTTGTAGGCCGCCTGCTCCATTCGTGCTACGCGATTTTCCTCCTCCCGTAGCCGTGCATGCCAGGCAATCCACTCCTCGACGCAGTTGCGCCTCGAGACCAGTGTGGCCTCACGGGCGTTTAGAATTCTGTCGGACGGACAACGAAAAGCTCCTCATTATGTGTCGTACTCTTTCCACTCGGACGGAAAAGCTCTCGCGACGGGGGATAAGCATCGCGAGGAAAAGAGAATGAGAGAGAGAGAGAGGCGGAGAGAAATCGCAAGTGAGAGAGTGATCTATTTTTATAGGCTCTTGCTCGGTGTTGTGTACACGCGACGCGTTTATAATTAGACCGGCTGCGTGTCCGAATATATATGTGCCCCGCTCGGTGGTTCGCCGCCGCCGGCGGCGACGACGCCGACGACGACGGAACCAGCGAAAGCGCACATCATGGGTTTTCCGAAGAGCCAAAATGGTATCCGACTAAATTGCGTCGCGATAGCTATTAAATTTTAGTAAAGCAGTTAAGAGACATTTTTTAAATACCTGTATAACTAGATTTATTGAAAATTGTATTAAAAAGAAAATAAATTATTTATGCTGTAAAATTTTAGTCAGTTTTAATTTACACGCGAAGTATTTTTAATTGATTAGGAAGAGGCTAATTTTGAGCATGTAAAACCGGTTTATAAAATTATAGAATCTGTGAAAATTTCATAATAGAATTGAACTCACTGTTCAAGCTTCGTAGACGATTTTAAATTTGAATGTCTGTGACGATGATCCTGCTGTGACCTGATGACGACTGACCTCGAGTAACTTCTATCGCTGTCATTTGAACTTTGATGCGATATCGTGAGGCTAACCTGTGACCTTGCAGAAGTGTTTCCACCTCTTGTATTATCTTCCTCATCTTTCTGTGATAATGAGCTTTCGGAATTTTCTGTTGCGGCGTTGTTCCTTTCATCAACGATCTCTTGTAAAAGTTTATTGTTTCGTTCCTTTAAAAATCGCGAGTGTTTTAAGAGAGCTTGTAACGAACTCTCCGTCTCATTATAATCTAGTTCTTCAAGAATGGAATTTTGATAATTGTCATCTGACTGCTGATCGGCCTCAATCTTTGAACGTTTGTTATGATGGCGGAACGCTTCTTCTACGTACTGTGAATCTTCGGATCTTGATGTCGACTCGATTTGGGCAGTCTTAGGTTTTTGAACTTTCGTTCCCTTACGTTTTGCGTTTTTATCAGTCGATACATGTTGTTGTTGTTGTTGTTGTTGTATTTTCTTTGACAATTCTTTTTCAAACCTTTTCGAAGAGGTCGCTTTATGTAAAGCCTCTACAGAATCAGATGCAGCCAATAGATTCAACGACTGTAAAAAAATTAGAATATTATGAAAATTACATTGGAAACAGTGTATTCATTCTTAAACAACTATATTTGCATACCTCTGGATATTGAGATTTCCATATCTGTGCTAATTCTTCAATTAATGCTTCAGATTCAGACTTCATATGCTCAGAAATCGAATTGTCGTTGTCTTCATACTGACTTAAGCTTGCATGACTGTCATTGTTCATCAAACTCATAGTTCCGCGCTTTATAATAGCATCTAGGTCGTAATGTGGCGACTTTAATTTCAGCAAATCAGATTTTGGCATTTTTTCTTCGAATTTTCGCGTTTTTAAGTCATATTTTAATTTGGGTGAATCTTTATGTAGCTTACTGGAATCCAGCTTCGATAATTTTTTATCGACATTATCTGCACCATGTAAACCCTAAATGACAAAAATAAACGAAATACTTGTATCAATATAGGTATCAAAATTCTGCTTTAAAAAAGTTAAATAATAAAAAAAATTTTTCTTTTGACTTAAATCTTAATCAATGCTTTTGAAAAATGTTTCTGCTTTTTATTAGCAACATTACTTTCAAGCATTCTTTTCAAAATTGAAATCTCTTCAAAACAAGTAATGATAAGCATAATAAATCAATGTATTTTAAACTCACCTGTTTTAAAGATGAATCCAATTCTAACCGTGATGACGTTGGATCATTCCTGTGAGGCGCAATATCAGATAAATTAAATTTAAAATCAAACTGTGAGCGATCGAACAGTGACTTATCAGAATCTACTAACGAACTGATTGAAGAATTACTACGAATATCGTATCCTTTCATAGGTCCGGAGAGTCGCCGTGGGGATTGACTGTCGGCGCTTCTCTTGAGCTTGTTCAAAATATTCTTTGTGGACATTTCAGGATTAAACATATCCCGCTGCTTCTGTAGCATCAGCTTCCTCTCTTGACTAGCTATTTTATGAAGTTCTTTCAACCTATAATAATTGTTTAAAATGAAAAGGCTCTTTTAAATTAAAGATATTAAGAAGACAGTATATTTTTAGTAAAGAAACGTTCACTAGTCTTTTAGTAGTAATCATTAATTATAATTATAATTAGTTCTAACGTTTTTCCGGAATTTATAAAAAATCAAATAACAATATGCAAATAATATGTTAAATTCAAAATTTCTTTAATGTAGCACATGAATCATAAAAACATTTCATTTGTAGATAAGAAAGAATGTTATTTCTTCGACTGCGTCGATAAGGCTATGGTATTTTATTTACCTGTTCATTTCATCTTTTTCTTGTTGTAATTTTAGCAGCAGGGCCCGCTGCTTCTTTTTTACGGAACTTATACGACTATCCTGGCCAGTGTCCCTCAGCGCGCGCTTTTGCTCCTCAAGTTTTACTAATTTCTTAGTTCGATCGTTCAAGGTCTTCTCGCGCGATTTAAACAACATTTCGATCTTATCGTATCTTTGCCTCTCATCTTTTATCAGTTGCGCCATCTGAGTTAAAAAGAGCTTGATGAAATATATTGTAGAAATTTCTAAGTTTCATTTTGTCGCGCAAGTAAAGTAAAATCCGCACGGGAAAACTTTTGCAATTAACTTTATATTCTTGTCAAATAAATTGATATCAGTTAATGAATTTATGTAATTAAACACTTAAATATTGTAAAACTGTCTCGTAATGTAAATTTACTTTAAAACCACGTGTCATTTCTATAATTTTAGTAACGTTTGATAACTTTTCTTAGCTACTTAATAGTGGGATATATAAACTAATCATTTTTTTGTCTTTTACTATTAAGACTTGTTTTGCAAAAACGTAAATAAGAAATTAAAATAATTATACGTTAGTTTCTATTCACTGTTAAACATTTGCAAATTACCTATAAAGATAATTTGCAAAAAAAACTAATGTAAAAAAATCATACCTCTAAATCTAAGTATTTATTAAAAGAGCACGTGACATCTCTAGTTGAAATGCTAATTTCAGTTCCAGTTTCCGTTTTAATTGAAGAGGTAGTTTCATGCAGACTTATTTCAGACATTGTCCTCATTTTACCAGGCAATGAAATATCTTCCACTCGATCCATATCCTCATACCTATCCTCAGAATTTAAGGACATGTGAGGAATATCATTTGGATCAATGGAATCTCTTGAATATATTAAACTAGTATTAACCCCACGTTGACAAAGTGTTGTTTCTGTTTGTGTAGCAATGTCATTTGCAGTTTGGGTATGCACTTCAACAACTTTAACAGGTGGCTTTATTTTATTTTTACTGTCGTCTTTATTATCTAAGGACTCAGAATCTTTGTGATCAGTTTGTAATGAAACTGAGTGCCTTTTTACATCTTCATTAACTAATCTTGACCTTTCAACATCAATTACTTGCCTCAATGACTCA
Source organism: Ormyrus rosae (assembly GCA_035047165.1). Taxonomy (NCBI): domain Eukaryota; kingdom Metazoa; phylum Arthropoda; class Insecta; order Hymenoptera; family Ormyridae; genus Ormyrus; species Ormyrus rosae. The sequence goes on along the minus strand of JAWWML010000012.1, from coordinate 18,525,403 downwards.
TTAAATGAATCAATTAAATTCATTTCTGCTTTCAGCTGTTTCTAAAAAGTAAAAAAAAATGTTCTTATAAAATTTATGTATGCTTATTTGTAAGATATTAATTACAATAAAATGAAAAGTAATAACTCACAAGTTGTGCTTCTTCAACATCCTGACTACTCTTTGACTGACTCTGTTTAGAATCTAAATTGTCACTTTCAATTTCTCTTGATTGATAAATTTGTTTTCTTCTTTTGGAACGGACCATAAGATTCATGTCTGGAGTCACAAGATCATTGAATTCTGGTATACTAGAATAACTATCTTCTCTAAAAGATATTCTTGTAGGGTCCATAAGTTTTTCATTCAAAGAACTATCTTGCGAAAGTTTGGTTTCAATCAATGTGCTACCAGATGTTTGATTAGATGTAGTCGCATGCTGAAAATTATCAGAATGTTTGGGTTCTTCCGAACTTCTACTATTGGTGGTCTGAGAAAATTTATCAACCTCTTTATTTTTAGAAGTTATTGAAGATGTTTCATTGGATAAACTTTGACTTTTCACTAGACTAGCCATTGAAGTAACAGCAGTCGTAAGATCTTCACTTATTTCAGAAGAATGTTTTAAATCTGTTTTACTTAATTTTTGTTTATCTTGTATTCGCTTATTTTGATCTCGTGTCAATACCTCAATTGGTTTTATTGGATTGGATTTACTTTGACGACTTTGTAATCGCGTTTCTGAATGTGATTTATGTTTTTGCTCTTCCGATTGTTTTGCATTTACAAGTTGACTATCGTCTTTATATTTACGATCATTAGCATCTGCAATCATTGCCTTGTAACCTTCTTTAATTAAAATTTTCTCATGTAATCGAGATCCTTTATCCATTGGATGAAGAGATTCACTACTTGAAGTTCTGTTCTTAGATTCTAAAAATTTATTTTTAGACTTTCCTGGTAGAATGTTTAAACTTTTTGGTCGTTTTTCTTCATCTTGCCTCCCTGTAGATGACACAGGTTTTGTTTTTAACTTTTTTAAAATAATATCACTATCTTTTGTACCATGAGCTGAGGTACAATCATTTTTTAATTTTCTATTAACTATGGAATCTGCTATTTCTTTTCTTGATATGTGCCTTTGATTTTTGGACCATTTAGATATATCTTCTTCTTTATTTTTTAACATATTGAAATCATCTTTCTTTACCCTTTTGGATCTATTTTCTTTTTCCTTAGAACTATCTCTAGAAAGATCTTTCTTCTTTGATATAGAAATATCTGGGACCTTTAAAGGTTCAACATTTTCGTAATTTAGTATGGATGTAGCACTAGAAGAAGAGAACTCAAGTTTTCTTGGTCCCCTATCAGTACACCTTAAAGCCATTTCATCTCTTTGTGCCGCTTCAATTTTCCTGGATAATTCTTCATTTGATAAAAGACTTTCCCGAGAAGAATAATTAGCCTTAGGTGAAATCTTCAAATCTGGTACATTTAAAGGCTTTATAAGATCCATTGTACCCTCAGGTACTTCATTAATTTGATGAGGCTCATAAGCTTTCTTAGTGGGATGATTTCCACCAAGTACAAGTTTTCGCTTTACAGCTGTTAATAATGTAAATGGACAAGGCTGTATGGAATGATACAAAAGTGAATTTCCTTTAATATTTAAGCTGGTTTTATCAGACTTGTTGATTGATGTATCTACTCTAGCCGATTCTACATTTTTTTTCTGTTGCTGGCAAGGTTGAACATATTGATTGGCCTGAAAATAATTACAACTTCTTACTTTGTTATACCCTTTATTAATGAGACTTACAAGTAGTACACATGCATTACATTAAAGAACTGTGTAAAGAGTTAATATTGTATATATTTCTTAATGAAGTAACACAAAAAATAATTAATTTAAATTAATGTAATCATTAATTTTTAGTATAAAAATGTCTTTCTCTGAAAATTGTAAAAAACTTATCATCAATTGCTGATACATTAATTCAAAATTAAAGTAACACAAAGCTATTTTGCAGTACACTATCAAGTTTTCTGAATAAAGAAATAATTGCAAAGTGTCAAAAAACAAAATTAGTACAATTCTAAAAAAAATTTAATAAAATACTATAAAAGTCAATGTTGCATAAACTTACACCAACAGATGTTTTGGTGCATTTAGTAATGCCAGAATTTGAAATGGAAGCATACTTCTTAGCTGTATCCTCTTTATTACAGCTACTCTTCATGTTCTCTCAACAAGCTCAACTCTCTTGCTTGACATACTGCAGTCATACTTGATCTATCCATCGAAAAGAAACCAAAACAAATCAATTAAATTCAAATTTCATCTCCCATCAACAATCCACGCCAAACACTTTATGTACCACAATTATAAACTATACAATAGAAGTATTTGCGTGCAAAATTCAGCAATCAAAACACAACTGCTCAATCAATCTCTCCCTTCACCAAGCAAACACTTGTCCGTCACAACATTCTTAAACCCGCTCTCCGCGATTAGATAAAAAGAGAAACAAGCCTCGTCTCTCTCCCTCCGCAAAACCGCATTAGACCTACACACTCGCACTGCGAGCATGGAATTATTTGCGGAATGCGCACGACTGCAGCACAGCGGCGTATGTACGTGTGCGATGAAGGGAGCGAGAGAGAGAGGAGCGAAAGAGGCAAATCGATGCGCTCGCAGAGAGCGACGTCTACTACATGAAAAAACGAGCGGCTGTCTAGGAAAAAAGGGTTGCAGGAATGTCGCGCCATAACCTAAAAGTGCCGCCGCTTCTCTCGAACAAGGATTACCTTGAACTTCGGCATTCCTGCGTGCGAACGCGCGAAAGTTACTGCAGGCGTCGATCAGCCGCTAACTGCCGTCTCTTCCTCGCCATCCAGAAGCTCTTTGGCGCCTCCAAAATAATCGAGGCGCCCGGCAGCGTTACAACCCCTGGTTAATTTTGCTGATGGACGAGTCGCTTTTTTGTGTACGTTGCACGCAAAGTAGATACACTGTTTGCACGGCTCAGCACTTGACGGTTGTCGCTTTACGAGTCTCTGTTCCTAGTGTTCTCTTTTCTCGTTGTTTCTCACTCGCACGCCGCCGCCGCCGCCGCCGCCGCGTTCATATGCACGCACACACGAAACCCCAACCGACTGCCTACGAGCGACGAATTGGAATTTCGGAGCGAATTCGACAACCGTCGTTTGTAAACTCGAAGCTCGAAGGTCACGTGGTACACTTGTATGAGTGACCCGTTTATACTGGGCTGTGTGTAAGAATGGTTTTTAAATTTTATGCACTTTTGATTTAACGGTGATTTTAGATTGGAGATTCGATACGTTGCAATTTCGTTTGCACAACAACTGTGTAGTTCTGAATAGTTTTAATGAAGAAATATACTGAATTTTAAAAAAAATTAAAATGAGTAATTTGGGAGTTATTCAAATATTATTATAGTCACATAGTCAATTGTTGAAATCTTGTAAAGCAGTAATGTAAAACGGACATGCCTATTAGGAACTTTGATTTGCATAAATTAAAATAAAAATACTATTAAAAAATAAATGCACAGTATGATTTTAAAATTCATGAATACTACTGTAAAACTATTTAAACTTTATTTTTATTTATTTTTTATTCTGCAAAATTTTTCATGATGACAATTAATAATAACAACTTTTAAGCACAAACTTTTATTACTAACTTTTAAAAAATAGCCAGCTTTAAAGAATTCGGTATTGGTAAAGCACAAGAATCAAATAACGGTCAGTCAATTTATCATTATCCCGAATAGTTTATCAATATCGGAGTTCGAGGGAGGTAATATGACGCTATCGGTGAATCTTCTCGATAGGTATGAATATATGCTACTGCACCACTGATGCATACAACAGCTCCCCTTACGTTTGCATATACTCGCGTACACAATCCACCGTCATTTTCCCGCCAACCACTGTATAAAAATGCCTCTTGTACTTGCACCCCTATATGGTTCTTGTCTTGCACCCTTCTCATAGGGGAACTTCAGCTCACACGTCGGCTGAAAAAAGTACCCAATTACACCACCTTCAAAGTGAAAATCTTCTTATTCTGGTGGAAAGAGTTCGTTGCACTTTAATATTGTACAATTGAAAATTAAAACGCAATTATAAAAACAATTGCCTTTTAATGTTTCAACGGCGAATTTGTACCACGTACTATTTTGCTTTTTTATTTAAAAATTATTAATTCACTATATTGATTTCTATTGTTTTAGAATTGAATATGTATCAAAATTAACTATTATATGTAGCTATCCTATTAAAAATAAGATGTAAAATTCCTATTAAAAATAAGTTGTAAAAAACTATAAATTTTATCGGTTTTTCATATATTTTATGCATCTACACTATTTTCCGTGGAATGCACATTTAAATAACGCTATAAGAAATTTATATAACTCATTTTCATTTCAATTGGTCATTGTATGACCAATCAAAAGAAATTCTTCAATGAATCTGTCAGGTTATTTTATTTGTATGTAGGTAGACGCTCTAGATATTGACGTTACACCAATGACTGAAGCAAGGAGTCACGCTCATCGGCTCATGATTTCTTCTAAAACATAACCTCCTTTTTTCCAACTTCCGACTTTGTCGAAGGGTTGCTGTACAACTTTAGCTTGTACAAATTTAGTATTTATAAAAAATAAATCACAATTATGGCGGAAGCAATGAAGCAAAAACTCGTGGAGATGCTGAAGGGTATCGAAAGGTGCGTAATAATATTTTTTTCTCGAATGTTTTTAATACACTAAACAAGTGTTTAACACATGCTGTCAAAATATAGATTTTTTCTTCATAATTTTATTACTTTTATTGTACTTTATATTTAATTCATACGATATATTTAATTCAATTTTGAATAATTTGTAGGTACAACCCAGATAATCTCCAAACTTTGGAAAAATATGTCGATATCCAAGTAAGCGAAAATGCTTATGATCTTGATGCAAACCTGGCTGTTTTAAAGCTGTACCAATTGACTCCACATCATTTTGATAAAGACATAACTTGCATGATACTTTTGAAGGCATTAACAAACTTACCTCACACAGATTTTGTACTTTGTAAATGTCTTTTGAACGAGAGAATTGTAAGTAATATTTTTTTCTCAAACACATTCATTAGCTCTTAACAGCAGAAACTATAAAAGTAAAAATTGAGTTTCAGATGCAAGATGCAGATATTGCAAATATTATTAATTTGGCAAATATGCTAGAAGAGTGTCAATTTCAATTAGTCTGGGATCAAATCAATAAAATGAGTGATTTGTGCAACAAAGTAACTGGTTTCAACGATTCTGTTAGGAAATTTGTATGTCACGTTGTAGGAATTACATTTCAAACTATAGATAAAACATTATTAGTAGAATTATTAGGTGGAAAATCTCAAGTCAATGGTAAGATTAAATTACTATTAATTGTACGACTTTAAATTATTAAAAAAAACAATTACTAAATAATAAATTTTATTTTATAGATAATGTATTAAAATCGTGGGTTAAAAAATATGGATGGAAAGAAGAGAATGACAATGTTATCTTCATCGCCAATCAAGATGAAAACATCAAAACAAAAAACATTACAGAGAAGATTGATTTTGAGAATGTAGCTGGCTTGATGGCAGCGTGTTTATAATTTAATAAACATGAAAACTTTTTAAATGGTAATTTTTATTTCGATTTTATTCTGAAATTACAATTATTTTGTGAATTTTTTGGAGCAATATTTGGTTTATTTATTATTATTGCTACAATATTTCAAAATGGAAATAAAAATTATAAATAAAACTTCTCTTGTACATGTTATAAACTTTTCTTGTACAAATGTTATAAAAATTTATTTGCAAATAATATTAAAAATCAACATAATTATAAAATATATTCTTTTCATACTTTACATTGTTTTGGTACATGCTTATTTCTTATAATTAGACAGTGAAAAATTCTTACTTAATAGTACACTCTTGAATTGCGTGCATAACTAAAAAGTTTGTAATGAATTTTTACATTTAATATTGATATGACAATATTTTCTTAAATTGAAAATCAATTTCGTTCACGTACAAAAGCTTAATTGAATTACAATGTTTTGTATTATAATTTTTAGATTTAAAAATCTTAAACATAATAAATTATTAGCTACCATAAGCTATGAACTATGTCACCTCCATAACATTATTTGCCGTTACCCATATAATAAATTAACAGTTTTTAAATTAATTAATCAACTGAACTATAAATTTTTTTTTTAAATTATGACAAGATAATACAACTTAAATTTAATTTTTGTGTTTCTATTACTGACTTTGTGTTGTAAATCCTTCGATTACTCAAAAAAAGTAACTAAATTTTAAAACGTGTTCTATTGAAAAATTTGTATGGTATAGTAATTGTTGTAATTACTGTACGTATAAATATGAAATAAGTATATACATATAAAGACTATATAATACAATCAAATATAAGTAATTAAAAAAACATTTCGTTTAAATATAAATTGGAAAGTTATAAAATAGTATTTGTATAAAATGCTATATAAAATATAAACCAAGGAAGTATACATATATATAACACAGTTCTAAGCACTTTACGTCGTATTATTTGAATTGTACTTGATTGTAATTCAACTATAGTTTATAGTTAACTACTACTACGTATTTAGCGATTCACTTTCGTTTCTGCATTTAAATACGTTTATACCAAAATAAAAATCATAGATTGAAAATATTTTTTGTTTATCTGATGTTTGCTGTATCTTGACACTGCCTTTGGTAAAAAAGAAAAAAAGGTGGCACAGTGATCTCACCTAGACCGAAAATTTACCTTTGTATGAAAAATTACCTTTATAAAAAAAAATTTGTTCTCAATATTGAACAAAGACATTTCTATAATTTGAGTATCGAAAGATTCAATCGTTGTAAATGAATGAGTATACGCGAAATTAATTATAAATGCCTGAGTCTACAATTTTTCATAATACTAAAGGGAAATGTCTGCGAAAAATCCAGTAGGCTTTCTTATTACTTTCATCAATAATTGTAACTTATTTCTTATTTAATCAATAATTTAATGCATCTAATTGAAATAATCTTGAGAATTAATTCGAATGTCCAGTAGATAGTTCTAATTTGGAATGGTAAGGATTGAATTTAAATGTCAATAAATTTAGAAACGTAAAATTTTCTATAGTTAATAAAAATACATTTTTTTCTAAATTGCTTTAAACTTATGGAACATTTAAATTATTATCATTGCACTATGAAATATATTAAATTCTTGGCAAAGTGCCAAATAATGTATCAAGTGTAGAAAAATATAACTAAATCTAACTTTATGAACTTTTTATAAAAATATATAAGGAATTTTTGAACTCACTGACATTTCCCTTTCGAAAGAATTATTTAAAACTAAATTAATATTAATGTATTATTAAACTTGATGATCTATTAGGTGATCATCACGTCTGTACGAGTATCGTGGTGGATTATGACAAGGAAGTAACCAAAATATTGGATGACTCTTGCCACAAACTTGTGCCATCAAAGTAAAAGCATGAGTGTTTTTGTGATGACTATGAATTCCTTGCACACGTTCAACCGCCGTTTCATCATCCAAAATGGCTTGAAATTGGTATATCAAAATTGCAATGACAAACATTCCAAATAAAGTTGACTCTAGAACTAATATCACACAGTGTAAACTGAAAAAGAAATAAATATTTAATTAATATATTTAGTATGCAATAAAAATTTACAATAGCACACTATCTTAATTCTAGTTGAGGTAAACAATTTTTAGAAGCTATGATTTGTAATCACTACTTACATGCGACTCTGTTTTATTGCAATGTCATTGCTACACTGTGGACAATCGAATACCCAAGATGTAATCACTAAGACTATGGCATACAAGGCTAAAGTACCAACATACACCAAAAATTGTATGAAGTATTTTTGATTTCTTTCCCCTACACAATTGTTGATCCTGAAAATTCAACAAAATGAAAATCAAGAAACAATTTAGATCAAAAAATAAAATTTATCATTTCATTTAATTTTATACCATGGGCAATGATGGTCCATTCTTCTAATGCACCGTTTACAAGTCCTACAGTGATGTGCCCTAGGTGGTCTATAGGTTTCACACCTAGTGCACACAGTCCAATCATCTCTCTCATCACAATCATCTCCACCAGAACTTCCAGTATGAATATCTGAGAAGTCCATTCTTGTCTGCGGTAAGGGCACAACTCCAGGATCACTACATACTGCTTTCAAGTGTGACATCATCAATAATAGCACCACCGTGTTAAACGTGATAGCATGGAAGGGGCCCCACAAACTAAAATCAAAGTATTCGTTATCATTATCTGTCGTTGATCTACTCTTAGTGTTGATTAGATAAAAAAAGCTTTATACTCTTACATTTACATTGTCTATAGATATCAAACACACCTTTCGGCATTTATACACTCTTGTACAAGTAGAAAACTTTTAAAATCGTAAAAATAACTATACCTAGCCTGAGGCTTATGTACAATTTGTGCAGAAAAGCAACTCATTATAAAAAATAAAATGTACTCGTAAATCATAAATCAGATAAAGAAAATCATAAACCGCGAATTCCAAGGTAGTTTTTCCTCGAAAAGAGCATAGCATAAACAAAACGTGCGTCAACTCTCAACAATGCGAAACAGGAGCAGAAAAGCAACAACGTTACCTATCCTGCATGGTGTGGAGGATGATCCACCGGACGACGACATAGTCCGCGTAGAAGACGGCGACGTAGGTGACGATGATGCAGACGATACCGCAGGGATCCCTCACGAACATTGTTTACGCCTAACGGTGACTCGCATTCTGCATTATCTCGGTCGCATCGTGACAGCAGCCTACGAGGATGTTCCTCGACTAGTCCCGTCCAGTTTTTTTCCTTCCCTCCAGGAGAAGAAGAGAAAACGGCGCTGCGGCTCCTTTCACCGCCGCCGCAAACTTTCGCCCGTCGTCGTCTTGCCTTACGCACACACGCGCAGGCACGTGAATCACTAATTCATTGCGCCGCCGAGCGCCCTGAGCCGAGCCATCAGCGGGATCTTATCGGGTGGTAGGGGAAGAAGGTGAGGGAAAACAAAACAGATAGTGACGAGGCGGATGAATTGTGGGAGGAGACAGATAGGAGTGGGTTACCGGCAGAGTGGCGGCAAGTTTGCGTGGGTTTCAAATTTCGAAAGCAAGGACGCGCGGGTTCTGCGATTTTTGGCTAAGGCGTTTTTTAGAGAAGAGAGATGTAGATATATTTTGGAAAGTGATGCGATGACAAGTGTTGTGGACTACTTTTTAATTGACTTGTACAGATTTTTATTTTTGTTTTGATAAATTGCTTATAAAATTATTGTTGTAGATTGTAAAGAATTGACTGTAAAGTTAAACTGCACTTAATTTTGAGTTAAAAAAGTAAAAAAAGTTCTTTTATTCCAGTTTTTCATTTTTCTTTCATTATTTTTCTCAATTAAACAATTTCTCTATTACATTAATTGAGATCTCAATATAAAAAGATGATAATCTTCCAGGGACACGAATATTTCGTGTTTTTGTGAGAGTTTCGTAAGTTACTTTTTACACGTTCCCACAATGCAGTTTTTTATTCGTCTTAATTTGAAAATTTAATTTAATAAATATGACAGCTCTCCTGATTTAGAATATACGATAAATGCCAAAAAATTGAATTCATTGTGGAAATTTTGTTAAATATTTTAGCATTACCCAACATTTCTTGCATTGATATATTTATTGTTGCCTAAATAACTATATAACGAAAACATATAAGATTTAAAGAAGATGATAAAATGATTTAGATCTAAATTTAATTGCAAACGATAATTCTTATAAACTACGGTAAATTCCCACACTTCAAAGCAGCTTACATTTTCGTTCTTTCAGTATGAATAATCTTTTACACTCGCGTTACTACGCTTACGTATTTTTACCGGCGATGAAAACTAATTAACATATAATCTACAAATCACCTTGCTTTTCTCACAAATCCCCAAATCCTTGAACGCAGAACGCTTCTCAAAATTCTCAAGGAGCACATCCAAATCCACCTCCTCCTCCTCCTCCTCCTCCTTTGCATATTTCATACAATAACCGCAGAAGGCAATAAAAGGCGCTTCCCGTCGCGCCGCGTAACAATCCTTATCGCCGTTTTTTCCCTCCCAATTTTATCTCGCATCCTCTCCGCGAGTATTATAGCTTCAGTTGACGGCGAGGATCTTCGCGAGATGGACGCGGCGATGGCTCGCCTGGCACTGGCTCTGCTGCTTCTCGTCGCTGTCGCCAGGAACGCCGAGTGCAACATAAGGCAGAAGAGGATCGTCGGTGGAAACGCCGCTCCGCCACCGCCCGTAGACGATCCGGTGGTGTTCGTGAGGAAGGAGGATCGGGAGGCGAGGGTTTTCGGCACCCGAGATCAGAAGATCGGGTACTATCTGTTCAGGGGGATCAGGTACGCGGAGCCGCCCGTTGGAAACCGACGCTTTCAGGTGAGGAGATTCGGGTCACTCGAGGAGAGAATTTCACTGTTGGAGCGTTTTTTAATTCTAACTAAATGATGCTGTTTTAAATGGTAGCTGCTGTAGTTAATAAGTAGTAGTAAATTAATATAATTTTTTATTATACTTTTACTGAAAGTTCTGAAATATTTTAATTTTCCAACTTAAAATTTGACCTTCGCATCATTCTTTAAAAAAACGATCGAATCTACTAGAAGGTGTACTTATGCTTTTAATCATAAATCATATTAAGTATCTTACTCGAGAAATAGTTTCATCAATCAAAAATGAACAAATGAATAAATCTTTAACTTTTACATTATTTTCCATCCTAGTATTTCTAGTAAGGCTTTCACATTTTATAAAAAAAATATTTTTTAATACCTAAATTTAAATTATAAAAATTATAAAAACAGCAAAACTTTCGTTCTCGTTTTTGATATAAAATACACTTCAATTTTATTATCATCCTGAGCACATCCTAAAACAGGCAATTAGCGCACAGATATCAAGAACATTGTGTCACAGCCTCATCTTTTTGGTTTCTCTCAGCTTTAATCATAAAAAAAGCTTTATCTTTCCCATTTCCGTTTCTTTATAAAACGTTAACATACATTCCTCTCCGCTTTATCGCTCGAATAAAAAAACAATTTCACAAAACCAGTTAATTTTAGAATCATTTTCATACGAGAGTAATTATTTTTCAGCGTTCGGTCCCGCTGTACTTGGAAGGCGACGTGAACGCGACGGAATGGGGATCCCCCTGCCCGCAGCCGGGCGAAAACGGCGGAGTAATCGGAAGCGAGGACTGCCTCTTCCTGAACGTCTTCACCCCGGCGCTGCCGGATGCCACGGACGGCCATCCCGTCCTGATCTGGATCCACGGGGGCGGTTTCCGACGAGGAGCTGCCACCCAGTACGAGATGCGAAACCTCGTCGATAAGAACACCATCGTCGTCTCGATTCAGTACAGGCTGGGATCTCTGGGTTCGTTTTTACTCCGTTGATTGAGAAAAATGAGATTTATACATTTTTTTACGCGGTACGCAACTACATAGTTGGGAAACATATTGTTTTTTTTTTTCTAAACAGGATTCTTAAGCAGCGGCACGAAAGACCTCTCGGGCAACAATGGCTTATTCGACATGATCCTCGCGACCGAGTGGGTTCGCGATTACATCGAATTCTTCGGCGGGAACCCGAAGAAAATCGTGGCCTTCGGCCAAGGCAGCGGCGCAAGCTCGGCCTTCCTCCTCGGCCTTTCTAAATTCGGAAAAAGTACGCCCCAAAGAATATCGATGTAAAAGGCGCTAAGCTTACACACTGTTTTTCTTTTTAAATTTTCAGATTACTTCAGCGGCATCGTCGCGATGTCCGGCTCGCTGCTCTCGCACTTCACGGTCGACAGAGAGCCGCGGAGGACCTTCGACTCGCTGGGCACCGGCAGCAGCTGCCGGGGTAACGACACCGTGGAGATGGTTCGCTGCCTGCGCGCCTTGCCGGCTTCTCATCTGGTCGAGCACGACTCGAAGGAGGAGAGCTTGCTGAGGAAGGCCAAGAACTTCATTTCGGATCTGTCCTCGCTGCTGAATCCCGGACCCGTCGTCGAAGGGAAGAACGATTTGAGGTGTGGGAAATCGTCTTATTATCATTTTGAGAATTTAAATTGCACAATTTTGTCCCTCTTTACGTAAATTTTTGTGATTATAATTAATACATTTGAATTTAAATTCTCGACTTCAGGTCACTTCCAAATTTCGTGCTGGACGAACCCGAAGATTCTTTAAGCCTCGACAATCTTCCGGAAATACCTTTACTCACAGGAGTTGTTAAGGACGAGACTGGAGGGGCCGTTACCGGTCCCTTCAAGGATACTATAACCGAAACGCTACAGAAATTCCCGGACTTTGTCTCCAAACAGCTTGTACCGAAACTGCAGAAGATCGTCCCCACCGTTGGCAAGATCACCAAGCAATTCGTCCCGGAAGCTTTCAGCAAATACTTGAATCCGTTCGGCGGTGGCGGCGACAAGAGTAGCGGCAAAGGCGTCGATACTTTCGCCAAAGTCGCGGAGGCCCTGAACGACGCCATATTCAACGTCCCGGCTTTTTTGACCGTTCAAAATTGGTCGAAGAAGAGCAAGGCCTTCCTCTACAGTTTCGATCACAACAGCAACAAGGGATTCGGCAAAGACTTCCTCGGCGGTTTACCGATCGTTGCAGACTCGGCTGAAACCGGTTAGTTTTCAAAGTATCAAATCACTCTTTCGATGCGACTACAATTGTTGCTCAAGTTATTATATCCATTCGCGTTCAAAAGGTAAAACCGGTCACGGAGACGATCTGGGATACGTTTTCGAGCCAAACAGCATCTCCGGCGATCCGTTGCCGAGCAAAGCGAACTTCGACGAGGAGGACGAGCAGGTTCAAGAAGCCTTTACCGGCATGATAGCCGACTTCGCCAGAAGCGGCGACGTGAGCGTCAAATCGAAATCGGAGGACGGCAACTGGTCGCCGGTTTCTCTGCCGTCCATCTCGGGAGGCGACGACGACGGTTTCCTTAGTATCACATCCAAGCCCAAAGTCGAGAAGAAATTCAGGTAGATTTAAATTGTTATAGCTTCTTTTTCTGGTTCGTCATTAAAATTCTGTTGTTCACGCTCAGATTCTGTGAAATGGGCTTGTGGACGGGCATCCAGGAGAGATTCAAGTCGGCCGCCTGCAGTTTGTTCTACGTCGACATTAAAAATCCTTTGAAAACGTTCGAGAAGTCGCTGACGTCGATATCTTCGCACGCGCCGACTCTCCCGAAGGTCGGAAAGGTTTCCGAGTTCTTGAGCCCGGATTTGATAAACAATTCCTCCTTCGTTAAGTTGCCCGAGGTGCCGAAGCTGGATATACCGAAAATCGAAGCGCCGAAGGTTGATATTCCAAAAGTCGATGTGCCCAAGATACCTTTGAGTCCGTTTTCTAATAATAATAGTAATAATAATAATAAGAAAGAGAGCTCCGGTTCGATTTTATCAAAGCCGGTTGAAGCTCCGAAAAAGTTGTTCGGTTTTGGGAAATAACACTTGCACGAGGCTATGTTCTTGCAATTTTTTGTAAGTTTAATAAAATTTGTCGATAAATTTTTAATTATAAAATAAAGGCAAAATTTTTTAATTGCATTTGTAATCTATCTTTTACACATTAATTAACGTTTCGGTTCGAGTTTTGATATCAAATAGCTAATAATTATTTATTAATTTTTTTATAACAAACAAAAACAGTAATTACAAAATTGTGTACCACTAAATAAAAAATAGAGGTATAAAATTCTCCCGTATCCTACCCAAACTTATGAACCTTCACATTTTTTATCATCTGCATTTCAACTTTACCGCCTATCAACAATCACCGCTAAAGCAGATCTCTACTATTTAACCCAGCAGCAGCATCATACCACCGATCTCGCGAAACCTCTCGCTCCCTCAGTCTCAACGCAAGATGTCGTTGAAGTGCCACTCAACCGCCTCTACGAGCTCGCGACCGTCGCAAGAATCAATCAAACGGATGCCGCGCAATTCAACCTTAATTATCCTCGGCTTCGGAATTCGCAACTCCTCGGTGTCCCTTTCGGCTCGTCGAGATGCCTCCGCACATCCGCCGCGCGTGGGAGGCTTGCACAAAGCGGCGTAAGTGGCTTTTGTTATGTAAATCGATAATAATCCCGCGATTGGCTCACCGTCGCGCGTCCTTTACGGCGAAAAATCGTTAACTCGATTTTTATACACCGCCGATCCTCTCCGTCGTCGCATACTTGCTTTACGCGTCGGGGCGGGCGGGTTTTTTCTCTCGACTGTGAAAAAAAAAACTGACGCGCTCTCGCGTAGATACATTCGTCCTATATCATTTTCTCGCGACTCTCGCGGAGGCGACTCGGGAAAATAAACGGGCGCGGAAAGTGCTTTTCGAGAACGAGTTCCCGCGCGGCCGAAAGCGATGATTATTTATTTGGCTTCTTTACCCGGGAGTCGCGCGTACTTTTAGAAAGTCGTTTTCTGGGATATCGGAAATTGGTGAATTAGAAACTTATTTAAGAGCCGGCGATAAAGATATATATTTTCGGAAAATTTTCAATATTTAATGCCGGCTTCGATTGAGCCTTAAATTTGGGTCGCTTATTTTAACTTCGTTTTGTAAACCGAGTTTTAACGTCTCAAGGCTGTACGTATCCGTTAATCAAAGCAATGAAGATTAAAATCATAAGTAAACCGGAGCATTTGCATCCAGGAACCGCGAAACTTTACCAAAAGACCAAGATAACCAGCTCGTAATCTTTGAAAATAAAGACGGAGACGCTCTTTATTGCACGTCAGCGCGCGACCAGTTTTCCTGTCTACAGGCTGACATGAGAAGTTATATATTTCTATTCCAATTCTATTGAAATGAGTAATGGAACCTGTGAACCCCATTTTTTCTCGCGCCTCCGAGTTTATTTACGTTTCCGAGAAGTTCCAAGCTGGTAATATTGTGTCTGCTCGCAAACGGCGCCCAATTATCCCATTATCGTCGATCGGCCGATCTGCAGTACCTATAAAAAGCCGCATATAATACGTCGTCGCGAACTGATGCTGATTGATGTCACAAATGTTTCATCAATCTACGCGGCCATTTTCGACGATTCATATTCTCCGTGTCTCGAAGTCGTCTTTTTTTAATTTGCCGATCGCCTCGATTGACTGTAAAGTACAAAGTCCGAGAGAGTTTATGTACATTTGCGGTTTTTTAATTTGTTGTATAAATTAGCGGGCAATTTACATGTGTAAATAAATGAATGGCAATTCAAGGAAATTTTCTTACTTCGCAAGAAATTTTAATATTGATTATCATATTTGTAACTAATAACAAATGGTTTATGCATATATGATCGATTAAAAATGACGTTTATTCCTATTTTTTTTTTCATATTTTTTAGTTGAATTATACAAGTTTGTCTTATTTGATATTCACTTTGTTAAACCGCAATTATATACGCATCACGTTATCTTAATCATCGCTTTCATTGTTTCAATTTTTTCGGCCGTATTCAAATGGCACACTCTTGAATTCCCAAATGAATCATCGGCGATGATAAAAAAAATCGTTTAAAGCTCAATCGCATCGGTTAAATTAACAGACAATATTTCGCGGAGCGGAATTAATGCCTCAATAAAATTGATGCGCTTGACAGAGATTGCAAAGTTAAGGTGGGGAAAAAAAGCGCAATGTCAAACCGTCGAACTCTCTGACCCAAAGCTCGGCAAAAACGTTATCGATAAAAAGTGCAGTGTGCATAACCTTGCCGACGTCATTATATTCGCAGCTCTCTCATCGGTGATTGACGATCGGAGGATACGTCAGAGGGAGGGGGGAATAAATAATATTACACAAATTATTCTGCAGCGCGCGATGAGTCACGCCGTCATCAAATAATGCCATTATCGTTAATGCGATATACACCGTTCGTGCTTCCGATTTAAATCAATAATTGCGAATCGTGGAAATTATGCAATTTTAATCGGCGCTAAACGCTCTCCAATTTTTCGGATGAATTGGAAATTGCGGTTATCGGTCGAATACGTGCGGTTCGTTTTCTATCCGCGACGTCGTTACACAGTATTATTTTCAGTCGGCATGCGCGCCGCATGTTGGCTCTCGCCTATTGATTATGAATATCATGTTGCAAGGCTGCGTCTTTGTGCAATGTTACGTCTCGGAAACAATATTACGGCCCGGAGTTATTTCCGCTTTAACGTTATTTTGTCATCGGTTTTCTAAAATATTCCATAATGGTTTTCCTACATATTTGCATATTTTAAAGGCTTGCACTCGTTGCCTCTCGAGTATTGCCGCAAGGCCTCGTTGCGAGTATAATCGAGGTACAACTCAAGAATTTTGTGCGTCTAAATTTATTACTAAATTAATAATGTATAATACACCTCGCCATAATTTATCCGAATAATAAACGAATAAAATAAAAAGCAATTACATCGGCAGGAAGACGCAATTGAATCTAAAGAAGCGCGTTATTTTTCTGTTGCGTGGAAGGTGGAATGAACACACTGGCGTGAAATATATTCCAACACTTTATTGAGATCGCTCTCGCGCCTATAACAACTACGCTAACTATCACCGACCGATGCGCGTCTCGAGCGCAGCCTCCGCTCTGGGACAAGGGCCCCAGTCCTTAGCAGGGAATGTTCCCAGGCTGACAATTGGCGTCGTGCGTTGTGCATTATGTTTATGATGTTTGCGCAGTCTGCAGTGACCGACGGATGGATCGATAATGCAAGTATACGTTAGATCCCCTCTGCTCCTCGTCAGCAGTGCCTCGCGTTAATCCCCAATTATCGCTACGGACAAACGCACGCAAACGTTATCGCTTCCGATCTTCCGATTGAAAACTCCGCGAAGCATTCCTCGCACATCTACATACCAAGAAGTACGGAAACCTCGCGAAATTGTTCATTATGCAAGATTTCCGAAACGAAAAAAATGCCTCCTCTCTCTCTCTCTCTCTAAATTCCACGCGAGATTGACCTTGCGCGCGAGAGCAGCAGTGGCGCACGCGAATAAAAAAAAAAGCGAAAAACAATAGAGCCGGAGGTTCTCGCTCTCGCGCACGCGCATCTCGCGCATAGATCGGACGCGCCAGCTGCGCATATTACATAGCCAGGTACGTATTATAGATATCGGCGGAGCGCGAAGCGAGGCCTGAATTTATTGCAATTAGAAAATAGAAATTCGATATATCGCGGCGCCTCCTTTTTTTTCTCTCTCTCTTCTTCTCATTATCTCGAGAGGGAATCTTTCGCGAGCGAGAGGAGAGAAATCCATTTCCAGAGGGGAGGAGGGAGGAGGCGCGGATAATTTAAGGAAGAGCTGCATTTTTTCTCGTTTTTTTTTTTGCGGAACTAGATGAGTCGAGTCTGATAATTCTGTCGTAACGTAAAATACGTCTTTACTTTCTAAGTAAGGCGTATGAGAGCTTTATTGCTCGAGCGCGATCGATCGTTTGTTTGAATTCGAAAATTGTTTCCGCCGGGATGATTGTTTCTTTCGCGGGCTGGGTATATTTACGATTTCTGGATACGCGGGAAAGCCGGGAATGGGAATTGTTTATGGACGATAAATTTCGCGAATTCCCGGCATTTTTCTGCTATATCGCCAAAGAGCCGCGAACGGAAAAGTACTCTGATTGGTGTATATATCTTTATTACGAACTGTAAAACTGTATTTTAATCACGAGCCGCCGCGCGCCGACGTCTAAACAATATAAGTGTGAAGAATTTTTCATTAACGCCGCGCATGAATCGCGCATAGGCCGCGGAATTGCCGGTACGCTCGAATCATAAAGTTTAATGACGCTTGCAATTTGCACCTGGCGATATTCCTAGAGAAAGAAGCGAATAATTAGGTTTTAATGCCGGTCGCTAATTGTATATTGACCTCGATGCCGCGCGCCCGCGGTGCTGCAGATTTTTCTTTGAAGAATTTTCGCCGCTCGTCAATTTTGCTTTATGGATTTTTGTGTCGTTGTGATGTAAAAAAAAGGCTTTATCTTGTTTGCATTACACTTTGATAAGGCACAAAGTGTTTTCGTGTGTATAATGTTAAGCACGAGCTTTCATAATCTCGTAAATTAACTGATGGAAAAACTGCTTTGGCGGAAAAATTTGTTTAATTAGTTCCGATGGCTTTTACGTAATCCAAAGTATTATCTGTTCTAATTATTTAATAGACGTTTGACATAATCATAAACTCAAAATTGCTTGAAAGCTTGTGCAGTTTGCTTCGACAAAATTGATTTATTAACTCCATTTTACTGTAGTAGGTTTACCCGTAATGTGAGATTATCGGTTACCTTAACTTTGCAAAGGTTTCATCCGAGTAAAAAGCTTTGAAAGACTTTTTCGGAAGAAAAATAACGTTGCTGATAAAATATAGTTTATTAACAATAAATGAAATTCTGGTGATTTTAAGCTTACAAATTTACTTTAAATTATTATATTTTTTTCAGCGTTGTAACGACAGGTTTGATTGAAAAATATTCAACATCATTGATGTCGACAATTGTCACTAGATAAAAGCGTAGTTGACCTTACCACAATTGTAGCTTCGTCCTGTGCAATTTGTTCATATTTCAATTTGTAGCTTACTTGACTACATTGTTATAATACTCGCGCAAGCAATTACTTTATATACCCTATAACTTGCAATTGAACAAAAAAAAATAGTCGGTTACTATTTTGAAATTCCAAGAGTCGTGTTATTTTTTCCCAGTTCGTTTACAGCAACGCAATTAAGTCAAAGAAAAGCACAACGAACGAGGAAAAACGACCGTAATGTGCGTTTAGAACACCTGCCATTTCAGAATGCAACATTTGAAGATTAATTGATTTATCGTTCTGCAAACAGTCAATAAAAAACCGTGTTCTCTCAATCTTCTCACCGTTCTTGCAATACTTGCTATTTTTTTTCACAAAATGGAGTTACAAGTAATAATTAGTTTATGAATTTCAACGAATGGAGATTACAGTGTATTGAAAGTTAACAATGAATAGCCGCAATAAATGGTATTGCGTGCTGAAAGCTGCACTGTAAAGAGCACTTAAATTCTTGGAGAACCGGCAATTCATTAAATGTAAATGAAATTTAAATTAAATTTAAATGTAAATGACAGCATTATACAGCCATTCGACATTTCAAGAATAAAGTAATTAAACTACATCCAGATCAATACAATTATTTTTTAACTTATTTCCTATAAGCCACCTTATACTTTTTCATAAAAAATTCATAATTTATAATTCATCATCTCCATTCTCTCATTATCGATTGCCGGCACGAAGAAAGTCAGAAAGGTTCAACCAAACCAATGACAAAAGGCTTAAAAAATTCCAGCAGGTACCGGATACGGATACCCCGCTACCACAACTTAAGCCCAGCACCTCCTCGAAACTCTCCTCCCAAAGCCCAATTCGACGGATCGATCATCCAGCCAAGCATTCCGGCAGCGCCGAAATCTCAGTGCCGTTGCACCTACACGCCTTCGGTCGCACCTGCGACGAGCGATGGCGCACATATACACACGTATCCATGGGGGCACCCATGCCTGCGATCGCCCCCTCTCGCCTGCCGTCTCTCTCGGCCGCTCTCCTCGAGCCGAGCCGCGCGCGGCTCTCGAGAGAGGTTCCCGAGCCGCGCCGTTCTCCGCTTCGGTTCAGTTCCCCTACCAACCGGTGTCCAGTTATGTTGCGTGCTGCGCCCCCAAGTCGTGGCGAACCTCCGCGCTAAAGGACACTCGCCCTACAAAAACGGCCCCGCTTTTGACACCCCGGGAGTTAGGACAAAGACGCGCGCTCGCGCGCTTTGCCCAGTGCACGAAGGAGCGAGCGGATCCGTCGGCTCTCTTCACCGAGGATCGTCGTTTCACAGTGACCGAGAGAGATGCGAGAGACGGGATCGGCGAGTGCAGCCGCCGCCGCCGCCGCCGCCGCCGCCGCTGCTTCTGTAACGCTCGGTGAGTAAGAGCATCGGCATCGATATGTGACTCCGCGGGCTTCTGTGTGTGCGTGCGCGCGGCTCCGCAGGTATGCACGCGACGGGGCCTGCCATATTGAAAAATTTCTAGCGCGCGCGCGCGGCTACTCGCGATGGGAAAGTTGCAGCTTTTTTTGCGCGCACACGATCGGCTGCCATATTGGCTATCCTTTCGTAAGCGGACCCCGTATAGCCGTGCGTGCGCTCGGGTGCGAGTGTGTGTGCCTGTGTGTGTGTGCAGGTATGTGTCGGTGTTGTAAGAGGGGAAGAAAGGAGAGTGATTGATATGCGCGAGTCGTCGCGACTTCCTTCCTCCCGCCGCGGTGCGTTTCCGTCTTTCTATTATTTTTTTAAAGTCAACGATCTTTCGAAAGGTAAACGTCGCTGGTGCCTTCGGTTCACGAAAGATGCGCTCGAGCGCCCATTCATTCCGACGGCTTAGCCGACGTGCAGGTGAGACTGTGGTGGGGGAGGGGGGGGGTGAAGACACTTGACAATGTATTTGATTTTCAAGGATACAGACGATTGTTTGAGGTATTACTAAGCGTTTTTGTGCGGACGGGTTTCGTCGAGCTCGGAATCTCGAGGGACACTGGGGATACACCGACGGAGTCGCGGTGTGGGAGTTTATAAATATTTCAGCGAGCGTAGGTGGTAGTTGAATAACGTCTTGGAGCAACGAATCGCGGTGGTTCATCAACCTCTAAGAATCCATAAAACAAAGTGCCTTGTTTATACACTGTGAATTTCTTTATTCGCCTTTCTATTTCGCGCGGAAAGCCTTTCAGCCGCGAAATCCTTCTATACAAACCGCTTTCGGTGGCACTTGCGATTTTGCCAAAACAAAAAAAAAAATAGCCCGATTCGCTAAACGAACGAATCCTAATCCCAAATTCGTTCTCCGATCATTCGAGCGATCCGTTAAAAGCCTCGGCTTCCCACACGATCTCTCTCTCTCTCTTTCTCTCTCGCCAAGCACACGGACGCGCGCACAGACAAGCGCAGAAACGATCGAGATCCACCTTTAAAACACCGAACTCGGCACGTCGACTTTCGGGTGGTATCAGGCATAATGCACGTCAGGCTTAAAGGTGCCTCCTGACAGGTGGAGCTTTCGACCGCCTCGTGTATATATATTCGTTGCAATCTCACACAGAGAGAGGGAGAGAGAGAGAGAGAGAGAGCTGCGGCCTGTGCACCGCGCGGCGCGGCGGAGAAAGAGAAGGCCCCCTTTCGTGGAGGCACGACCGGAGCGACGCTCGCGGCGTGGAATGCGCGTGTTTCAGGCCCCGGCGTACAGTAGTAGTAGTAGTAGTAGTAGTAGTAGTAGTAGTAGTAAGAGATAGTGGTAGTAGGCAACATTAAAGGAACGCGATTCAGTGGGAGAACGGGTTTTCCTTTTTCCGATTGCAAGCGAACCGAGAGCTAGAGAGAGAGAGAGAGAGACTAGAGGCGAGCTAGAAGAGAGAGAGAGAGAGAGAGAGAGAGAGAGAAAACTCCGCCGATAGCCCCGACGATCCCGAGGCTCGCGGTATACTTGCTGGCCGTGTTTTGGGACCGACGCTGTTTGTTTACTGTTGGGAGAGGCCTTTTTACGTTTTCGAGGTGTGCGAGGGTTTTTAGAGATTATTTTTTTAGATTTGTCAGCTTGGAGATGAAGTTGACTGGCTTTACTGGTGGACTGGCGGATTTAAAATTGATATTGAGTTGGCGCGTATTAATAGAAATTAATAGACGCTACTGTCTAGATTTATGCTTTATTTTAAATCGACATTTTGGCTAATAGCGACCATTTTTCAGGATATATATGCGTCGATAATGAGTTGATTTGTTTTTGTGCCAAAAGCAATTTTAGAATGATGTTGTCGGACGAACGAGCATTTCTATGCGAGAAAAATAATCTTGGATTTATAAAGCTAAAGTAAACATCGGTTTCGAGAAAAATTATTCTATGATAATGGCTTATTTTTAGAAAAGTTTTTAGAGACAGTTTTATTAAACAACTTTTTTCGAATCTCTGTCACTCAAATTTCCATTGAAAATATTTGAATCGCATTATCATGATTAAGGCTAATTGATTTTTATAAATCAAACGCCTTTTTGCGGACAGGCAATTATTCTTTTCATTAAGCTAATAAAACTCGTTAATCGAGCAAGTTTTTGCAAAGTACTTTTTTTTTTAAATCCTCATGAATTTATAAAGATTGCTGAAAAAAACCTACGTTCAAAGGTTAATATTACAGTGCTGCATGTCACATGAAAACTTGTTTAAACGCTCGTTTGATTAAAAAGTTATTACTTTTTGTCAACAAGAACTTAATACTCCCAAGGAGGAACTGTAAAGTTATGAAAAATCGCGTGTAACTCCAACCTTGTCCCATTCCTTGTCTTTCCTTACGAGGTTACGGGTTAGCTTTCGGAACATAGGATATATTGTGACGTCGCTTGATCAAAATTTTTTCCCCGCCGCATATCAGGCAACAAAGGAGGTAGTTGCGCTCGGCGAAGGTTACTTTTGGGATTAGCTTTTTTATATTCAATCGGGCAATTAAGTCCTACCTGCGAACAATTATGAAATTGAAAACCATTACTCTCCTTTTTTTTCGAGCTCAATTTTTCCGCGGGAAATACAAGCTGCCCCGAACAATGAGGACCTTCTTAATTGTGTGAATATTCGAGTGTTCGTTTTAATTGCTCCTTTGAAAAGTCCACTATTCTCTCCCGAGAGGAATTCAGAGAGTCGCGCGAGCATTGTTCGCTCTCTCGCCGTTCGGAAAAAGGCGCCGCGCGAGTGCATGTATAATTTTCCGCGTGCGATGCTTGAAAGTTTGAATACAGTTATGGGCGCGCGCGCGCGCGGCAAAGGTCAAATATTTAGATAGCGCCTGATTTTTTAAGGCTGCTTTTTCTAGAGATAATGTTTGGTTTTTCCCCGGCGGGAACTCGGTTTTCTTAGGCAGATTCTGTTTTTCCTTCTAATGGCGTATAATTCGTGTGTGCTTAAATCATTTTCACCTACACTGCTGTGTTTCCTTGTGCGGCTTCTAAAACCACTGCGTATTTACCTAAAAAATTTGTTTTAATAGCTGCACTGTCGCTCGGTGAAAAATCACGTTTTTGAAGCTTCCTTTGTTCTCAGCATTATAAAGTTCATTAATTTTGTGTCAAACAAGTTTTAAAATCCTTTTAAAAATCCGATTTCCCTGAACTTATTAACCTACGAAATTTACGGCGAGACCGTCGTCGGTTCTCATCGTAAAATTCAGCCCCGCTAATGGAGATTTAATTGTAAAATAATATTACGCTCATTTTTGTTGATTCATAAAACACTCGTTTCCATAAGAAATAAAGAAGATCTAAGGCCTGCACGTAGACTATGTCTATATAAGACTGAGCTAGAAGAACCTTATATAGGTATCTATATCCCGCCCGTTTACGGTCGGACTCTTGAAACTTTAACGCTCACCGCTAATATCCGAGGAATTAAAACGTATTTTAATACGAATAAACTTTATGAAAAGGAACGTTATATTATACCTTTAATAATTACCGCGAGTGAAATTCGTTAAATATGATCGGCGTTTAATAATAATTTATTTTTATGCGCCCAGCGAAGCCCGAGCGGCTGCGTTTCCTGCATGGAAAATTAATGAGTTTAATTTGCTTTACGCGTCGTGTCGTTAATTGCAATGCGTTTATCGACAAAAAAGCGCGGCGAACGAAGAGAAAAACGAATTCCAAAATTCGCCGATGCTCGTAGAAATGCACGCCGTTGAAAGTGTGTAAGCGCAGAGTAAGGATTGTATAAGAAATTCGAGTGTGTCTGGCATGACTCTTATGCAAAGGAAGTATTGTTTAAAAAGAAACGAAAATCCAACCGGAAAACGTTTCAGATATACTCAATAACGCATTTATATAACAATAAAAATAATAGATTGTATAATGCGAAACTCGCTCCTAAAATTTTATCGAACCGCCTTGCGTAACCGCGCGGCGATTCGACGCCGAAATATAATTTTCGAATAGCGTAAATAAGCGTTTCCCAGGTTAATTCGCAGTATAAATCGTTCCACCGAAAAGCGTGCAGCCACATTCGAAACAATTTCCAGGCGAGTTATAAATTTATATTCACACGCTCCCGTAAACCAGCGAGCAAAAAGGTAACGCGGTGTTGTATTTTTTTGTTTTCCAGGAGCGAGAGAGAGAGAGAAAAAGGGCAAAGCCGCGGCGGCGCTCGACAATAATTTTCGTCTCTCTCTCTCTCTCTCTCGGCTTTGAAATTCCGCGGCGCTGACGGACGCGCGAATTTCGATATTATCTCTCGCCGCGGCGCAATTTTCGAGGAATCCGGCATCTCGTTATTCAACACGCGAGCGCGAAAACTCACAGGCGTCCACGCGGGAAATCTCGAGCGCCGATTCGGGCGCTTTGCGGATTTTCGAGCGCTCGCCGGTGTTTTAAAAAGACGGACAATCGGACGTACGGCGGAGATTTATTCTTTTTTTTTTTTTTTTTTAATTTACCGCGTCGCGGCGTCGTGATTACGCGTTAATGAATTCCGGGAGTGTTTAGCGAGCTGACGACGGAAGGTCGTTGGTAAGACGTCCGCGACGCGGAGAGGAAGTGAGGATGAGTTCTGGTGAATCATTACGGCCGATAGCATCGGTCAATGGGTCGGATAAGGGATAATGATTTTTTTTGTTTCACCGAAGAAGCGGGTGATTTAATCGCGGAGTTAAAAAGCAATGTTTTATTCAAATTTAATCAAAATGTTAAACAGTTTTATTGTTCTATTTTATAACCATTACATTTTAGATGCGTGCTTTATATATATTTTATAGAGATTGATCGCTTTATCGTTATAGAAGCGAAGTATATTAGCTACTACATTTGCAATGACATCATTCTTTTGAATTGTAATGTATGATCGTAGCTTAGCTATAAGATAATATACAGTTTTTTCATACTTTATAAAGTTGACACAACATTGACAAAGCGTAAAAATACATTATTTGAAGGATATTTCCTTTGAAATTCAAATAAATACAAAATTAAAAATTAATCTATTTTCAAATTCTAAATAAATTGACGAATGAATCATTCAAAATCAGCTTATTAATCCGAAGCACCCGAATTAAAATCCTAAAAATAATTGTGCCATCACCCAAATAAAGCAAAGACCGCCGGACCGAGCCAAAAATATCCATAAATTAGTCAATGTCCCCGCACAGCCTCGTATAATGAGTCAGTCGCTCTCGGGCACCTCTCTATCAAGAAACTGCACCGCTCAGCGCGCGGCCCTGCAGAAAAAGCCAATTAAACGAGCCTCTGAAAACTCGCGGAGAGCACCACACACATTTAGCGCAATCAGCAGCGCGCGTGCAGCTCCCTTTAATCAAATCTTAATTACGCGGAGAGGAAAAAGTCCCCGGCGAACTTTCGGATAAACCTGTGCAGCCGCGCGGATATAATTTATCGCGAACTCCGCTCGAAAAAAAAAAAAGTCGATACAGCCGCACCGCGATGCAGAAATGGCAAAACGCGAAGGTCGCGCGGAGCCGCCGAATCCTCTCCTGGCTTCCTCGTCCTTCTTCCTCCGTCGCCTTGGGATCGAGTGTGCTTATCGCGTCGCTGAGTGGCTGCGGATAGGTTCGCATTATTTCTTTCATTACATTTTGCGTGTCCGTCTTCCTCCTCCTCCTCCTCCTCCTCCTCCTCCGTTCTCCTCTTTTTCGCGCGAGGACTCGTTCTACTGGTTCGCTGCCCTCCTCGAGCTTATATATACGTACATCCTTGAGCAGGCCGAGAGCTTGACCTTCGGCTTTATCGGCCTGCGACAAAATTGCCACGAGGAGCTGCTCTCGCTTTTGCTCTAGTCTTCGTGGCTGGATTTGGAGTCGGCGATGATGCAAGCTTTTGTTTTTTCGAGATGATCTTCTCGGGAGCTCGAGTTATTTAGGTGATAACGTAAAACTTAAGATCGCGAGGAAGAAGCTCGGGACACTCTAATTAAATTTATGGCAGGTGCATAGGTGAAGTCTCGCTTCCGTAACTTGTTTGAAGACAAACACATAAATATTGTTAGCTTTCATTCTAAAAAGGAGTTGTTAACACCTTTCTGGTATCAAAAAATTTATTAAATTTGCGACTGTATAAATTATCAACTTGCGCATTTCAATAAATTGAACGTTATTTTAACACCTATATTGTTTTTAAAAGTTTTAAGTAGATAACTTAAAGAAGATAACTTTAACTTTAACCTTAAAGAGTTTTATCTACATTCAACAATAACAAAGTATTATATCCCTTCTTTAAAGGAAATTCTTTTTTTTATGTCAGCAAACTAAGCGAGGAAGGGCACAAAAGATAAAGTTTATTTAGTGGGTCCAGAGGTATATTCTTTTTACGATTAATGCTTTTGACGGCGAGGACGACGAGACACTTCGTGTGTGCAAACAAAATATTTGCGCTAAAACAACAGATTACTCCATTTGTATGCTGAACCGTCATGTTAAATTTAAATGTAACATCTAATAATAATATTGAATGTGGCACAAGTCGCCTGTTTTTTTATTTATACTGTTCTTGAAAATTTAAACCATGACCTTTTTTTTCAACACTTCTATTGCGTCATCACTTTTTAAGTTAATCAATTTTTAAGTGCCGCTAAATAAAAGTTTTGTTTTACAACATCTTTAAACTATTATTTTAAAATATGCATTACAATCGATAAAATGTTCATTTTAATGCGACAATACTTGTAAAACGAGGAAACAACTTGTGCCGGACCGAATGAAGTTTTTCCCGTTTCGTTTATGACTTTATAACAGGTTATTTTCGTGAATGACAAATTATTTTGCGACACGTGAAGAAGAAATTACTGTTTGGCTAAAGCTTCATGCTTATGTCCTGTTAAGTAATCAAAACAAGAGACAATCTTTTCATCGCACTTGTAAATGTATTAAATGAATCGCACTGAAAAAAACAAATTTCGGAAATGAATAGAAAGTCAGGGACCAAACAGTAATGTAGAAAGTCTTTTCACCACGAATAATTATATTTTAATCGATCGAATCACATCGCGTTAATAAATTTTCTCTCTATTTTCAAATACCAAATCAATTGTCTTTTATTAAATATAAAATCTGATTTTCAAAGTTTTCCGAATACAAATGCGTACAATAAAATTACTTGTTTATTTACAGGTCTGGTTCGGAACGCGTCCAACAAAATTTTGAACGTAATAATCTTATGTATACCGATAGCACAACTTCAGAAAAATCGCTCGTAAATAAGGATCTGCAAACATTGACTACATAATTTCCCAACGTCGCGGCGTCTCGCTCCGTCCTTGTTTACAAAAACTCGAAAAAGATTTAAGGAAAAACTGGTCGATTGACGTAAGCAGACGAATCGAACGAGTCATTCACATTGGCTCCGCGGAATATTATTTTACATCCTCTGGCGATCTTAACGATCCGATAAGCGAATGCCTCCTCGTTGCGAGACAAATCTATTTACGGCGCAAAGTTACAAAATTTAATTGGCGTCTATGCATATACACTCGATACGGCTTATGGATCGACTCGCGCGGGGGCTTTTTGCGCTGAAAAATCTTGCTTATACGATCCTTGACACGAATTCGTTCATTGTTCGGCCGTAAAAAGTTGTAGGCGCGAGGGACCGGTAAAAAAAAATTGAATTAAACGCGCTGCGGCGTCAAGCGATTTATTCTTTGTCAAAACTTTCGGAAAATCGTGTAAGTAAATCGACGCGGTGTACGTGTAATTGCGCGAGTCGTTTGCGCAAAAAGGCGTTTAGCCTGTCTTGTTGGAAATTAAAGAAAGTATCGAAATTGGCCTACGTTCCATTATTTTACATCGCCCGGACTCGTAAATACATCGATTTATTTACAAGTATTTATCTGCAGTAAAAGTTGCAATAATTCTCCATTAAAGGCCTCACGAGGCGGGAATTCTCACTTTCTAAATTTTTACGGCTAAAATAGTTATCTATATAATCCGCGGTGGGGATTATAATTTTTAAAAGAATTTTAAGCGATTAGTTCAATGGACAGAGATGTATTGCTTTACGCAAAGGCCGTAATTTAACAGTAGAAATTGCCGCGAAATGAATGTTTACGAATTCAGATAATCGCGACAATTTGAGCTCCATAATAAATTTCTTTATTGAAAACACAATGTAAATTTCCGATTTCGCAACGGCCCGCAAACTCCTATCTCTTCGCTTCGTTCCAAGCAACGAAAAAAAAAAACAACTCAAAAAACCACCAACAAAAAACGGCGTCGAAACCGTCGAATTTCCATCTTTCCCTCTAAAAAGGCTTCTCGTCGCAACGCGTCAAGAAGACTGTTGCGCGAAAGTCGAAGAATTCGTCCCACGTAGTAATCGCGCGCGCAATCGGCGTCCGATCTCCTCGGCGCGTAATAATAAGCTCTCTCTCGCGCGGCGCTACACGGAGACGTTCCGCGCGGCTCTCTCGTCGAGCGCGAGAAAATAAAAAAAAGAAGAAAAATTAGCTCATCCTCGCTCGCGAGGAGGCTCGCGCGTCTCGTGCATCATTACGTTTCCCAAGAGAGGGGCCTGCATGCCGCGCGGGCGCAGACAATCGCGGACCTTTTTTGCGGCCGCTTTCTCTCGGAAGATTGAGGAATCCGCGCGAAAGTCCGCGGGAAGTCGTCGGCGGCGAGGCGTCTTCACTCTCTTTTCGATTTTTAGCTGAAAGTCCCCGTGTGAGCTAGTATATGGGATACACTATTTTTTGCCTGCCCCCGCTTATCTTTACGGTGCATGCAATTATATGGCTGGCTTGTGATGAGGCGGCTTTGATATTAAAATAATGAAAGTTGAGTTGGTACGGAGCGAGGGAGGATGTTAGGATTAAGGAGGATTAATTTTCGGTGTTTGTTTGCTTGATTGGTGTACGATTATGTCCCGTGTAATTGGACTTGGGACGTTACGGACAATTAAATACTTTCCAAACGAATATAATTGCACAAATTTCGATTTACGTAACGAACGATTATCAGTAATCAACGTCGCTCTCAATGTCATTAACGACATTTAATAAGAAAATCAGTCAATAACTCCAATCTCCATAGCAATCAGTCCCTCCCAGAAGACAATACCACCTCATTTCCATCCACTCGAAATCTCATATTCCCTGAAAAGCAGAATCGCAAGGTGCCGACTCCCCCTCCTCCAGCCGCTCCCCGTTCAAGAGCATTTAACGCCCTTTCTCGCGGGGCGGCGCGATCCGCATACAATTATCGACGGCCGACGCCGTTGGCGCCGGCAAGAAGAGTCTCGTAAAAGGCTGGGAAGTGCGGCCTCGGACCCTTCATTCATGCCTCCCGCGCCGCCGTGTATGAGTAATGAGCGTCGGATTCGCTTGCACGAGAGCGCCGCGAATTCTTTTTTTTTTTTGTGCTCGACCGACGTTCGTCGCAGGTGGTTTCGCTCACTCGTTTTTTTATGGGCCGCCTTTCGGGGACGGGAACGTGTTTTTCGGAGAGAGGCGGAGAGGTGAGTGGACCCCGAGAAATATGGATTTTCGGGTACGTCAGTCGATAAAGTAGCGCCGGGAGTGTTTGCTTTGGGGATAAGTTTACATTTAATTGGAGAGAAAAGGAACCTCGACGGGGGAAACTTGTTCTTGCCGCAATTTAAGGCGTCTTTAGGGTTTATTTTGGTAACTTACGCCGATACGGCCTTTTAAAAGTAAAATTGTCTGTTCGAAGGAGAGACTGATTAAATTGTTAATTTGCCGGAGTATTTATGAAGAAATATTTTATCGGCTTTGTTTCACGGCTATTTTGCGAGTAAAACTTCAGGATTCAGGCTAAATTAATTTTTTTTACCGAATTGTTTAAATTGAATTTATTATGTATTTCGCAGAAAATTTCAATTCGATAAACCGACGTGTTTGTTCATTAATAAAACCTCTGAATGCAAGATTCAGACGTCTCAAAAATATTGACTTTCAACCTCTCGCGCAAAGTAAAAAGTAGCCGTCCCCTAAAACTTTTACAACTGCACTAACCAGAACGACCAATACGTCTAAAAGTGCAAAAATCGACATTCCTGTTTAAAAAAAAAAACGACAGTAGCTCAATAAGCGCGACGCTCCACATTTTCTTAATACGAAAAGCCTTCGAAAAAGAAAATAATCCGTTTCCTTTGATGAAGAATTTTTACCTCCGCCACGGCGGCGGATCGGAATTCGACCTGAATTCCTCGGCGCCGCTAGAAAAGCGTGGGACATTCACTTCATATTGTAAATACGCCATTCGTCTGCTCAAATACTGCAGAGCTCTCCGTCAATATTCGCGCCTGCCGATCCTGCCTTTCTACATTTTTCCGAACGCTCGCCGTTTCATTTCGCAAGGATGCGAGAGAGAGAGAGAGACCCGTCCGAAAAACAGGTTTCCTCCCGACTAGCGCAAACAATTATTCGCTTTTAAATATATATATCCTTGGATTTTCATTCCTCCTCTTTTTTTTTTCTCTCGCGCCTCGCTTTTCGAATATTTATACCGGTCGTCGCGTGTTTGCTCGCCCTCCAGGCGTGAATTTTTTTATCGTTTTACGACGAGAGCCGCATAGAATGACTTCCGCGATTGCTAAAGAAGCCAGGCAAGAAAGTGCATTTGAATTACAAACAAAAGCGCGATGCGCGAATTGCACCTCTTGCGTTTTTTTACGATTGCGCACGCGCAGATGTTGATTCGGCCAATTTGGCGGAGCGACTTATGTGTGCCTTAGAAGCCAGTTGTCAGTCAACTTTTGTTTGACTTATTTTTAACTCGGGATTTGTAAAGCTACTTTGTGCGACGATTAGCATAGGATTGTCAAGAGTTATTTCGAGAGACAATCGCATAACGGAATAAAGTGGGAGGAGCTCGCATCATGTAATTAAATAAAAACTTGGCATTTTTATTAGGGGAACACAGGCAGTTATGTGATCGTGGATTTTTGTTGAAAATATATTCAGTTTCTTGCGAGAGTTAAAAAACGAACAAACAATGCGTAAAATGAAGAGCTTTTTGTCTAAGAGACTCGACATGTTTTTGTCATTTTCTTTTTTTTTCAGTAAATAGTTTATTGCGCAAAAACCTTTCGTAAAATTCATGGCATATTTGGAAGTTAAAAATAATGATGTAACTCAAGCCATAGACGTTTTCTCTCCGACTTTTCAAAGAAACGCACAAGTATAATTGCAAGTTGCGGCTTATTAGACAAGGAATTCCTTAGCTTTTTTTCACCGGCTGCTTTATCCTAACTGCCTATCGATACATTTCTCGCAAAACTTTTTTTATTATCACTTCCGTAACGTTCTTTTTAATAATAAATTCAATTGAAATTAATAGAAAGTAGTTTTAAATCTATGAGAATTACGAGAGGCTCTTTTTAAATTTGAAAAGCCAGTATAATTACGTAAAATTAATTAAAACATAAACTCCTTTCTCAGGAGTCAGATCTAAATTGAAAGCTTAAAAGCCCGCTTTTGCGTCGCAAAAAGTATCTTTATAGTATACCCTCACATTTTTTTCAATTTACTTCTAAAATCACCCGTTCGATAAGAGCCTGGCGCTCGTTTTTTTTCTTCCTTTTTCCTCTAACCCGTGTCGTCCATTAAACGAGTAAGAAAGGTAAAGTAATAATGAACGTTGGCCGCGCGGACAGTAAAAAAGTTTATCAATCACCCGCTGCGGTTTTTTGTGTCGCTTCGCACCTTTAGGACACGTGAAGTGCAGTTTCGCGGTTGAAAAAACTCATCGTGAATCCGTTAAAAAGGTATTTACGTAACGAAAGAAATATTGTAAATCAAAGATGTCCCGTCAAGCTGAGGAAATCAAAAACTACTCTTTTAATAAATATGCAGATTTTCGATAGTTCTTAATCGCACTGCATGATCCTTTCCATTACATAATACACAAACATTATCGCTTGACTTTTATCGTCCTTTTTGAGGACATCTATTTTTCGTATTTTCCTCCTCGCTCAAACGTTAAACAGTCGGTTTTTTTAAAGATTGAAATTAAAAGCCCAGCTTTAATTAACTTCTCAATATTTAATTTTAAATTACAGCCTTTCCCGGAATCCAGTCTCTCCAGCAGCTCTTTTTAACACCTCTCGCACAAAGAGCCTAAAAAGCATAAAAACGTTAGTTTACGGCAGCTGTCACACAAACACAATTCCTTCCTATTTAAGTATTAATAAAAAGAATCGAGAGCAGCAGAGTCCGCGTCAATTAACCCCCTTACATCCGAGCCACCCAAAAACCCCGAGAGTCTCGGCAGCGACACGCGCCGCGAGAGGATTACATTAGCCGGCAATTAAAATCGCTCTTTACATGGATTAATCACGCAGCCGGCCTGCCTTCCTCTTACTCAGCGCGCATGTGTAATTTCAAGTCTCGGCAAGCGCACTCGGAAATGGAATTAAGCGGAGGAATTTTTTACGTCTGCGCGGAGCGCGTGTGTGTGTGCCGAGCGCGCGATTTCCTGTACGATAGACTGCATGTCTGACCCTGAATCCGGCGGTGCAACTTCCGATTTTTCGTTCGGTCGATCGGGCTGATATAATGGATTGAAATTGAAAGGAACGCCAGATGCTGGATTATATTGTAATATCGATCGGGGTTGAATTTTATATTGCGCTGCTTCGAGTTCGAGATTTTCGCGAGCGAGATGATAATATTATTGTGCGGCTTTTTGCAGGTGATTGCAAAATTGACGGAGACGACGTGTCGGCGATGATGGGGGATTGTAGCAGTTTGTGACGTCAGAATTGTACTTAAGCGCATACTACACTCGAGCAATTTTCACATTTAAATCAAACTAAAAGACAATCAGAATCCTCTTTGTCAATTGCGAAAATTGGCAGTTCAAAACGCGCCTGGTTATAACGAAAAATTAAAACGTCAACGAGCCAAAAGCTAAAAACCTTCCTCGCTCCGAAGCAAAGCAAAACCTTATAATCCAATTCCCGGCAATTGCCGCGTTCGCTCGGCAAACGCGACACTCGCCGAGTCCCGCGGCTCCTCGAATCCCTGTAATTTATATCAAGAAAAGCCCCCGCGACGTATATACATATAGAAGCCGGGCCTGGCACGCGATCCTCGAAGGAAAAAGCGCGAGTTATATACATGGCAGCCTTTGCGGACTCGCTCGATGACGATAACTGGAGGGCATTGCGTAAGCGATCGAATGAGCGCTGTATGTATATACGTAGGTGCGCGCTGATGCTCCGCTCTCGAACGAGATGACTCGTGCGTTTAAATGCGAGAGAGAGCTACCGAGGAGGAGATCGGGTCACCGCAATACAACGCGCGGGAGTTCTGATGACTCAATGGATTATCGTTGCCTCCGCGCGGTGACGGGCCTTTGTTGTTTTTTTTTTTTTTTTTTTGACTTACGACGTCGCGAAGTGTAGGGAAATTCTTGTTAGTCGGTTACTGTTCTTTGAAGACGCAGTGGGTGAGTCGGGTGATTTACGCTGATGGTTTGAGACGTTTGTTATGCGTTTGAAGGTTCTTCCTCTCTGAAGTTTAAATGTTCTTAACGTGAATTTTTATAGTATTCATTAGATTTTATAGATTCAGTCTGAATTGCTTTGTTTATTTGGCTTTCTATCCGCGCGTGTATTGTTTTTGGAAAAGACTTTATTTATAATAATAGTAAAGACTGATTTTGTTGCATTAGATTTATTATTCATTGTTAAAAAGAAATATGCAGCAATTATTTAAAGAATTATTATTAAAGCGGAATAAAATACATTTGGTGCTCCAGTTTATGAAAATATTTTTTAGCAACGATTTTAGCAAAATGTTTTACTCGCTAGGCTTTTATTGAACCGGTAATAAACTTTTTTCAAAGCTATTAGATTTCTTCACGCTTCAATAGATTTTGTGGATACTTAAAACTTATATTCAACGTATAGATTAGAAACCGCTTTACTCTTTCTAAATTGTTGATTTATCTCGGTGCATTATTTTATCTATATATAATAGTTCCGATGCCTTATATACTTTCAAAGTGCGAAGTGTTTTCCATCTCGCGCGATACCTCTTTTATCAGGAAGTAAAAGAATCGACCGCATAGTTTTGCGGAAACTTTCACAAATTGCAGCGGGGATCATGAAATTAGGTGGAAAGTTTACATGTACATAAATAGTTTGACAGCCGGATTCTTCGAGAATTCCTGCCTCCTTTAAAAATAAAATTACCGCCTTTCCCCTCATATTTTTTTTTCCCCCGCCTTTCCCTAACCAAATTACAACAATTAATCGAAAAGGCAAACTCCCCGCGCTCGTTACCGTGCTATTTATACACCGATCCTCATCGGCTGAATGGTCATTACTCCTCGCTATCGGCACAAATACACATACGCAGGCCGTCACTTCTATTTGCCGCGGATGATGTCAATTTCGTCGTCTCCGCCGATAAGCTTCTCCGCTAATAATCCTCCCGTAAACACGCTCGTCGTCGCGGAGGAAGAACAAAGAAGAAGCAAAAGAAAAAAGAACCTTAACAACCTGCTATCGTATTCCGCACCGAGCGCCCGAGAGCCCCATCATCGCTGCGCGTGACACAAATTATTCGAGTGCGCTCCTCGCGGGGCGGCACGTGCCTCCTGCGCGCGAGTTCTCCGCGCGTCCGGGTTTTGCGGATCGACGCGGGCTGGATTTTTGCCATATCGCGTTTTCAGCGGAGGTTTCCACACTCCGGAGGATGGAGCAACTGGTGCGTTCAGGGAGGGAACGCGCGCGGGAAAGCTAACCGGCGGCGATTTCGAAACTAGGCGATGCACTAATTCGGATGGATTTCTGCAAGGTTTTCAATCATTCATGAGGACGAGATCTCTTTTTTTTTTTACGGCCGCGAATCATTTCGCCTGCGATGTATCGGCTGTATTCCAAATACTGTAGATGTACAGTTGCGTTTTTTTTTTATTTCAGAAGCTATTACGAGCTATCTTTCTTGCGACTCGTTACGACAATGGCGTTCGGCATTTATCACGCTTAATGTCAGAAAGGACCTTAATACTTGCAGACGTCGGAGCGAACGACTTAAAGGTTAAAAGTTCGGCGATAAAGGAAGCATTACGCGTGACACTGAACTAAAAATATTTTGGGGTCACCTTCTTACGTACGCCTGGAATTCCCGAAATACCATTTTCGAAAAAACGAGTGCGCGCGCACTTGTTTTAACACGCTGATGGGGTCATTATTTCTTGATTGATAGTTCAATGTCGACGCCTTAAAGCGCTTTTTAGATACAAATTGTCCATCCGTAGCTGGAGGCGTATAAAAATAAGCCAATTACAATTGGGAGTAATAATTTTATAGGTGAAAGATTAACTTTAGATTTATGTACAGTTTAGCATACAATTGATAAAGATACGTCAGCGTTGAAATTCCATCTCGATCCACGAGTGTTTTGCAAATAACATTTGCCAGAAGGCTGCAATAAATAATAATATTGTATTTTTTGTACTTCACTTTTTTTTTTATCTAATCTTAAACTCCAGTTCTTTTTCTGATTTTATAATAAATACTTGTATTAAAGCTATTGATTTACTCGGAATATTTTAATAAATTAAAAGAGCTGCACCTTTTAAGAAAAAAAGCAAGAGAGAAAATAAAAACTATAAGAATTGCCAGCTTGAATTCATACCATTATTTATTGTAAGTGATAAAGTTTAGCTGGAACAAAAAACGTAATTCCTCTATAGTTTTGCAAAAAATTAAAATTACAATGATCCACAGAAAACGAAAGAACCGCATACAAATGCAAATGTATCCCTGAAAACATTTCAAAAACAAAGCAGAAAAACTCGAAATTCTTTCGGATTTTTCAAAGACTGAAATTGAAGCTCCTCCGTAAAGCCCCGCAACTGCATACTTATATACCATTCGTGCATTATTTCAGGCCAATTAAAAGCAATTATCCGCAATCACGAGGGATCGAGCCTCCGCATCAAACACTTTCGTGCTCTCAGCAGCCTTGCCAAGCCCGAGAGAGAGAGAGAGAGAGAGAGAGAGAGAAATAAAAAAAGCTCCCTGCTAACCCCCTTCCTTTAATAAACGGTTCGCTCTCTCTCTCTCTCTCTCTCCCGCAGCCGGCCATTACGCGCACGCGCCAAATATTATGTACCGCAACACGGCGGCGACCCCCTTTTCCCCGCGTTTTTCCCGGCGGGAAAGCCGCTAATTTATTTCGCTCGCGCGCGAGGGTCAATCCGGCTGGGGGCCAAGGGTCGCCGACGCTCAATCTCCGACGTGTTGTTCCACTATCCGCGGAAGACGACGCTCCTCTTTGCCCGGTGTATACCAAAGCCTCGCGATATACGAACAATGGCCCCCGGGAGCTTCTCGGAGGCCGGATTAGTTTATGGCTCTCGGGGATCGGGAGTGATACGAAAAATTCGCGATCCTCTCGCCACTCTGATGAATGGATAGGCTTGTTTTCGTTTTGCGCGCGCAGGAGCTGGGCCGAACGATTGCGACGCGAATTGTTGGCAAAAGTGCTTCTCGGATTTTTATAAATTCGGTCGTTTAGCTTTTTCTTGGTTTTTTTTAGTTTTAGGAAAATAGTCGCAGATAAGAGTTTGGCTTCCGAAGTTGTTATTCGGTCTTGTGTACTTGAAATGTTAATTTTTTGAAAAGGAAATACCCACGCGAAATGTATGATAAAAATGCGTTTCCAAAAATAACTAATGAAACTTGCTGCTTATGTAGAAAAACATTTGAAATTTCGTTAAATCTTTTTTGAAAAATAAAGCAATCTTTACAACTCGATTGTTATCCGAAAGCTTTCACAGTATCCACCAAAAATTCAATACCGTCAGCGCGACGGACAATTTTACAAGGTGAATTCAATTAATCCCTAAACAACGCTCGGAAAAAAACTCCAAAATAAAAACCCCGAGCAAACGCAATTAACCTCCTTCTGGCGCGGCGAATTTAATTTTTCAACCTCGAAATAGGTAAGAGAGAATAGCCTTGTTAGTCTTATTCCAAAGTAGCGTCGCGCTCCTCGTCCGAGCGGGGAGATGCCGCGAAAAAGCTCACGTACGCCTCGGGGAAAAAAGGCGGAAGCGTCCTCGCCGCGGAATTATTAAAGCTCCTCTTTAATAAAGCGCGCGGCCATTATTTTTAATGCGATCGGCGCTTGCAGTATAAAAGGCGCCTCTGCTGCGCGCCGAATCATTAAAGCTAAAAATATATATCGCGTCTTCCGAGGTTCTCTCGGGGGGGAAGAAGGGTTAAAGCGATGGCTTTGTATATACGTCTGTAGATAAACCGCAGCTCGCGGACGATTGTTATAAAGATATTTTTTCCGGGCCGCCGTTGATAAACGAAACTATAAAAGTGTTTACTAATAATCGAGCGCGCTCTTTTATCAGCGGCGCGTGCAGTTTTTCTGCTTTACAGCCTTTTTTCCTCGCGCGCGCACGCACGGCGCAGAAGCATAAAAGCCTCGCGTACGCGACAAAACAAACTGTTTACCCCAAGTTTCTCTCCGATCTCTCGGCGCGGTCTCCTCTTCCGCTGGAACTTGAATTTTAAAAACTGTTTTCGACGAAAATTCCCGAAAGACACAGAGACGCGAGTCACGCGCAATTACGCTGTACACTCGAGCGAAAGAGCGAGAAAATGTCGAATACAAATGCCGCCGCCTTGGCGCTAACAATGGGGAAGAAGACTCTCTCGGACTGGATGTCGAACGCAGGTCTCGAGAGCGTAACAAGGGGAGAAGATCGAAGCGGAGCGTGCGGACAATGCGAGGAGGGAACGGCTTTATTAAAGCGTTCGGGGGCTTGTCTGAGAAATTGAAAGGACGACGGGAGGAGACGCGAGTGCGTTTTAGAAAGGCCTCTCGGGAGATAAAATTAGACGCTTTGTCAATGTGACTTTTGAAAAAAATCCGAGACGCGCCCAGGTGCGAGGTTTCGAGAGATATATAGAGTTTTTTTGCGAATTTATATAAGCGGCTTATACGGACGTTTGATTTATCGGTAAACGCGGGCTTTTAGGAGAGCTTGTATGAAAAAGTTTTGGCGTGAGAATAAAAAAAGGGTAAATTACTTTGGACGCTTCTTTAACTATGAACTTTTCTTTTTGTTGCAGGTGAGTTTCTGGCAAGGACGCTTTTATACATTCTTTTCGAAGCGTAAGTAACGATTTCGACACACTTTTACGAGAGTAGAAATTGATTCTTTAGTAGTTTGTTGAGTGAATAATTAAAACACGAACCCGAGCTTTGCACGAAACGTAAATTGTATCAAAGCATAATTCTGAACAAATATTGCCTCAATCAATCACAATTTGCTCGACATTCCACCCTGACATTAACGAAACTCCTCGCTGTTATTTACAAAATTTGCCAATAATCGAAAGGTCGCGCTCTCTTTCTTATACAATAACCCTTGAAAAAACTAGAAACTAAATTACTGTTTGCGATCGAACCCCGGTACCACTTAAATAAAACTGAAAAACTTCCCAAGTTTAAACTGCTTATTAATTTTCAGTCCACGGGAAGCGAGAGATCAGTTTCAATTGTAACAAAAAAAAAACAAAAAAAAACCAAGTACGAATTACGGCAATACAAATAATTCTAATAATTGATACCCGACAGTCCGCCCGTAAGCGCGTTTCACAATTGATATTTTTTTTCACCAATCTACACCTGTCACCGCCGCGATCTTAAGGCCTCAGCGACGCTCTAATTTCAGTCCTCGCCCAAAAAAGCAAAAAGCGCCACGAAACAGCTCTCCTCTCCCTTTCGAAAAGCTCAGCCGAAATCCAAGCCCGCCAGACAGGAAAGAAAGCTCCTCGCCGTAGCCTCCTCGACTTATCGATAAGACCCGCCGGTGGTTCTCCCTCTCTCTCACTCACTCACTCTCTCTCTCTCTTTCTCTCTCTCTCTCTCTCGATCCTCGCGCCGCGTGTGGGGGAGAGCCGCGGAGCGAGAGAGGCGGCGGCGGCGGTCAAGTCAGTCGGTGCACGAGCGCCCAGCCAGACGCACACGTACACGAGCACATATATATATCTATATATATTCCGCGCGCAGAGAGCCTGCTTTTCCGAGTGCGCCCGAGGAGGGAGAGAGAGAGAGCCTGTTTTGTTGTGAACGGTGCGCCGCCTCTGGATGTAACCTCTCTCTGGTACGTGTCTGCCGGTGTGTGCTTTTGGTATGTGGGCCGCCAAGCCGTGCGTGTGTATTGTCTGCCTCGATTTTCATCAAGTGCCTCTCCGCGCGGTGCGTACGGTTAGCGGCGAAATTTTATCGAGCCAATGAAAGTTGGACTAGATTCTTTTTGTCGGAGAGCGCACTTTTTGTGTGTCGGCGCTCTTTTTTTTCTTTTTTTTTTCTTTTTTTCGGCGACGACGACGAGAAATCGATGCTTTGTCGCGGGGGATCGGAGCGGAGGCTTTTTTTTTGGAGTGTTTTTTTTTTTGGAATCCTGGTAGAAGTGGCTTTTTTAATTGGTCAATTTATATACGCGGATTTAGATGCAAATTTTGAACTATTAACGTTATCGTTTACTGCGATATTTTCGATGATTTAAATTGTTTTTTACTTTAATTGCAATTAAAGGATATTTTTTAGTTCGCAACTTAATTGTAACCAGATCGACCTCATTATTTGCTCAATTACGATAAAGTGCTTCATCAAACATTCATTAGTCTTGAATAAAGATTCCGAGACCAAATTGCACTCCTTCAATTTACGTAAAAACATACATTTCATTCTCAAGCTAAAAATCACTTCGCCGCAACGTACTATCAATCCACTAATTAGCTTCCTAAAACCGATCGTTACGCCGGCAAAAACCTCAACCCTCTCGGGCAGCCCCATAAAACCCCGCCGCGCCATCCATCCATCCATTCCCCCCGATTCCCGGCGATCTTATATACGTCTGGGCTCGCGTGCCGGCGCTCCTCGCCCCGTATAACAAAAGCCCGGTAAGAAAGGCGTCTTATCGGAGGGTGGAGAACGCGGCGGAGGGAGAGTTTCGTCGTGTCGATCGATATGCGCTCGATGTATAATATTATTATCGTCGTCGTCAGCGTCGCGGGGCCGTTAAACCGACGGGAATATTAGCGACGGAACGGCACGAGGCGCTGTGTTTCTATATATATATTGCTCGGGCTGGGATTTTTCGCATTCGGTTGATGAGGTTCGCCGTGGGATGGATGGAGGATCGAGGCTTATTAGATTCGCCGGGGGATTCCGTTTTTTATTGAATTTGCGCTGGTAATGACGCTGATATTGTATTAGCTTGGGGGGCGATGGGGGGACGTCTTGAATTCGGAAGGCCTGATGAGGAAGGCTGATGGTCTATTTGGTGTGCTCGAGTTAAGGTTCGAGTAGAGTGAAATTTTACTTGTTATTGATCGTCGAGATTTTTTGCATTAATCAATGATAAAAATAGATGCTTTTTTTTTTAAAGCAACAACCAATCTCAAGATGTTGATATTTTTATAATAGTTTAAAATAGCAACTTGTTTCCATCTCCTTTCATTAATCACACCTACAATAGCTATTCAATAAGAGAATATTCTGAACAGCAGCATACTATTATGCACTTTGTTATAATTCATAACATCGGTATTCTAGAAACTTGAAAACAGGAAACCAATTTAAAAGATGAATCTTTTCTCAAAAAATATATGTAGACAAATCTTGCACGTAAAATTTAATTAATTTAATGCGACTCGTAAAAAAACTTAGCTTCCGCCTATCAATCTAAAATCATCATCTAATTAAACAACCAAAATCGAACTCAAATCAAAATCTTCAAATCTCGCGAAAATCAACTCGATCCCTCGTCGAACCACCAAAAAGCTCGAACGAATCACCCGATCCTACCCGACGTACATATAAGAAAATCGGTCCTCCGTGGAAAAGCCGCTCTCGCGAAAGGCCTCCGCTCGTCGGAGTCAAGTTTACGCTTGGCGAACGCCGGCCGATCGGCAACTCTGCGCGCCTATACCTATATATACACATCGCGCTCTCGCGCGCGCACAACAGTTATGCGGACTATTTCCTCGGCGCGATGAATAAAAGAACTGTATATGCTTTATCGCTTTATACACCGCGGCGGGAGAGAGGGAGAGAGAGAGAGAGAGAGAGAGAGCGGCGAGCGCATTGATTTCCAGCCGCGGAAAACGGGCATGTGTAACCAGCTGGGAAAAATCGCCGCCTAATAATGGCGTTTCCGCGAACAAGCCGTAAAACGCCGCCGCCGCCGCCTTTTTGCCCCAAGCGGAAGTGCTCCCTTCGGGAAAATTGCGCAACGACCGGACTCCGTTCTTTTTTTTTTTCTCTCTCTCTTTTTCGAACTGCTGCCGGCTCCTGGCGATTGCGGCTTTACGAGCTTGTTACCCGGCGGCTTTGCTTTCGTTTCGGCGACATTGCGGGAGGTGTCGGCTTCGGGATCTTTTGTGTTGCCTCGACGGGAAGGAGAGCAAAAAAAGGGGTGGATCGGGGGAGTGGTTTTGTGGGCATTGAACAATTTCGCGATTGGCAATTTTTTTTTAAATCGAGGAAGGCAGATTTTATATTCGAGCGGTGCAGTTTACTTCTAAAGTATTTTGGAATTTTATAATTGTTTAGAAAGATAAGCTCGCGCGGAGGAACAAAGAGAAAGATTTGCCAAGGAATTTTAGAGTATAATAAAGCTATCTATTCCGCACCTTTCGTAATAAACAATGGGCAAGTCATCGTTTATCGTAAATTTACAATATTCCCCAATCCGCCTGAGATATCTTCATAATTGCGCCGTAATTCTAAGCGTTCCCCGTCGCGGAAGTAGGTAATTGAAAGTCAAACAATGATCCGGGGGATTAAATGTACCGTTGGCTCGAGCCAAAAAATTGGAGTAAACAAATTCCCCCATTGACTCACTTCGCGGTGGGAAAAAGGTTTCATTCGGAGCCGCGGGATAAATTTATCAAAATTTATATCTCTTCCCGGTAAAATGCCTAGCCATTTATTTCGGAGCTGCCGTAAAATTTGTTGTATTTAAATGAGCAGCCTCTCATTGTGCGATTTTCAGGCCTGCATAAGAATTATACGCGCCGAATTCGTGCCACTTTCGGAAACGCCTACTTTTGCGCGCTCTTCGCACCGAAGCGTTTCCCCATTTGAATATCAGCTGGCCGTCGGAGCCGAACCGCTGGGGATACTCGAAATTTCGTACGAATTCTTATGAAATACCCATATTTTTACTGTAACAGTCACCTCGATCCGCTGTGAGCTTTTCATAAATCTCCGTGACCGGCCGACTTTTTGCCGAGTTTACATAC
This sequence comes from Ormyrus rosae, assembly GCA_035047165.1. NCBI lineage: Eukaryota > Metazoa > Arthropoda > Insecta > Hymenoptera > Ormyridae > Ormyrus > Ormyrus rosae. The sequence goes on along the minus strand of JAWWML010000012.1, from coordinate 18,482,922 downwards.
GTATATAACGTTACGAGATACCGGCCGGAGTGAAGAATTAGCATGAAATTACGAGGCTGGATTATCAATTCAGGAGGTTCTCACGCGGCGGCTCAAAACAAACTTTCGATTTTGCGGGAACGTCCGACGCTCGTTTCCACCGAACCGAAAGTGCACGCGGCCAATTTCCAGCGGCGGCGGCGGTGGCGGCGTTCTTTCGGGATACATTGTTTTCCCGTCCGCGGCGTCTCGGGAGAATGTAAATTTTCCGCGCGCGGATTTCTGAATTAATCAGCTCTCCGCCGCGGCGTGAGAGATTCGTAACCGCCGCGCCGCTGATGGAGTAATTAAGTTGCGCGGGGCTTTCGTCGGATTCGATGCGTCTGATTGCTTTTATTGTTTCGCCGGCGAGAGGCTCGCGAGAAAACGATCGGTTCCGAGAAATGAATACGCCCGAGCGATCCTACTGTGCATTTCAGTGTGCGATATAGGTATTGTAAGGTGTGCGCGCTTTTCCGCGATTTCGCTGCGGCTGCATTGAATTTTGTAGCTCGGCTCTCTTTGGCGTTACGTAAAATATTGATTAAGTTTTTGTTTTTAAAAATCGAGCGGAGTGTATGCGGTTTCGTATTACGACCCATTAATTTTTCGTTTAACGAGAAATATATTTTGAAAAGAAAAAAGATTCAATTAATGAGGTATCGAAACAGATTTAATTTCTCTGTTAATAATTTTAATTTTAATTGAAAAATAATTTTCTTCCCCATATTCTGCGCAGTGTAAATAAAGATAATAAAACGAAGTTTATAATATACGTATTAATCCGAGATAAGTTTGCAATAAAAGTGTCATATAAGTTTACACAAATTTATGTATATTCCTCGCTGATAAAACTTTATTAAATCATAACCAAATATTTGGAGATTAAAAGTGTCTACAAAACTTACAATTTTCTTATCGAATATGGCCGAAGTAACGAAATGTTACTTTATTTTTTAAACTCTCTCTTTCCTCCCGGTCGCCCAACGAACACAACAAACACCTTCCTACACAGAAAATTACTCACCTCGACGAAACAGGAAAAAGCAACGCCTCCCCTAAATTCTCGCGGCAGCGAATCCCGCTTCCTCCCGTCCTCCGTCGTCGCGCGGCTCTCGAAGCTTCCTCTCGGCGGCGGCTACGTGCTCGGCATATTTCGGCGGAGAGAGAGGAGAGAGACACAAGCGCGACTAACCCATTCCAAATGGGAGATAATTGCGATCGGATGCGCGCCCGAGCGTGCATAACTGTCGGCTGTGCGCGCGTGTATATATACATATACACCCTCGTCGAGCGGCGCGCTTCCGTTTCGCAGACGGATTACGCCGGTCGCCGAGTTTATTGCCATTCGATCGGCGTACGCCTCGACTGCGCGATGACGAGCGGCCGGGAATAATTAGCGGGTAATCGGCGATTCCTATCTCTCGACTCGCTTGATGAATCGCTGTTCGGGGGATGCGCGGGGTTCGGTAATCGCTGCCGGCTGGTTTACGCAGTTGACTTCGCATCGGAGCAGTGGCGGGTAGGGTAGATTGTGTGTTTATGTAGTAATGTCTTTTGAGATTGACTGAAATGCTGCGTTAAACATCGTTAACATTTTAATTGGAAGTATATTACGTGGAATCATTAATTTTAATATTAATGTAAATGAAGCGTAAATACTACGCAATGATCGAATATCGCACGTGTCCGAAGAATAATTCCTCGAATTAGCAGTTAAAAGCTCGAGCTTTCAATTCAGCGCTAAACGCGCGTTATTCCCATTAAAATCAGCGGAAAATGCGCCTTCAATTAGCGTACCGGCTATAGCGAACCTTAAAAAATGAATTTTATCGACGGGATACGGGGATAAACGCGGGCGCTCCACTTTATTAAACGCACTCGCTCAACCGAAATCGATCCGAGAACTTTCTACTTTCCGGCGAATTTCATATACGCGGATCCGCGCGCGTAAATCTCAATCCCAAATTTTTGCGCCGCCGCCGCCGTCGTCGTTAAATCGGCCTTTTTTTCCCGATCGCAATTAACATCCATCAAGCTCCGCGAGCTGCAGCGCGCCGGTAAAAAAAGTCGATTTCCCGCCGTTCGTTTTTTTTGTTATCACGTGGATAAAAAAAAAGCTGACGAAAAAATATCCTCTCCCGGCGATTAAGGTAGCTCTATAGGTACTCTCTAGTCAGTTGAGATATTAAAAAAAATTTCTTTTTAAACACTTTATTATCGCA
>JAWWML010000012.1:18408476-18480579 GCA_035047165.1 Ormyrus rosae | reverse complement strand
TCCTATACAGTAAGATGGCTTCAAAATAGAGCCGTCGCGAATCAGTGCGAAGCCAGCCTAGACGCCTCCTGTAGGGGTAGATATGCTCATCCCTCCTTACCCCGAAGATGTACCTCACACACGAATTGCTCAGTCTCTGTAAGATTACGCGCAGCTCTTCAGAGAGAGAGAGGCAGAGAGAAACAGGTAGATAGAAATAGGGGTAAGATACAGTGCGACAAGTGGAGCGGGAAAATGCGTGAGTAGGACACGTCAGGTGTTGTAGGGGCGCTTAGCCAACCAAGAGACGACGTGGCGATTTCGAGAAGCTTCTAGCGTCAAAGACAAGGGGGAAGCTTCGGGTCACTCAGAGCTTCTCCTGTAAAATTGCAACTCACGGAGAGAGCTTCTACATTCTATAGCTGTGCGTCCGTGGCGGCGGATACAGAGCGACAAGAACAATGGATTGTTATAGCTGTACACGTAACGGTCATTTTTCATGAGCATCGGCTTTATATGTAGGTGAATGAGGAGTTATTTGTTTTCTTTTTACAGATCGCTCGTATAGATGACTTGGGGCCGAATTAATTAGAACTGGAGATCATTAATGGATCTTTTATTTCGCTTCAGTCTAAAGTTAAGTATTAACTTTCATTGTTCAAATGATTGAAAGTCAATTATGCAAGGAACTGATTGGATTATCTCGCTTTGCTAGTTTTTCTCTTAAATTGTACTTCAGTAATGGCTTCGCAATTTGCAATTCTTCTGAAGTATATAAATGAATAAATCGATACAAAGGACAACTTTGTTTCGTTCGATTACTTCGTTACACCGAAGAAGATAAAAGCTTAAAACGATTCTAATTGGAAAAATGTTAACCACATTACTCACCATTCGTGTGTGCAGACGTTAAAATAAATTTGAACTACTGGAAAACTTTTTACTGTTGCTAATTGTGTAAAAGCTTTGTAATAGAGTTTCGTTTTAAACTTGTTGGAAATCATTAAATCAAATAAGCAATTTCAATTCTGATAAATCAGAATTTATTGAAAGACATGTCTTCTATTTTTATAGAATATTTTGGTATTTTTAATTGAATCTTTCGTGGGTTCTTAACTAATGAAATGTTAAATTAACCGATTCGGTTAAGCGATGCACTATTTGTAGTTAGAAATTCAGCTAAAAATGGTAGATTTTTAACAATGAACTAGTTAATAATTTTTGTAAGCCAAGGTAGGTCTCCGCGCACATTATTAATAATATACCTTATATTTGACAAAAAAAATAATACTAATTGCTATTATTTTAAATATTCGATGAGTATTTCGAATATACCATCTAATGTATCCATTTTCTTAATTTCACATGAGCCTGAAGCTAGCCCCCCCCCCGCGATTAGCCCCGGTCAGTGGTTCTCATGAATCCAGTGGAAATCGAGACACGCATAGTCCCAGTCGCTTGAAATTTCGTGTGGTTGTCAAGAATATATTGCCTTATTAATTGCCGGTGCAAGCTAGGCGTTGCAAGCCATTGTTTATTAGTTATTTAACTTAAACGGAATTTCTAAACAAATTTCTGCGAAGCAGACACACATGGTCCCAGTTGCTATAAAGAATGGCTTGCGTGTCTGCTTGGCAGCAATTTGTTTTTAGAAATTGGAATTATTTATTTAATAACTAATAAACAATGGCTTGCAACGCCTAGCTCACACCGAGAATTGATAAGGCAATCTATTCTTGACAACTACACGAAATTTCAAGCAACTAGGACCATGCGTATCTGTTTGGCAGCAATTTGTTTAAAAATTTCCGTTCAAACTGGCATTATTTATTTAATAACTAATAAACAATGGCTTGCAACGCCCAGTTCGCATTGGGAAATGAGAAAGCAGTTGACTGTTAACAATCCCACGAAATTTCAAGCAACTGAGACCATGCGTGTCTGTTTGGCAGCAATTTGTTTAAAAATTTCCGTTCAAACTGGCATTATTTATTTAATAACTAATAAACAATGACTTGCAACGCCCAGCTCGCATAGGGAAATGAGAAAGCAGTTGACTGTTAACAATTCCACGAAATTTCAAGCAAATGGGACCATGCGTGCCTGTTTGGCAGCAATTTGTTTAGAAATTTCCGTTAACTAATAAACTAATAAACAATGGCTTGCAACGCCTAGCTCGCACCGACAATTGATAAGGCAATCTATTGACAACCCCGCGAAATTTCAAGCAACTTGGACCATGTGTGTCTGCTTCGCAGAAATTTGTTTAGAAATTCCGTTTAAGTTAAATAACTAATAAATAATAGCTTGCGTCGCCTAGCTCGCGTAGCGAAATGAGAAGGCAGTTGATTCTTGACAATCACACGAAAAATCAAGCGACTGGGACCAAGCGTTTCTGGATTTCCACTGGATTCATGAGAACCACTGGCTGGGGCTAATCGCGTGGGGGCTAGCTTCAGGCTCATTAACTTTACTTTAATTTATCAGTGAACTTAAAAAGTTGCAACACTTTCTCGACTTGTCCCAAATAATTTTAATGTTTCAGCTGGGCTACTCTCTTTTTGTTCTTTCACAGTTAAAAAGTGTTCTTACAGTTTATTTTTAGTTAAGAAAATTATATTGATAAATCTTAACTGGCACAACCCGTTTATTTTCTGTCAAGGATACATTATTTAAATATTAAGTAGCGGATATTGAACAAGTCGTTTTTCCATTTTTTTTTAAAGTAAATGTATATTAAATTAGTTTTTAAATCAGCTGCCGATAAAATTAGAATATTTAACTTTTATTCTTTAGTCGCATATCTTCGTTTTTGAAAAGATGAAAAAAAAATCACTGTTTGATGGGTGAGCTTTTAGAGCGGTAAGCGCGGGAGTTTCCGAAAAAATTTTTCGGTCACAAAGTGCGGATGTCAATTCTCTGCAAAGACTCGGAGCCCGATTTAAACCGAGCGAGCAGTTGTATTTCGCAGCGCCATTTAAGCGATGTACATATAAAAAAGACACTGCGTTCTTACATAGATTAGATTAGATTAAATAATATTTTTATTATACATTGTGTTGTACAGAATAAAATACAATACTCTAAATAATAATATAATAATGATAATAGAGAGAGAGAGAGAGAGAGAGAGAGAGAGAGAGAAATCAGGGAAATGGCAAAGTGCCTGAAGACGCTCGCGCTGGAAAACGTCAACGTTCATGAAGTTGCAATCCTGGATTATCTGTGTCCGCTTTCTCGTTCTTGCTTAGCATTGCTTCGAGCGAGCAAGAGAGAGACAGAGAAAGAGGGGAAAAAAAGGTGTCGTCGCGCCCCGTCGATATATACGATAAATCTTCCATGGCTCGCTCTATCTTCCTCTGAATCGGCGCAGTGTGCACAGGCCCCGATGCGATTCAATTGTTGCTGGCCTGCCGAGCTCATATGAATGCTCGGGCTTGAGGGGCCAACTAAAATCGATATGTTACTTTCATTGCAATCGGCGGAAAGTATATTTCTTTTCCTCCGGCTTGATGCGCCGCGATTCGCTCGTCCCTTTCAGTGCGGGTACAGAGAGCCCGAGAGCGAAGACAAGCCCGTAATTGAAACGCTTCTTTTCAGAAAACTCCTGATATATGCGCGCCTGCGGACAATGAGCGGGCTTTCCTCTCTCTCTCTCTCTCTCTCTCTTTGGCTCCCTCTTTCTGTCGCTTCGCTTTTTTTTTTAATCCTCTTTGTAAACTGCGTGTGAAAGAAAGCCTCGAGTCTCGTTACTGACGAGTATTGTGACGAGAGCCTTTATTCGCGTAATTGTTATTACACCTGACCCAGATAGACAGCTGCGATTTTAATCGAACCCAATTTGAGGTTTTGTTTTGCTCGCGTTTTGTGATGCTACTTTTTTTTCAAGTATAGTATCGGTGTAGTTTGTATTTTGTTAAAACAACCGCGAGTTTTCAATTCAATGCGCAATGGCATTTTGAATCGCAGAAAGTGAAGTTTGAAAATGAGATTTTATGCTATTGAATGGTTTTTAATTACTGTTTTCTTTATTGAGGTTCTGTCACTTGTGAAATCGAGACGTCTTTGTAAAATAAAGTAGTCGATGCGACTTTTTATTATTATGTTTTCACTTTGAAAAGAATACAAATATAAAATTTCATTTCTTCTTTTACTATGTTCCATTACGACTAAAACGCGTTAACCCAGATTTCAAATTTCCTTACAAATTTTTTTCAGTTTTTGAATTTCAAAATTCATGAATTTACTATGTTACGTAAAATTCTTGGGTAAAAATTATCTAAAAAATCAAGAAGGAAGAATGGCATAATAAATCATCAATACCTTTTTAACAACATTCAATTGTACAAGACAACAATAGAACCATATCTCGTAATGATTTTATCACTATTTGCTTTTGGCAGTGTACTCTGAATATAAAGAATCACACAATTTATAATCACATTTAAAATCTCCAAAAATCTGTTCAGACCAGCTTGGAAGCCAGAGCGCGCATGTAAAGGGCCGCGTACAGAAACGTAGCGTGTAACCGAGCGTGTTTAGCTTTAACAGTCGCGTGTCGCTCGCTTAGCAGCGAAGCCGACAGAGCTTTGACCGAGCTGTCTTCAATCTCCGCCGGGTTGCGTGAGAATCCGCTCGAGCATCGCTCCGAGAATCCACGGGTTTATGACCTTTGACGCACGGCTGGATCTTCCGGCCTGTAAACGGGCGGCAGGGCCGCCGATTGCTGGAAAATGAATTACGCCCTGGCCGGTACAAAAAAAGAAGGCGAGCTTTTGCGGGCAAACTCGGCGAAACGCGAACTCCGAGTTCACCCCCCGGCGACTCCTATCGTCGCGTCTCATCGCGTGCGTCAGCCGAAAAACCCCGTAAAAATGCGGCAAACCGACAGACACCCCACTGCTCTGTTTTTCTGACGCCTAACCCCAGAGAGATTAGGCGGGGCCGTTTGCACTTTCACGGTCACGCCGATGTTTGTCTTGATAGGGGGCTACTCACCGGGGTCGTTGTCCCCTGGCTCGGAATAAGTTTACGGGCAAACTTTTACGCGTTTCCTCGAGGTGGGAACTTTCTGCTTTTTTGTCGTGAAGTAATTAAAGCCGTGTAATTACTGGTGTCGCACAAGCTTGTTCTCGAGCTCATAGCGCGAGCTTATAACTTATTGAAATTGCGCAACGCGCCGCCGGAAATAAAAAAATGGTCGCTTTATCGGAAGCAGCACTTGCCGTGCTTTATCGTGTCGAACATAGCCGAAGAAGAAAATCACTTGGTAACCGTAGCCCTTGAACGGCAAAGCTATTGGGATCGATCTTCCGCGCAACATCATCTCCGATGGTGTGCACGGAGCTAAGGATAGTGACCTTAATTAGTCGGATAATTCGAAACCGGAGTTTCGCGTTGGCTACTCGTACACTCGCAGGTTACAAGTACCTGCACAGAGAGAGAGAGAGAGAGAGAGAGAGAGAGAGAGGGGGAGGATGCTGATTGCGGTCTAGCCAAGCGCTAACGAGCAGATGTTTTACGATTGCCGGCTTCGCGCAGTGTCTTCAACCATCCCGCTCCTCTTCCTTTGCCGCGGCGGCGGCGGCACAGCTCCCTTTGGCGGGGGTCATTAAGGCGCAAGACGCGCTAATATTAAATTCAAAGTTTCAATCAAGGAGAAGAGCTTAGGTGCTCTCTGCGAGCGAATGCCGTTCCTGGTTCGTCTGACAGTTAAGGGGAACGTGGAAATTGAGCGGTGGCCGAGTTTCAGGTTTTTTTTACTCCTCCGGTATTCGTACGCTTGGATTTTTGTAACCGTTAAATGCATTGACAATGTAACAATCAAGTGAAAGCTCCCGAGCTTGCGAACGTCAGATTTACGAAGGAACGTTAAACGTGCGGAATTGTTAAATTTGTGCAGAGGTTTCGGTGATTTGACGAACGAAGCAAGCGTGCACGATTAGATAAATAATTAGGCAGGATGTAATTGTTTAAAAGGTTGGCAACACTTTCTCCGTTCCAGGAAGGCGCACCGAGCTACAGGCTCTATTTCATCATAAGCTTCTGCGGGCTGACGCGAACTGTGAGCTAAAGGCTCCCCCAACTCCTGTTACTAGTAACTAGTAATTAAGCGAGGCGTTGTAGTGTAAAACGGCCCTTCGTCTCCTGCTCCCGCTCCACCTTACTCATCTCACTCCTCCTTGCTCCGCTCCTCCTAGAGCCTTCTGGGACGTATAACTTGCTGCATGCCTTCCTGTTTCCTAACTACTATTCTTGCTAATGATTTTTTTTCTCGCCCAGGACAACATAATTGCCAGATCACCCCTTCTACGCTGTAATTAACAACATTAATTGCGCCCTTCCAAATTCCTTCGTGCTCTTTTTTTCTTTATTTATAGTTTTGTCATTGTATTTTGAAGGCACTCTCTCTTCAATTCTGATTGCGTTGGCTGTTAATTTATGGTGACAGCTTTAATTATAGGTTTTATTGCAATTTTAAATTGACACGTCAAGTCGATATCCCCGCCATAGTGTACTTACTCCAACGATAAGAGAAGCCTATAAATTCTTAACAAGGCCTGACTTGTTTACTTAGATATTCTAATTACCCATTCAGGCAAATTGCCGGTAACGGAGCGTTTTAGCCGGACTGTTGCCGGGAAGCCCTCCGCAAGCCGGGAACAAAAACCGGAAGAGGTCCTTGGACAGCTTATCGAATTCGTCAAATTTATCGAGCGCGAGCGTACACACAGGGCCGGCGAAATTCGGCTGTCCCCGCGGCCACGTCACTTTCAGCGAACCCTTTCATCGCTCAGCGTTTGTCGCCGGGCTTTTATACGCGCTTCCGCGCGCCGCACGCAACGCCGGTAAATATCGAAAATTAATGCGCGTTACGGGGCTTATCGCGGGGTGGGGGCAAAAAAATTCGAGCGCTCAATCATTTACATGCAAACGGTGCACTCGACATGCGATTCAATTGATTTTTTTTCGGACGGTCGCCGCTTTTCTTTCTTTTTTTTTTTTTCATCGCCGGGCTCAATTAACGCGCGGGGGCCGCGACACGGAAACACTTTTTGCGCCGTATCTCGCAGCCATCGCAGCCCGCCGCCGCTCCGGAGGAGGACCGTAGAGTCCGATAACAAAGCCGCACCCTCGCTCTCGAGAGTTAACGGCTTTTCTTGCTTTTTCGTCCTTTTTTTCGGGAGCACGAACGAGCGCCGGGGGGGTGACGCTGCCGCCGGGATTGTCAAAAATGTCAAAGGCACGGATATTCTAATTAGGCTGGATTTATGTTTAGAAACTAGCCGGGGGAAGTGACACGATACGTAAATTAGCTATTAGAGAGTTTGCGTTTGGCCGGGAAATTTACTTTTCGGGCAGCGTTCAAGTTTTCAGGGTCAAAACAAGTCGAGAGCGGTGTTTGCGACCCTTGTAGTTAGGTGCAAACCCTTAAAATTTGCTGTTGACCTTTGAGTTCGCGTTATTCGAGCCACTGTTTGAGTAATTCATCTCTGAATTATTAGTGTCAACACCATAGCATTAGTGTTTGCCCATGAATTGTAAGTGTCGACGTTATGTATAAAGCAATAACCTTTGATTTTCGACAATTAAGATTCGATAGTATTATTTTACTATTTTTATATTCGTCTTTGATTTTCATTTAATTTCGTATTTTATTTAGTCATGCTCGAGATAAATTTGTGCAAAGCTCAAAACATTAGGTAATTTGATTTTAATTTACGAAAATTAAAATATTAAATAAATTCCATAAATTATTACAAATTTGAAAGATTTCATTAATAAAACGATTTTTCTTCACCCGAAATTGCAATCCAATATTTTAAAAACCTTTCTCATATGCAAAGAGGAAATACGAGCGGCGGCCAAAATAAATTCAGCCGAATTTCAACCTGACACTCCTTTAGCCATAATTTGCCCCAAATGCACTTCCGTAAATACTTGTTTACTTTTCAAACAAGCTTCGTATTTCGCGCCTAAAAAAGCATAATTTCCAAGTTTTTCGAAGCGCCCCAGTGCAAACATCGATCCTCCCGAAGAAAAATTTGCAAATTATCCCCGCAGTTTACCTCTCGCGCACTTTGCGGCAACAAGCCATAACGCATCAAATATTGCGCGCATTCGATCGCGGCGGGAGGTTTCGGCTCTCGAAACTACTTGCCGCTCGCGAACTACGCTACGGGGAGGGCCATTTTTGACGGTGTAAGTTGAGAGAGGGTGGATGGCTCGCATTTATCGAGTTACCGGGAGCCGATTCGTGACCGCCGGTCGCTCTCCGTACGCCTCGACAATAACGCCGTGCGCGCGCGAGTTACGGTAGGGATGTTTACGCGCGAGGGGTTTCAAGTGCTCGCTCTCCCACTGTAAATGAATTATCGCGTCGGTTTGTTTCCCCCCCGTATCCAGCCGAATCGGCGCTGCTGACCTGTCGAAAATGATTTTCTTTCGATCCACCAGAGCCAGACAGGCGGTGAGCGATCGCGGATTAAGGGGACTTCGACCGTCGGCGATATTCCTAATTTCCTATAGCCGGTCGCTTGGCGTGCTCGAGCTTTCGGGGGCTGAATTATTTTCGGCAGGTGTAATTAGCCTTGATTATAGACACCGATGGAATCATTTTGTAATTTTATGGGTGTTTTGGGAAAGCGGAATCCTCTGTTAAATTGAATTTCAAGCACTGTCATTTAGGTGCTTCAGTGTAATTATACACGTTCGTTTAATTTCGTTATAGATTTATTTTTAGATAGGAGATTACAGACTTGTTTGTAAAAATAAACTTGCAAGTAGTAATTCCAACAATTTTTTATGAATTGAAATACTTTCGATCGAATATAAATTATAAAAGGTACACAAATACGAACATTTTTGTAGTAATTGAACATTTATTATTTTTAACTTTTTATTATTGTACTCTTTGAATTTAAAAGAAAATAACAATTCAGCACTTCTGATGCATGTCAGTTAGAATTTTTTCTTTATCTATTTATAAAAAATCAGTTTTATCTGTTTTATAGAATTTAAAATAATAGACAGATGTCAAAGTTTTAAATAAAAAAGTTATAAATGAAATGGAATTTTAAGCAATTTTGGCAAAATTTTTTATAAAAGATCGTTATTATTGTTCCAGTAAAAGAAGTAATTTTATTTACTGTGCAGTATATACAATTAATTTAAAACAAGTATTGATGCAATAGAAATTACCGTTATGTCATTTAATTTTGAAAAATAGTTTTCAATAATTTTTAATTTTAATTTCTTACCTTTCAAATAATTTCGTCTGTCGAATCACAGTGTTGTAACCGTCGATCGAGTTTGTCGAGATCTTCGGCGAGTGCCATTTCGTGGAACTGACCCGACCGTTGAGTTCCGCGAAAAACCGAATCGCTGCGGGAGGGGCGGGAGCTCAGACTCAGCGCTCAGTTCTCTCCCGGAGCCCGAGCACGACTGCGAACTGGATGCATCACTTCACATCTTCGCGGCTATCCAACAACTTGTATGCTGTACGATACTGCGACTTGCAACTTATGTTCATTTTGTCTTTTTGCAAAGCCACGCCCTTGTAAGTGTAAGATTTGAATTTATTGTATTACAAAACATGAATATTTTAGAATGTTCGAAATTTTTACTGTTAAAAATCAACATTTTGATACTTTCAGAATAAAAAAATAAGTTTAATATAAAACAGTTTCACTAGAAAGGTGAGATATGAAAAATTATACTTTACAAAGCATTAAATTCTTCATAACCGTTAAGATTCGATATCGTTTATTCAAATTTTTATTTAAACGAATATTTTTCGTTGATCCCGTTTTAATGAATTTCAGTAGATATTTTTTCATTAAATAATATTCTAATCATACCAATTTTAAAACCGATCGTTTTTCCGTTTTTTTATAAATTTTCGAAAACGTATTCTTACGAATTACAAACGTACCATTTATATAATCTTTTTGAAATCTTCAGTCAGTGGCACTTCGTGAAACTGATGCGGGCGGTTAGGTTCCGCGAAAAACCGAAACGCCTCGGAGGGGAGAGGGAACATAGGCGAAGCTCAGAGCTCTCAGCTCGGTTCTCTCCCGAAGCTTTTACTTACCTTTCGCACGACTGTGAGTTGGATGCAACACCACATCTTCGCGGCCACTCCAACAACTATGATGCTGAACGACACTGCGACTTGCAACTTATGTTCATTGCTCATTTTTATGAATTGTTTCTTTTGCAAGCCCTCACTCTTGTAAGTACAAGATTTTAAATTAATAAATTATCGAATATTTTAGACTGTTTAAAATTTTTACGATTAAAAACGAACGTTTTGATACTTTAAGAAGAGAAAATAAGTTTAATAAAACAGTTTTGCTGGAAAGGCTCGAAAACCGTTAATTAAGATTCGATCTCGTTTATTCAAACGTTAATTTTTTAATTAAAATTTTTTAATTAAACTGAAACGAACCTTTTGATGTTTTAAAGCTAGAAAATAAGTTTTAACATAAAATAGTTTTGATAGGAGGCGACAGTTTAAATACTTTATTTTAATACTTTATAAAGCATTAAATTCTCCATAACCGTAATGCAGATTCGATCTCGTTTATTCAAATTTTTATTTAAACAAATCTTTCATCCCGTTTTAACGAATTTCAGTAGATACCTTTTAATTAAATAATATTCTGAAACATAGTAATTTTAAAACTGACTATATAATATTTCCGTCTTTTCTTAAAGTTTCGGAAACGTATTCTTGTGAACGGAACTGTTCGAACGTTCAGCGAGTATTGAGTAACACATCGCGACAATTCTCAGTTCCGTAGGAGTTAAACGTTCCCTTAAAAATTTTAATTAACGTTTCCCGCTAATGCGTCGCATTAACAGTACCGGCAACTGCGGAATCACCGTTCTTCACTGCAGGCTCGCCGTCCTCCCGCGGGCAAAAAGCATCGCGGAAAAAGCGATCCCGTGTCACCTGCGCTCGTTAATTAAACGAAAACGAAGTCATTTAAAGCATCGGCGCAGCAAAGAAGAGGTGCGTGGAGACGGAGCGGCGCGCGGCAGCTACAGATAACAAGGAGCGAAAAAAGGGTGCGAGGGGTGGGGGTGGCTAGATCGCGGAGGGTGTGCGCGCGCGCGCGTTCGGCACCGCGGCTGGTTCGTCGGGCGCCCGCGGCTCGGCACCGGAGCGCTGCGGCCTGCGCTCGGGTCGGCAGTCCGCCAGTGCACCGCGGCCCGCTCGCTTCGCACGGACAGCCGCGCCCGCGCGCGCTCGCACGTGTACACACTGCGTGCAGCACAGCTCCATGCGTCCTCCTCTCCCAAAGTTGATGACAGTCGCGCGCGATGCGGTGACAGTGGCCCCGATCTAGTGTACTTGCCCTTACTCCATTCTAATTCGAATTTTCGAGTTCCAGTGTTGCCTCTGTACTGTGTGCTAAGACACGATGTCGACGCGTGACTCGGTTCTCCTCTCGCGGGAGTAGCCGCCACCCCTGGAACTGGAGTGTTTTTCGTGTTTCTCGCAGTGTCACGGACCCGCTCTAGGATGGACGAATGAAGACAGGCGCGCTGAGTCGTCGACCTCAGGATTGAGAAACCCGAGGGAGGGATGTCGAGGGCGATGCCGACCAGGAGGCAGAGCTCGCCGGTACACCGAGGCGGCCCAGGCCGGAGCTCCACTCCGTGAGAGAGCAGTGCGAAGAGAGAAGACGAACTTCTTGACTAGTTGTGAGAGTGGTGAATTAGCGCCGGGAGATCGATAGGCGAGAAGAGGTGTCAGTGCTTCGAGATAAGGGCCTCAGTGTGTGTCGTTCGTTCGCGCTGCCTGCTGCTGCTGCTGACCCCGATGTGCGCGAATAGAGTTAGTGCGGCTGCCTCTGCTCGTTAGAACGTCTCCGAGTACTTGGCCGAGGGAAAACAAGCAGAACCGCGGCGGCTGATGCTGCGAGCCTAGAATAGGACACAAGGTGGGTTGCTTGCAGACTATCTGCGCGTTGGCTTACCTGCGAAAGGACACTGCTGGGAGGTGTAACGTTACAAGCACGAGGTGCCTTGAGTAATCAACGTCGGGTCAAGCTTGCAGCTTTCTTGTTGTCATGTCGCTGACGGGGAAAAATGATGATTGAATTTTTAGTTGATACAGCATCTCAATTGACATTTAATTTAATAAATTCAAAAATTTTTTTCAAATTTAATAATTTAAAAATTTTCTTTATTTTTGAATTTTTTAATTTTTTCAAGCGGAATGTCGATGATTAATTTGAGTTTCGAAATATAAGAGCTTTTGTTAACTTTTTTAAGCGAAAAAAGATTACTTTTTCGTATGTAGAACGAAGTATAACAATTTTTTCTATTACGAATGCAATACAGTGTTTCTTTTTTTCATCCAATTAGGATGAAGAATTTATTGAAATAGAGCCAAGGGTCATTGGGTCAATATATCAAGAATAAATATATTTACTTTGACACATTTATTTAATTTAACTGTGTACAAGTTGAAAAACATTAATTTACTTAAATTCAACAAAAATATAACAATTTCAGTAAAATAAAATGAATTATATACGTTTTTATAACTATATTTTTCATTTTTTCTTTAAATTGAAATTATTTTTTAATATTCAGGCAATTGAATGCTTTCAATTAAATCTGTAATAGAATATTTTGTTTACAGAATATTATATTTTATCGCGAAATTGTTGGGGAAAACATACTCGCAACTGCTTAGTATTTTTGTAGCAAATGCGTTCTTGTAAACAAATGCCATTATAAAGTAAATTGTTGCTCATTTTTAAGTTACTTGAGTATAAACTAAATTATTTAATTTTATTTACGGTAAAAATGCAGTAAATATGTTTTTCGAAAAACTTATTTCGCGTTACTAATTCTTTTTTAAATTTGAAATAAAGGATCAATACCTTATGTAGAATATTTTTGTAACAAGATCGCATTAGCAACAATAACCGACTATATGGCGGCTCTGTTTTGCTAGTACAATTGACATTTCGCTAATGGGAGCAGAAAACCGCATTCGTTGAAAAGTCAATTTTGCCATTTCGTCGTTTGCCACTTTGGAGGAGAATGTTTGATGGAATTTCCATAAATTCCTGTAATGAGGTTCGGCAATCACAAGAGCGCGCTCGTTAATTGAGTCCGCAAATAGAGAAGAGCATCGCATCGCTGCTCTCCTCTTTTTTTGCTAAGTTTTTTGACCGGCCAGCATCGTGCGCTCGCTCGTCGACTCTTTTTTAACCTCGCGCCTTCTTTCAAATGCTTTTTACGTGCGCGAGCTCGCGTGTAATTAAGCGTTGATGCGCATATTAATTGCGCCCCGGTGATGCGATTAACGGACCCCCGGTGGCGGAGCGCGAATTATTAGAAAAATCAAAAGGGAGCATCGCAAATTTGCAAAAAGACCTGCTAATGAGCGATTTAATAATCGCTTTCACGCCTGCATTATTTTACGACGCTTTTCGAGTCACTCGATTTTGCCGCTTATTTTTAAAGCTTTTCCCATTACAGGTTCGCCGTGGGTAATCCTGTTACTTCGTTTGGATTTTTCTAATCCTGTTATATTTCATTTAATGCTTACTGCTCTGGATGCAGAAAGCTTTGAAATCATTTTAGTTAATATCATTTATTTAATTCGCTCATTATTCTAACCCATAAATTATGCAGGGCTTAATTTCGTGCGGTCAATTTTCATTCTTATTAACTTATTCATCAGGGGCTTATTTTTAGTTTTCGCATAAAATACGTAGAGTTCTTATCGGACCAAACTTTTAGAAATGTCACTAGATTTGATATAAGGAGAGATAAGAGATATCCAAAACGTCCGCGATCTTATGGGATATAATTTGCATAATCGGTCGAAGGCGAAGAATAAGGCTTCATGCAAATGTAAAAATAACACGTACAGATAAGTTTCATGATTTATTCACTGCAGCTCACGCATAAATTCACCACTTTTTTTTAACTGTTTTATTAGCTGGCTCACCTCCGCGGCCGAATCAATAACTTAACTCTGCGAAAATAATAATCACAGCGGCAACAAGGCTAAGCTCCAAGTTCCCAATCGATTTTCAGGGAGTTAAAAGTTCCTAAGAGTCCCGCTCGAACATTCCCATAAGTGAAACCGTAGCCGCGGCGCACATTTGAAATATTCATGCACGAAGATTTCGGCCATAAATTTGGCGTCTGTAAATCCGTTTCAGTTTTTTCCGCCCCGGGGGCCTGAAAGCGGGGAGCTTCCGAAGAGAGTTCCGCACCCCGGAAAAGCAAAGTCCGCTGGGAGTCGCTGATAGGCCTACGGGGAAGCATAACGCCTCGACACTCAGATTAGAGGAGGTTGATTAAGTCGCTTTTCTTTTTCGGGAGTTTGTTCGGCTGTCCCCTTATTTAGGGATTTAAAGGAGGTCAGAGAGGAAGGGAATATGATCGCTGCCGCATTGAGAGGGGCGGGGGGGAGGAGGGAGGCTCGGCGTAGGCCTGCAGGGGTTCGGTTTACCGCAAAACACGCTTTTCCCGCGAGCGAGTGAGCAGATTAGAATCTCGGCTGCGTAATATTCGTGTGAGAACTTTCCCGGCTTTCCAATTTTGATAAAGCCGGTTATTAATTTGGGGTTCGGCGGTTCGGGGGGCTGTACTTTGGAAACAAAGTCGGGTCGGATTTCGATATTTTTTCAAATATTTGCTTATTTTGCTAAAAGTAATGGGATTTAAAAGGATTTCGTTGCCTTTATTCGTACATTTGTTGCTCTTATCATTGAAAAAGCGGGCATTTAGAAGTAAAATTTTCAAACATGAAAAATCCGTTCAATTCAGACTAGCCTATTCATTTTGCCGTTGAATAATCGAAAAAGGAAATGAAATTTATTCTTACTGGAATATGATACTATCACTTTTTTTTTAACCTGCTGTGCACTTTTCACTGTAAAAGGATACTCTTTTAAAAATTCATTTTCGCGCAATCTATTCAGAGCGAGTAACGTTCGCGCAGGTCGTAAAACAAAGCATTTTTAATATCGGAATAACTTTCTGTCGCACGCAGATTTCTAATACACGCCCGGACGTTAAATAATAAAGTCATTGCTCCCTATCGATTCTGCGCTCCACATCATTTTATCCGCGCTCGAATAAAACAGCGGCAGCAGTATATCCTATCTTGAAACAAAGCATCAGTCTCCGCTCCAACACGCAAACTCTCTCCAGGGCAATTGTCAATCACTCGTGTCTCCCCCGCGAAAAAAAATACCGGTAAGAAATAGAACGAGAATAAGGAAAAAGAACACGAGCAGGCAAGATGGAATCGCGCCGGTGGAAAAAGAGTCGCACACATATCGGACTTTGCTTAAAAATGCTGGCTCAGTGCGCAGAGAGCTATCCGGGCTATTGTGTTCGATTGTCATCGCGTGTCGGCTTCTCGCGCGCCGGACGGCGGTGTAAACGTCGATTTTGACGTCTCCCTCCACTTTTGACTGGCGTTGTTTTCGAAAAAAAAGAGCGCTGAAGGCGGGAAAAAGCTAGGTGAGAAACAAAGCTACAGAAAACCGCTAGAAATGATGTATAACACTGGCGGCCGTAGGATATTCTTTGAAATTTCGCAAAATGGGCTCGCTGCCAAAGAATCTCTCTCTCTCTCTCTCTTTTTCTCTCTCTTGCGCCTATGGGGACCGAGGGGCTTTCTTCTCTCTTTTTTGCGCAGCCGCGGCGGCCGATGTGTAACTGCACGCGAGTATTGAAAAGCCTTTCGCTGCAGAACGTGTCCCGCGCGGATTGCAAGCACCTCTGTGTGACGGATGAAGCGAATGTTTTCGGTTCCTTCCTTCTCTGCCTTTTTTTTGGGTGATGCGCCGAGCGAGTCTTTTTCTGCCGGGCACATTTCGGATGTTCGCGTAGGTTTAATTAAGCGGAGTGAATGATTGTGTATTGTGAATGTGTTTCTCGCTTCTTTCGGCTGTGCTCGAAGTAGGTCGATTTTCTTAAAGCCGCTGGATGAGGCTCGCAGTGAAAGGATGCTGTTAGGTATTGATAAGAGATACTGCAACGCTGGGAAATGTTTTTTCTAAAAGGAGAGAGATTATTTTTGAAACAAAAGTAAAGTTGCTTTAGTTAAAAAAAAAAAAAAATAAATGTTCTATTGTGATTCGTGGAAAAAATTGCCAATATTTCTTTGATTTTTTTCAACAAAAATAAGCCAGCCAAAGTTTTCCTCGAAACATTGTTAATTGCTCCAAAAATTGTATTCGGCCAAGTCACGTAACGGACGAACGGTACGTTAAACGCAACAAAACTTTTAAATCAAATGTAAAAACGGTTAACGCTTTAAAAGCACGCACAAAGAATTTTCGGCGCCGACGGTCCGACGGTATAATCGAAAAATTGTATTTATCCGCAAAAAGCAGCGCCGTAAAAGGCTTACAATGGAAGCGAAAAACGTCAGCTCGAGGCCGCGGCACTTTGAATACAATTCTGCCAAAGTTTAAGCAACGCGCAGGCAGCCGGTCCCTCTTTACAAATTGCATTTCGAGTCTGTCGCGCTGGCGCTGCTCTCGTCTGGCGTCGCTGTGCGCTGACCCGAAGAATCGAACCAATCGGAAGAAAAACTACTGTGCATCAAGCAGAAAAAGCGCGCCGCCGGGAGAAAAAAATGGAGTGACGCGTCGGGGAGGCACGTTTGTTTGCATTTCTCGATCCGGACTCTGAAGGTGGCACTGTCTATTTCTGGCAGGTGTAGGTGTGTTCGAACTAAGTGGTTTCACTGAGAAAAAATGAGGTAGACGTTGGCGATTTAAAAATAGTTACTGCGGCAAGTGCAACGAGACTAAGATACGAAAACTCGTCTAACTTCTTTAAATTAAAAGAAGACAAATATCCGTCTTTATTTACGTAATTATTTTTAAAAAAATGTTTTGGTAATTTTTTGCTTATTTTGGAAGATCTTGCGAGATTTGGCACAGCATACACTGAGAAAAAAATTTCATTGAATCAATGAAACCGGTAATCATATAGTGATAGTTACATATTTAATTCTTTCAACACATTTGTCATTTGATCAATTCTTTGATTCTTTAATTCAATAACATCATCTTTGACCTAATAAGATCATATTTGATTCAACTAAAAATGTATTTTAAATGATTAAATATGTAAGTGCCAATATATGATTACCGATTTCATTGATTCAATGAAATTTTTTTCTCAGTGTAGTACGTAAAGGTTATAGAATATGTATACAGTACATCTTGCAAAGAACAACTTGTTGGTCGTTAATGTAAGACGGAAAGCAGGATTTTCACAGTGCACCCCTCGGTATAATAACCTGAAAATTGTCAGCACGCGTTGCTTGAGACTGGGATTAAGCCATGACAGGAGGCACATTTCGCGGACGCACGTAATGCCTTTGCTTTCCCTTCCCCGGATTTTCCACTATAAGCAAAACCGGAAGAAATATCTCGACAAATTCGAAATACCTGATAGGAGCGAAAGGAGCTCTATTGCCATGCTTTGTGCGGTATTAAGTTCTCCAGTTAAATTGGACAGGGTAAAGTTTCCCTTTTTCTTGCGGATTTCAAAGTCGACGTTTTCCTATGAGGCCTCTCCTCCCTTCCTTACTCTCTACGCGCTCTTTTATCTCTTTGGGCTTTTCAGAGAACGCATTCTTTTACGAGAGTTCGCAAAAGTACTGCTGGCGTTATCCGAGGCATCAGTACCCGGACATTCTTCCCTTCCTACACCGTTTTCTTTGCTGGCTCGTCGTTAGATATAAGTCGCAAGGACGATAGAGACTTGCAGGAACTATTGTCGGGGCAGATTTTATTCAGCTTAATATTGCACTCTATTCAAATATTAGTTTAATCTACTTTCTTTTGTTTTACAAATATCGTACTATTTTGAAATTCAATTTTTTTAATTTAATCAGGAGTTTTATTCATTTTTTTTACTGCGCTGTATATGAAAACATAAACATTAAATATCTTTATCGCGTAAAGTACCACAAAGTTATTTTTTAATAGCTTGTGGCGATTTACAATTTCATTTGAATAAAACTGTTAAATCAAATAGATGAATGGTGCTTTAAATTTTTTTTCGGTCAAAGTTCAATAAAGTATTATAGAAATTTTAAAAATAAAAATTTCAAATGGCTTAAAATAAAAATATTTCATTTATTTAATAGATACATAAGCTGTGGTTACAGCGAAACTATAACGGGAAATCCATTAATCAAATGATATGATTTTATTGCTTCAAAAATATATTTTTATGTTAGATGTTAAAATTTTTTTTTAAATTTGATAGCTGTTTATTTTAATAACATATTTTATAAATTGTAAAAAAGAACATCAAAACCATTAAAAATATTTGTGCGGTTTTTAACAATTTTAATTAAACAATGATTACATGGTGAAAATTTTGAGATGAAATGCAAGTTGATATGTTTTTGAATTTAGGTTGGCAGGTAAAATGTTCCCGCTTATAAGCTATGCAGATGGTAGAGCTGCAAATACATATATTTTCTGATGCTTTTTAGCATAGGTAAAGTTAAACGCATCCATAGGTCGAGTAAGGCTCAACTATTTTTCGCATTTTATAACCAAGCTTTTGCTTCCTCGCTACGGAAGCTTTTCTTCAGGGCAGGAGGTTATAAATATTCTAATAGATAGCTTATTCAACTCAGAAATTTTACAAAGCAACAGTGAACTCGTTTTATCTTTTCATCGCGTAATAAAACTGAAAGAGAAGAAACGAGTAAAATAGAAATGAAAAAATGTCAGTATAGTTTTCACTCTATAATTTAATTAATATTGTTACAGTTTGACGTGCTTTTGGAAGAAAAACGCTTACTTATACATATATATATATATAGAAAAAGAAAGTATAAAATCCATAAAAAGTTGATTCAAAATCTTGCACTGTAAAAGCTAACTTACAATTGACCGCAACTCCGACTTTTCGCAAAACGGCTCTTTTTCACTTTTCGCAGTTTTAAAAAATCAGATAACGAAGCCATTATTTTAGGCTAAAACTAGATAAAAAAAATTTTAAAGAGGTAATTATAAAAATTAAAAGTTTCCTTGTTTTACTGGCCCTTCCACAGTTTTCCGGTTACTCAAGAGTCAATTATTCTCCCTTTCCGTAATAAAAAAATAAGTTTCCCTCCATAAATAGAACTTTCCAAGGTTTTCCTTCTCACTGCTGGCAACGCATCAATTTATGAGTGTTCATCTCGCTCTTTGAAGTGCGCGCATATACAAACAAACGCACGCAGCAAAGTACACTATTACTTCTCGCCTATAAGTCTCACTTTTCTCCCTCTTAACTCTTTGCTTATTATTCCAGCCGATTCGATGACTCGAAACACTAGATTGCTTTCGCCCGCCTCCTTCACCCTTTGTTCCCCCTCTGTAGATTTTTTATTTCCCACTAAACTGGAGAGAGTGGCGCTGGCGTCGCTGCGCCTCGTAGCCCTTTATTAAAGTCGCGAAGGAGGAACGGCCACTTTTTCTTCTTCGCTCCTTTTGCTTTAAAGGTCTCGGTAACGGTCGAAGAAGGCACGTTTCAAGTGCCTTGGTTATGTGTGCGTGCGCCGGGAAGGATATTGCTATATAGTTAGCCTCCATAAAATCGACGCGTACGTGCGTAAGGAGGAGCGTTGCGACGTGAAAAAAAAAATCCTGCTGGGAGTATTTTTTTGGCATTTTGGAGAGGAAGGGTGTTTGATTTATCACTGCGAAATAAGCGAAAATTCAAGAGTTTTACGGTCTACCCCGAAAGACCTTCCTTTTAATTATTTAGATTTAAGGGCTGCTGTGAAACAAGTTTTTGAAAACTAAATAAAAGTATTTTTTTCACAAGCTAGGCGCGCAGACATGCGAAGAGTGATTTATAGAATGTATACACGTTATGAGTACATGTGCGCAAATCCAATACTAACTTTATGTATTCGACACACTATATATAGGTCGATTTAGCAAATATTTGCATGAACTTTATAATACAGATTTTCGTAGCGTTACAAATGAATGCAGTCGAAATGCGATAGTAAAAAACATTTTATTACATTTTTTTAGTACGTGCACGAATATTTTCACCCTTTAAAAAATAGCATGGATTTTAGTAATTTAAAGCAAGTTATTATTCATATACGGAATTTATATTAAACATTTTATTATAATATAAAATCTGTATATTTTTCAAGACAGATTATTTCGAAGGATTTATGATTTTTGTTTAATGAATTTGCAGTTTAGTCAATTTACCTAGTTTATTAAATGGACTTAATTAATTTTCTTTTTAAAATACTAAAAAGCGTTTATAATTAATTTACATGTTAAATTCAATAGTTGAAGCTTGGTTTAGTTTGAAGCACACGTACACGTAAATAATTGTAATTTTAATGACATTTTGATCTTTGCGATAAAATGAAATTAATTTATTAGAATTTAATTAACTTTGCAATGTCACATCCGTTACATTATTAAACTGCATTAATTATACAAAAATACAACAAGTATTGAATAATGCAATATAAGATAGCTGTAAAAATCTATCAACCGAAAACAAAACACTCGCCGAGCAAAGGGAAAAAAATAAGCCGCGACGAATAATCCTAATGGACCGTCGGGGCTACACGCCGAAAAAAAGCTTTGCCGCCGCTCGCTCATCATCAAGCGCGATGTCACCGTCCAGAAAATACCATTCTCCCGCCGCCGACGACAAACAGCAGTCGGAGAGAAAAAGAAGAACGAGCCGGAGAGCAGCAGTAGGCATTGATTCGACGTCGGCGTGAAATGAGGGTTAGGACCTGCGAGAGCACTTTGACGTGGTCCCACCCGAGGCTCGAGCATTGTGCGTGCACGAAGGCAAGAAGAGATGCAAAGTGCTCACAAAGGACGAGAAAGAAGGGAGCGCCGGGAAGAAAGACGGAGTCTCGTGCAGCATCGCGCGGGCGCAGCGGGGCATGTAATAAAAAGGCATTTGGCGCAAAAGATGAAGTGCGCGACCCGCCAGAAAGACGTGAAGAGAACGGAGCGTGGATGAGGGGCGCGTACACTTCGTTGGAAAGAGCGCATGTGTGGATTGTTTGTGCGAGACTATTGTCGGCCGATGTTCGATAGTTTCAGGGAAGGTTCTAATATTCCGATTCAGAAGAGCTTTCAAAAAGGATACAATTGTTTTTTTTTTAATTTTATTGAAGCGTATATTAAAAAAATATTCCAACAATTCGAAGTAAAGGGATTTATTTATATGCTTTAAAAAGCTTTCACATGTATATAGGTAGAGTTTTGTTTGTTTTTGCCTTCTCAAATGTAAACTTATATTTATATATATGAAAGTTTTCCATTAATAATGTAACAAATTCTACACTTTATAATTCTGCCTTTTCAGTAAATTAATATACAGATACGAAGAGTGTACTCTCATAATCATATCATATGCACTTACACTTCGAAATTAATGCCGTGAATTTTGTCGAAGCATATTTCATCAAGGGGGGCGTATTTCCCTACGTTTTGAAGCGCAATTTCTGCTGCTATCAATCGAGCAGTTCCGTTGACCGTTCAGTCGGGCAGAAGCGCTTGTCGTTTCAGGCGCGCAAGGGAATCCTGTCTAAAGTGGACATCCTGTCGCTTAGTTTCGGGCCAGTTTAATGCAAAAATTGAGACGGGTTTTATCGCGCAATTAATTTGGAGTAAGCTCCATTTCGGAGTAGCATCGCCGCACGCCCGGACGACTATCAGCCCCCGGTAATAGGAATTGCAATTTCGATTGCAAGGTACGTGATTTACTTGAAAATGTTTGCTGATAATTTTACATAAACGAGTTTCAAACTTATTAGGTTTCTAGCTGCGTTGATGCATAAATCATTTACAATTATTCACTGACATATATGTTTTCAATAGGTTTGCAGGGTTTAGTAATTATTATTTGCGTCATTTGCCGCTACGGTTTTAAATGTTTAATGTAACTTTTATATCTAACTACTTTTCAAAGCAGACATATATATTTATTCTCTTTAAAAGTGAAATGTTTGAATCATGGAATAATTTACATAAAGTTCATAACCTAAAAATGTGATAAAATAAATCCTTGCTAAGCTTCAGTACATGTAGATTTGTAGATATTTAAACTTACTGAATATTGCATTCAGTTATTGTTACATGTCAATTAGAATAGAAATTTTTTTATTTAAGAAATTGAAGATAATAAATCGAAATAAATTATATAACTTTGTCTTTTAATAAGCTAGTTAAATATCATCATGTATACTCCATAAAAGACAAAATTAACATTAAGATGTCACAAAGTTGGCACAATTTCAAAAAACCTACATACGGTGCACGTTTTTTTAACTTTCCGTGTGAATATGTACATTACACAATAGGAAAATTTAAATAAACTAAAAGTTTCGTGCCAAGTAAAAACTTAATCCAACACAATGAAAAAAAGAAAACTAAACGCGAAACTTTTACTTGACTTCTTTACTGTTATTATGAACAATTTATCCCTGAAAAAAAATTGCACAAAACAAATAAATTGCGGCCATCTTCTACCTTCTTTATTTGCTCTGAATCCCATCTACATCAAAGAAGACTCATAAATTACGTTATAATTGTCACAAAGCGCTACTCGAAGTCTTCCTGAAACAGACGTCAGTCGTAGAATTTCAAACGAATTTATTTACTCAATTAAGCCGTCAGCGAGTGACGAACCAATATCGCGAAATATCACAGACACACGGTTTACGCTCTTTGCGCGATGTCGCGCTTAACGAAGCGTATTTTTATGAAGTGCACTGCGATAGGAGGTACGCAGCGACGGTAAAATAAGAGCGGCATCTGCGCGCGCGCTGGGACTTTTCGACGCGAATGCGTCGCGCGTGATTTAAATAAATGGGATCCTCTCTTGCTCGCAGATGGAAAAGTACAAGGTTTTCAGCCGCGAGGGTATTAAGGGTGTGCTCGGCTCTATTTCTTGCGACGTGAATATTAATCGAGTCGCTGACGAGGAGCTGTTTGTTTAGGTCGAGAAGTCGTATCTGCGGGGGCCCTTTTTGTTTGGAATGGATTTTTGTTTACGGCTGGCTAAATAAGGAAGGAGGCGCGCTTGTCTTTGCGAGCTCTTGGCTTTCGATGATTTATGCCTTGTGATTATTATTCTTCCGCAAAGTCTTTCAAGTCCTGTATACTCGGGAAATTGTTTTACGGGGAGTTAAGTATCGCGATGATGAGATACGCATTCAGAGATGATTTATATCGGCGGGGATGGTGTTTATGGAATAATAATTTAGCAAAATTTTATTAATTGCCACACTTAAGTTTCAGAGAGTATCTAATCTAATGTATTAAAATTTTATTTTATGGAAAATTTGTCATTCCATTTAATCATATAAAGATTAATGTGATTTGAAGCTATTAGCCAAAATTAAATTAAATCTAAATTTTATCGTACATTAAAGTATGCAATTAAAATTTCATTCAGACAGTTTCGAATTATTTAAAAAAGCTTTTTCAATACTGACAATTGATATTTAATTTTAAGTAAAACACTAAAAATATTGGCAAAGTGAAGTTTCTTCATTAGCACGTTTGAATAGTATGATGAATTATACATTTTAGTAATATTTTAAAGTCGATTTAATATTAATAAGCTGCTGATGAAATATTTATTCGAGTCTTTACTATTTAATAAGAAAAAAAGCTTGACTCAATTATTTTTAAATCTTTTATGAAAAATTCGATTTAGCACCGACGGAAGGGTATAATGAAATAACGCACAATATTGCCTCTGTTCCAGGCGGACACTTTATTACATCGTCAAGGGGACTATTATGCGACACGAAATAATCACCAGATAGGAAAAAAATGACTGCGCACGGTTCAGCGACGTGGTTGTCCAGCATAGTCGCCTTCGTCGTCTTCATCAATGGTGAGTTCCTCTTAGATTAACGTATAAATGAAAAGTTGCCCGGATTTTGATTAAAAATATTATGATTTTGCGTGAAAAATATCAATAAGACTCAAGCTTTTTTAGAAAGAGTGAGAGAGATTAATGTTAATTACTTTTACACTCTCACTCGAATGCAGATACCTTTCTAGAAATGTTTTAATACTTTAATAACCTCAACACTGCAATTTTTGGTCATTAAGGAAGCTAAAGATTTAATGCAGAAATTTTCAAAGTACTTTTTATCTTTAATAACATGAATTTAATATCTTCTAATTACCCGGTATCATTAAGTCGTCTCCCATGAAAAGAGCAGATCATATTGATTAAATACTGTACCTAAAGTAGTAATTAAATTCGATTGGTAAAGCAATATACAGGTCGTATAATTACATAAAAATTCAGAATAATAATAATAATAATAATATTTGTCTAGCTAGTCTAATATTCATATAGTTATCAGAATCTGGTATATAGTAATTATTTTTTAATTGGCGTCTTATTTAAGGTAGCTTCGGCGAGTTTTTATAAATGATTGAAAATATCTGAAACTTCACAAAAATATTCTTTGAGTATTAGACTTATCATTTATGTTGAGAAAATGCAAGTTCAACGACTAAATTTTAGAGAAATCGAGGTTTAATAAATGTTTATTTTAACAAGTAACCTTATGTGAAAAGACATTCATTTTGTATTTATTCCATTATAAATAATTCATTTTTATAAAACCGTACACCAAATTGAAGATTTTTTAATGGAGATTCTAATTCTGTCATCATAAATATAAGTAAACGATCAAATTAAAGAGATATTAGCGATAAACTTTGTAAGCATGCTTCTGCGCATGCGCACTAAGAGCAGACAAACCCGCAAGCAATAAGAATGGCAATTTTTTTCATGTTTTAACAAAACTAGGATTTTTAAAGACTGTCTAAAGTAGTTCGAAGGCAATTACTAAAATTGAAATTTTAAAAATTGTCAAAAACAAAGAAGGTGCCCACTGGGGCCTTAACTTGATACGGCAGCAGGCGCCGAAGCCATTTAATTTCAGTAATTATTTAATATTTTTAAGTAAAGGCTTCTTGAATATCAAGCTTTACGGTATTATGTGAAGCTTTGAAATTCGAGTGCGAATTATGTTTTCGCTAGTTAGCTGATAAAGTGCATTAAAGCTCTTTTATTAGCTAAAAAAAAATTGCAATCTCCCCCAGGTGCAAAGAAAAGTTATGTAAACGATTAAGTGGAAAGCAGCAGATTATCAGCAATATTTATTTCGCGAGGTTCCGGGTTCATCTTGCTTTACTTCTCTCGCGGCGCGGGGTCGGCGTGCTTTTATTTTTGCCTCGCACGCCACAGGACGATAGGAAGCGGCCAGCCGGCGGCAGCTCGATAAATCGGCCCCGCTAAATCAGAGCCGACTTAGGCAAATCGCCTTTTCCGCGGCCCGTTTATCAGTAAATGATGCCGCGATCTGACAGATATATCCGACGCGCGAGCCGCTTGGCCGATTTATACCTACGCATTCGCTCGCTCCCTTTAAAAATTGCGCGAAAGCGATGATAAATAATCAGATTAAATTGCGTAAGCTACTTACGAGTCTATTTAATGCTCCCGATGCGACGGCTGGAATGTATTATTGTCGCGGGAGGCAATGGTTATTGTTTCTAATATCGTTTATGCGATGGTAATGGGCGGCTGTCATAATTCTGAATGATTATTACTCTTTGCCGTTCGCGCGAGAGAGGGAGTTTTACGATTTTTCGTGTTTACTATTTGCGATTTAGTCGTTGTCGTCGACGAAAATGACGAAGCTTTCGAGCGTTTGCTATACTTTTTATCTTTTCGGAAACGCGTGAAAGAATCTGAAGGTCAGGTATGTCTGGGCAAAAATTTTAGTCGTTCTTTCAAACGACTTATTTGTGCTGAAAAAGATTTTATGAAGGGAAAAGATTTGGGCTGATGGCCACATTTCTTTTTGAAAAAATTATTGAAGCAGTTCTTGATTGAAGAATGTCAGACGTTTTTCTTCTTGCAATCGACCGAGCTGAAACCGCAATCTCGGCGAGATTTCCTAATCGGACAATAATAATTAGTCTTCTTTATCGGTGATTTTTCTCTACCTCAAGTTCGTCAAGTTCCATCGTCTGCTCCACTCAAGAAACGCCTTAATGACGTCCATTTTCAATTTCATTGATTGCCGGTTCAAGAAAAAAGAAGAGGCGAACGCAAACTCGAGGCTTTATTATCCTCGAATACTCGCCCCTTCTTCCCAGCCTCTTGCTCTCACCATAGACGAGATTGAAGGGAGGAGAAAAAAAAGGCAGCGGGGGAGAAAGGCCAAGTGTCACGGGAAAGTTGATAAAAAGCAGTCGGCGACGCGACCTCGTTACGACGGCGGCGGCGGCGGCGGGCTTGTTAAAAATGTGAATTTATTTCCATGTAAATTAAGGGGGCTTTAAGAAGATCATAAGCGATCGCCGCCGCCGGAATTTAATGCTCCGCGAATTGTTGGCACGCCGATCGTAAATTATTTACAACTGAATGCCCCGCCCCCTGTGCGGGTGCTCGTTGCTTTTTGGGGTTGCCTCTTTACGAAGACGCCGCTGTGGGAGGGGAGAAGTTCGATTGTTCCGTCATTGTTTTTATGAAGAAAGCTGCCACGAGTTTCCCCGCTATAAGATGATTGAGGTTGTTAGGAGTTTCTAAGCTGCGAGGGTATACGCGTTTTTTTTTTATTGGGGTTGTAAAGGGCGCGACTAGCTTCGAATGATTATATTTATAAGCTTTATTATCGCCGGCAACCTTGGAAAGTTAGGGCTGCAATAAATTTTTAGCGCCTTTTTATTGTTAAGAATTATGCACAGGGAACTGTATGATATAAACTCTGGATGTGGTTAAGTGTTCGAAATTAGTATTACTTTTTCAAGGTTTCGTGCCGATCGCCATAAAAGTAATAAAGCGAAATGATGAAAACCCAAAACATTGTAGAATTTTTCAGCCGATCAAGCAAATATCACGAGCAACAATACTCGTCGGAAGCAGGCAACGGCGAGGACGAGCGGCAGCAGCGGAGCAGGAAACATGAAAATAAAAGCCGCCAGGGCCTTTATCCAGTGCTGCAACCGGGAATTCCGCAGATTTTTACAATCGGAGATCGCAAAAAAAGGAATAGCCATCGCGCGCGCGCAATCCGTCGAATCTTAAGCCACTAGCTGCGTTCCATCCCCCAATCTCTCATCGGAGCGCGGGGGAAAAAAAGGCGCACCCCCCCACGCGAAATATTTGTCCCGCTTTCTGGGTCAACGGCGTCGCTGCACTCGAACGCATCCACCTCTCTCTCTCTCTCTGCCGGCGGCGGGCTAATCCCGGGGCGTGTGCCTGCACATGTCGGCGTATCTGCCCGGCGTAGTGTGTAGGTGCGCGCCCGCCCCCCGACACGATGCAAGCTCTTGTACACCAGCCGAATCTCGGCCTTCGATCGGAGACATGCAGTCTCTCCCGGCGCTCTCTCTCTCTCTCACTCTCCCCGTGTGCACCCGAGGATGTGCAGACGCACGAAATACGCGGATACTCGGCCGTGCGTATGAATATGCACGGCGGCAGGGGCCACTGCACCTGGGGGAGCTTTGTTTGCTGCCAAGTTCGAGTGCTCGCCCGCTCGGCGGCGTATCGGCACGGAAAGGCAATGCCGGTTTTACGAAGCCGAGTGGCTTGTCGGGCTGTTGCAGCGGACGCGGGTTCATTTGGGCGTAGGGAGAGGCGGGGACTATTCACTCGTCGAAACTGTACTTGCTTGAATTCAGTGCAGTTTTACTGCGAAAGTTCCTTTTCTCGATAGCGTAAGGAAAAGCGTAAACGAAAATGTCGAATAATTTTGAAAAATCTTCCGTTTTGCATCAAATTATTAATGGCGAAAACAAGAGGCATAAAATATGAACGGTAAAACGGGCACAATGCACGTTGAAACAGTGGCGAAGCTCATCACGGAATCTAGTGGAAAAAGGGCTTCAGGCGTACACCGTGCAAATTTGATTCGTTACTCTGACAGTCGTTGCGCACCCTCCTAAACTATTCCCGTAACGTGCGTATTGTTCTCCGACTGCAGACAGGCGGCGCACACACGCGGCGGAGAGCCGCGCCTTGATTCACGAGCTCCGCTCGTACCTGAGAGAGGGAGGAAATTCGCGGAGAGCGGATTAACGCGTGGGGTTTCGCCTTCGATGTCCTACTAGCGGCAATTGTCGGCGGCGGGGACTCCGACGTGCGCGAGTATCTCGTAGACGCGACGCGGCAGTTTCTATTGGAAGCAGAAATTAGATGAGTGCGCGATCTTACTTCGCGCCGACTTCGACGGGGTACTCTAAAGTGCGTCAGGCGCGTCGTTAAGCGATTTCGGAAACGCGGCTGAACAGCGCGTCAATGCCTGAGCAAGTGTCGTCCGTGATTGCGAAATAAATTGTTAGGACAATCGATCGAGTATTTAAATTCATCAGAATCGAGGTATAATACTCTGTATTATTCCACTCGTCCTTCCTTTTCATTCGCTCGCGACTTAGCAGCAAGCTTCTAAACTCCTTATTGTTGCTATTATTATGTACAAAAGGCAGCACCACTGACGGAATTCTTGCGTAACTCCCCTGGTAGTTACAAACAATTGGAAAATCATTTTAAAAGATAAAATATCATTTATACAGTGAAATTAATTATTTGATAATGACAAAAAATTAAGTATTGGCCAACAACTGCTTAACGTTTCTACTAGGGTCTCGGCAGATTTTTATACCTTGCAATATTTTCGCAAGTTTTTGCTCGAATTCTGTTAAAAAGGAGTGAAGACTTTTCGCGAAATGTAGCGAGAATATCCTTGAAATCTCTCAAACGTTATATTGGTTAAAAATACGTACAACGCTGTCAATTAATTTTTCAAAAAATTTTTCAGTGTTTCGCCCGTAATTGCTGGAAACACAGAAACAATAAAATTAATAATTTACATATATTGTTAAATACCTTTTTTTTGAAATTAAAATACCTTGCTTACCTTAATAAAATAAAATTAAATTTAAATAGAAATGTAAACTTTTGTCGAATTCAAAACTGGCAAATTAATCAATGCTTTCTAATTTAAAATAAAATTCAAGCAATATTCGTTCCTTTTGATAGAGAATGATTATTGAATGTTTCAAATATTTTCCATTGATTCAGCATTTCATTGTCTTGAAATTTTACAATAAAGCGAACAGTATTTAATAATATACATTGTTCGTTTGATTATAAGTTAAGCAAATTAAAAGCTTTTTATATTTTTTCTCGTGTTGAATGCATTAATCGAACCCGACAAAATCAGTAATTTACATCAAGAATTGGACTCTTTTTTTTATCCTCCACTTGAAAAAACCCTCTTATCCCCCGTCCCACTCCAGCAGCAAAGCCCGAACGATTGCAGCGACTGATAAATTAGACGGCCCTCGAAAAAAGAGAGTCTTAATCACGTGAAAAAACCGAGGACCCGTCATCTCCGCTCGCAGCCAGCCGGAAGAACCTTCCGCCAGGCATCCGGACTCGCATATATAACTTTATCGGCGATGTCGGTCGTGCGATTGCATTGTTGCCAAGCGGCGCATTGATTGGGCGCGCAGCTCCGCAGGCGACCAATCGTCGGCCGCGGTCGGCTCTTCTTATCAAAGATTCTCCTGCACGACTCGGTATCTCGACGCCAAGTCGAACGCGCGACACGAGCCGGCGAGATGGGACCGATCGCAAGGTGGAGGGATCCGCATGTGTACCAATTATTCGGGAGTGCTCGTACGACGGGTGGAAGGGAGGGATGTAAGGTGATTCCGCGCTGATTGTTTGACGCTGACGAGGCTGATGTC
The DNA here is from genome assembly GCA_035047165.1 of Ormyrus rosae. NCBI lineage: Eukaryota > Metazoa > Arthropoda > Insecta > Hymenoptera > Ormyridae > Ormyrus > Ormyrus rosae. Next base: position 18,450,796 of record JAWWML010000012.1, on the reverse strand, counting down.
GGGCACAATGAGAGCGGAATGACGAGATACGCGCTTTTCCGCTCCGGTTTGTAGGCACTGCATTTCGGTGCGTTTAGGAAACGCTTTCGGGCTCTACTTTAACTGCGTCAATGTAGGGAGGTTCTATTTTTTAAAATATTTGTTGAGGAGAAAGAGATGCGCTGAATGTTTTCAATGTAAACTGGAGTAGTAATCAATAGCTTGATTATGCACTGATATGAAATATTAGGACTACTGTTTGATTATTAAAGGTTGCAGTGAAAGTTTTTATTATCTTTCTATAATAATTGCTATTGAGTGCATATTTATCATTCAATCAACGTTAGTCGTCAATCATTCAATTATATGCCTTGATAAACGATTGGATTACACTTTATATACGGAATATCATCGAACAAGTATTTGTCTAGATAATTAAACATGCGGCGGTATGCAAACGGTTCATAATTAGAACGAGACAAGTTTCAATTTTAAAACTTTTTTAGGAAGCACATTTAATCTCGCGTTTAATTTTCTAAACAAAAGCTCTAAATTTCTCAAAGGCTAACATTTTCAATAATCTAATTTTTGTTAAACGATCCGCGAATAAAGTAGCTTTTAATAGAACAAATGAAACTACCCAATTTAATAAAATGTAATTTTGTTCGAGCCTGGCAGAGCCCCTTTTTTCTAACATTTAATCTATGTCTCTGTTTCGCTCGCAGCGGGTTCCAGCTAGCTCTAAAGGCTTTTCATTAGCATCTAAATGACGGCAGCGTGACCAGGTATCGAATTATTGCGCGCACGAGCGAATTTGCGTTGAATGTAAAGTTCGGTTTACTTAGGCGAAAGGTTACGAGTATTGTGCGTGTATTGTAAGCAGGGAGAGAGCTCCTCTATTCTTTGCTTCTTTCGGCGTTTTGAATTAGAAGCGGAACGAGCTTAATGCCGCTCTATGCTATTATCATTTTAGCCAGATATGGTTACAGCCCGCTTCTCTTTAAATTAGATAGTTGCATTGTAAAATTGGGTCGAACGCACTCGGAAATTCAAAGCAACGTACGTAAAAGTTATTGTCGGTCAGATAGAAACTAAATAGCCTCCTCCTTTTTAACGTATCGCACTGCCGTAAATTCCACGTCTGCTTTCGAAACGGTTCTTCTAAAATAATCTAGAAATCGTCCGAAGAAAGGTGGGCTTCACCTTAATATCACCTTGAATCATTTCGAAGCTGTCGGGCGCAGCTTTTTCGTTGTATTTTCCGTAAAAAAAAAAAAAAGAAACCAGGCCGCATCACCTCCTCTGGCGACATGTACCCGTGTAAGAAATCCAGCGCGCCGAGTTGAACACGCGTCCGGCGGTCTCGCGAAAGCCCGACAAAAATTACATTATCTTTATAACGTGGCGCCGTCACTCGAGGCTTATCCCTCGGGGTCAGCCAAACCCCTCGGCGCTCTAATCTTTCTCCCGCGGTGATAAATAGCCGAAAGGGGGGAGGCTCCGCGCCGGCGCGAAATGCATTTTTCATCCTTCGGAGGTGGCGAACTGCAGTCGCTGCGAAATTCACGCACCGGCCGCCGCGTCGAATTTTCGTTGTTATCGATTCTCCCCGGAGCTGATTGTTTTTAACCTATTCGACTCGGGGAGTCGCCGTGAATTATAGCGCGACAAGGTCGGGCTGTCTTTTTTTTTTATTGATTTTCTCGCTGCTTTTTTGGACGTCGGAGCGGTTGGCTCGTTTATTTCTTGGATGCTTAGGGCTCAGATTTCTTTTCGGTAAGGTCGATTTGATTTATGGCTCGGAAGTTTCGTGGAGATTGCCGCGATTCTCTGCCTTGCTAAATGAGAGCAATCAATGGGCGGTGGTACGGAGTTTAAAGTCGTTCGTGTTCCTTCTTAAGAAGATTTTTTTGTGGAAGTAGTAAGAATTTTTAGCGATAGTAACTTTCATAGTCTTATTTATGTTATTATTCCAAGTTTCAGAAATGAAGAGCATTAAGCACCGAGTTCATTCGGAGCCAACGTTGTGACAATATGTAGGAAAAAAACGCTCTTCCCCAAGACTGATGTTTAGGTGTTATTACAAACTTTAACGAAGTTTAAAAAGGGCGCACAGTATTATGTTCAAGAACTAGGAGTAATAAAGATTTTTATAATGCTCATAAAAAAGTTTCTGTGCTTCGGTATACTATGTATGTAAGATGCATACTCTGCCTTATTTTAAAGAAGACTTTCGAAATACGAAATAATGTTTTACTGTAATACTATGGAGCTAAGCAATTTGAATTTTATTCCAGCTTGGTCCTATGAGTCACAAATAACTCCGTCGCTCTTGCCATCAAAGTTAATAAAAAGCTACTGTTCTCTAAAAACAGAGAACTTAAATTCACCTTTATTGATTATAATTTTTGTAAAAGGGCGTAGTCCCCGGCGCAGGCCTTTAATTAACGAAAAGCGCGTCGCGACGCCCGAGCTAAAAAGAGAAAGGTGGACGCCTTTCAGGACAAGGCGGCAGGAAAATCTCGGGCTTAAGCCGCTAGCGACGCGATAATTATAAACGACGCGCCGCTCGGAAAACATCGATGTAACCCGGGAGCTTCGTGTATACCAAACTACGCCGGCCGGGTAAACTACCTTTTAATCAAGCGAAAGAAAGTTTCCTCGGGGATAAGCGAACACCTCGAGAGTCGCGGGAGAACGCCCGACTTTAATTACTTGGGAAAATTAATGCGTCGTTATGGGCTTTTTCGCTCGGCGCGCTCGGATTCCTGTTTTGGATGCGTGAAAACGATAGGTTTCGTTGCTCCCCCCGAGTTTGGATTTCTGCGCGAGTTTGCGCGCGCGCGGATGATTTTTGAAGTTAGATAACTTGCGACGCGAGCTTTCATCAGAAATTATTAGTTTCGGATTCAAAGAGCGTTTGCGAGTGCGTTCCAAGTGCATTAATTTCTTTTCATTGAATTAAAGTGAAATTATTCCTTATCAGCGAATGGTAGTGGCTCCAGAAGAGCACCAGTAGCTTGCGATTGAAGTTTGCATTGAAACCGTCGATGCAGTTTCAAAGGAATCTCTCCGAGTTAAAAGTTGACAGTCCCCGAAAATCACTCCCATTCTGCGTTTGACGAGAAAGAGATTGCTAAAGGCTTAACGACCTCGCATCCTTTTGTGGACTCGCGCGAAAATCGAAAAGAAACAAGCCGAAGCTATTCCTCCTCGCTCGTCCCCGCAAACAGTTCGCGAGCGAAAAGGAATGATAAATCAAGGCCTCTTATTCAAAGCTAAACCGCGCTTGAGCACCGCAGTTGTCCGCTTTTCCGAAAATAAAAGGAAAAAAAAAAAAAATTAGATCGGCCTCGTCGCAGTCATCAAACACCGCCGCGAGCAATTGATCGACATCTCCGCGCGAGCTTTGAACAATGCAATATATAGAGTCGAATGCGCGAAAAACTTGGCAGCGGTTTTTGATTTAACGCCGTTTCTCTATCTCTCTCTGGCTTGCGCACACTCAGGCAGGTAGAAGGAGAGGGGAGAAAAAAGAGAGAGCGAGTCGTACGTGCGCGGGAATAGCGTGAATCTCCGACAAGCGGAGCGCGAGGATGACGAAAGCAGCTTTTCATGAATATTATATGTGCAGTCGCGTCCTCCTACACTTCGTGATGTGTTTGCGCGCAAAAAGGTGCGTACGGGTCGCGAGAGTGCGCGAATGACTACTCTCCCCGCCCCCTTCCCCTGCTTTTAGAGCGATATGCACTAGTTTTTAGCGGTAAGCGCTACGCGTGTGAATTCGTTATAAGGATTTTAAAATTATTTTCAAAAGAATGGTTGAATTTTTTTTTTACAAAAAAATGCTTGCCTTTTTTAATGACCCGGTGCTAATTCGCTGAAAATTTAATTAATATATACGCGAAAACGCGAGAGGGAAGTTTTTCTATTTAATTGCCGAGTTAGAAACGGGAGAAAATGCATGCTTGAGAAAGCATCTTTCAATGTTGAAATGCATTAGTAAAGTTAACCAAAGCCTTACGCTCGCAGATGTTAAGTGCGCACTGAAGCGGCGGAAATAACGAACAAATCGTATGGAATTAAGAGCGGCAATTAAAAATACAAAGCAATGGTTTTTGTAATCCTGTACTTAAATTGAAGAGTAAGAATTCTCTGTTTAAAACTGATAGCGTCAGACTTATTTTCAAGCGCCCCTCAAAACCAAGAACTTTTTCAAGATCGCGTTAGACACAAAGCCTAACTGACACCTTATTCATCCACGCGTTTCAGTTAGCGACGCACAAAGGCTGCGAGCGCGCCGTCGAGTGCGCGAAGGTGTGTCTCGAGTGGTCCAGGTCGCGCGAAACGTCATCTCTTTAATTCCCTCGCATTCTCAGCGACTCTGCCGCGGTGACTCGTACCGCGGAGTCTCCGTTTTTATCCCCGCGCGACTTCGCGGTGCGTGACGCGCGGGTCTTTTGTGCGCCCGGTGCCACTTTTCGTCTTTCTCGTAATTAATGCAATTCGTCGAGTTGTTTAGGGGCTTTCGGAGGCCACTTGTCCCCGGTAATTAGAGGCGAACGCGCCTGTTTTTGATGTATCGACGGCAGTGAGGTATGACTCTGGGCAATTACTCGATATCTGCTTGTCACAGGAGGGACACGCACTTAAAGCGGAGAACTGATTAAAGCGAATATCTTAACAGGGCTTGCATGCAAACACACTCCGCTCCACGGATCATTAATTCCCGTCGAGGGCTAATCAAACGTTCGTGCGCAGATCTTGTCTGGCCGAGCTCTGTCTCTGTCTCGTGCGCAAAAGGGCTTCTTGGACTGATCAAGCGTACACCTTGTCCTCCGGATGTCATCAGTGCCACGCGCTCTCCTCCAGTGCAAATTCGTGAATCATTGATTCTCCCATTGTACGTGACTGGATCCGATCGCTTTATGGATTACGATCAGCTAATGGAATTGTTAGCGTTTCGGCACATCTTGACGGGAGTGTTTCTTGTAATCGTAAATAGGAAAACGTAAAAGCAATACTTTGGTGAATAATTTATAGAACGGTATTGAAAAATCGCGGAAAGTAGAAAAATCCTTGCCGCCAAGACCGGTTTATTTGAAGAAGTCGTTTTCAAAATTACAACCTGCATTTGATTATAATATATAATGAGCTTCCGTGTTAAATGCGTAGACTCACCTTGCAATAAATTGACCGAGCCCTCGTTAATTACTCAGCTAGTTTTTTCCTGCAATAAACATCAAACTAATAAATCAAATCCCCATCACAAACAAAAGCATAATTAGCCAACTCATTCCCTTTTAATTAATCGCGCTCCGTACACACACGGACGCGCAGACACACCTATACACAGCAGATACAGCATAGCGTCGGGCGGCAACGTCGAAATGAGGAAGAAAAACAAGCATCGACTCGGCATTCATTCGCACGTGTGCAAATACGTACGCGCAGAAGGGCCGCTGCGTGCAAATCCAAACAAAACGTTCGCTCTGCCGTTTTTCCTTCCCCATTCTCATAAATCGTAATACAGCGGAAAGCGGCCGGGATTCCGAGCGGACGTATATGTATAAAAGAGACGATATCGCGTACAACGACGCCGGTGTATTGGCCTTGTAATGCAAAGGTCCGAGAGGTCGTGGAGGCTTCTCGGATATGACGCGGCGCCTATTCCGGGACTAACCTACGCACAATGAGGGTGGGGTGCTTCGGCTGTCACGATTGTCGTCTCTTCACTGCTGCGCTGTCTTCGTACCTAATTGAAGCGTTAAAGCATTAAATCGATTAACCCTATATTTTTCCTTTTATAATTGAGCAAAATCAATTTTAATACTCGAGATAGCGATCACTTTCTTTTACTCGAAATGGCGGTTCTCGATAACATCGGCGAGCAATTCCAATTCGATCGGGGGCCAGGAAAAATGCTATCTGATTTTTCATCGGTCCGACGAACTAATTCTCCTCTTTCTCTCTCTCCCTCTCTCTTTCTGGCACCTGCAGAAGGAGGCGCTGGTTTAAATTCGGGCTTGCGGAGCGACGGGGGGGCGGCGCTGCGCCTCGCTCTCTTCTTGACCTCGTCTCGCTCTCTTGCGGCGTCGCTGCTGCCGCCGCCGCTCCCCGAGATTCCGATGACGCGATAAGGGCAAAGCGCCCTCACGTGTTACACGTGTTCCTTTGCCCGGAGTGCAGAGCCAGTTCCACTTTACCGCCGGCCGATTCTCCCCGAGCTTAAAGCTCGCTTATTAGCGCGCCCTGCAGGGGAGAGCCTTGCTTGGTTATTATTAGCTTTTTGGATTTACATGTTTGCCGTTCGGCTCCCCGGAGGTTCGTTATAACGGACGTTTCTTGCACAAAAAAATACGGCATTGATAGCGTCGGAACAAACCGAGGCTGTACTACTGAAGAAAGAGCGAAATATATTATACAGCTGGAAAGCCGCCGTTTTTGTACATTAGCCGAGAGATGAAGTTAAATCAAGATTAAGCACGAAGTAGGTGCAACCGCGGGGAAGTAATTTATGCAAAACTGAGAAGAGTATGGTAATTTTCAAGTGAACTTAACCCAATTTGTCCAAAATCACAATTGCAGCTCAGCCTGTCTTCACCCATTTACCAACTTATTCATCGCACATTAATTATCTTCACTCTCGCCTCTCAGCTGAAATTCTTCTCTCCCCTCGCGGTCGATCAATTCGAGGAGAGCCGCGAAAAAAGGCGACATTCCTCGCCTCCTTTCCCGGAGCGCGCATCGATTTAAACCTTTTCCGGCGCGCATTCCGCGTGCCTCCGCGGCGCTACATCGATCGACCGCCGCTGTCTTTCCCCCTGAATCTTCATCTTTTCGATCCGCGACGCCCGCAGGCTCTCTCTCTCTCTCTCTTACGCGCGCGATGGGAGTTGAATCCCTAATATGCCGAGCGATTCGCACGAGTTTTACAGAGCGAAAACGCCGCCGACGATTATTGTCAAGTCTCTCTTTTCTCTCCCCGCGTTACGACGCGGCTGAATTGCAAATGAGCTTCCGGATTTAGGGAGCTTCTTTACGGCTGTTAAAAATTTACCCGAGCTTTCGGTAATTTAAACGCGTGTCTATAAGGCTTAAACGGCGTTGGTTGGCGCGAATCGCTAACTTTTTCCGGTCATCGTCGATAATCGAATCGAAAGCGACGGACACGGGGGGAAATTGTTCGCACTAGTTATCGATGACACGTTTCGTGCCGCTAAACTTCTCCCGGCCGGCCCTCCTGGCAATTGGATTCGACGATAAAGTCGATCTGCAAAATAAATATGGAGACGAAGTCAAACGAATTCCAAGGAACGAACAGTTGCCACTTCATTAGTCGGCGCGGCTCGCGATTACCTCCTTCTTCTTTTCGAATTTGCATTTCGGAGAGAGAGAAAGAGAGAGAGAGAGAGAGTCACCGGATAAACTTGATCGAGTGCCGGAATCCGAAATCCCGCGCTCGTACATGTCGGGCACGTAGAAATTCCGTGCTCTCCTTATCGGTTCCGGCGAGTCTTTGTCCTTTCGACCCCTGTGTGTGTGTGTGTGTGTGTGCCTCCGACTCGGGCGCCGATCTCAATCCGATTCATTCGGGGCTTATTTTATTTCTTCCGCGCTGAGCTACTGCCTTGGGGGGGAGCTTTTTTCTCGAGTCGCTTCTTCTCTGCGTGGCTAGTATGGATTACGTCTGGAGGGGACGAGCTGGAAGCTTTATTTGTTTGTGATTTTTATACGTGGGAATTTCGGAGTTTCTCGGATAAATATAGTTCATCTTTCGGATTCTCCTTGGAACTGGTCTTAAATTAGAAAAATGGATCGCGCTCCAGATTCTGTACAATATTTTTTTTAAATCGGCAACGTTATTTTTATACTCTACTATTTATTCAAATGTAAATATATCAAGATTAATCAGATGAATTGATTCCCTTTACTATGTTTTAAAGTGTTTTTTTTTAATATTTTAATAAAACAATCTTTAAGATGATAAAACAGAAAATTTTTTCCTCCATCCCGCATTTTTCTTCGTGTACAATTTTATCTTGATTTTCTGAAGATAATCCAATTTTTTAGGTTAAACTCGCTCTCAGATTACATGTAATAAATGATGTGATCGACATTTTTGACAAAATATTGATTTAATAAGAATAGTGAAGTTGACGGATAAACTTGTTAGTGAGCCCACGTTTATACGCCGATAAAAATTAAAGTGAAACGTCGTGGAATAATTTTAATAATTTTACCATCACCAGAATTATTTTACAGTTTTTACAGTCTTTATTTAACCGACTTTTACATAGCGTTTTAATAAGTTCACTTTCATTTATTCGATGTCAAAATCTGTACTTTATGCATAATATCTTGCACAATTTTTCTGAAACTTTAAAACTCGTTTTACTTTCAACCGATAAAACGTTGCGCTTCCCCAGTTACGAAAATTCTCAGTTCATTGGTTTATTAATATTCGGATTGATTTAGCCACCTCGCCCGTCGATCAATATTAGCAAAAAGAAAAAAAAAAAGAGGCAAGTGACTGTGCCGCGCTTAATTATCAGCCGCAAAAGTATAAATTTCCAGCCGATGTCGCTTGGCCGCCGAGAAAAAAAGAGAGGGACACGCGCGACCTCTCGACCACGTAGAGATCTCGCGAACGAAAAAAGACAACAGACGCAAAAATGAAGAGGTCAAGTGTCGGGAAAGCTCGCCGACAAAGGAAGACTTTCTCGGAATTTCTTCCTACGCTTCCTCTCTCTGCTTTTTAAAAGAGAGACGTTTTTACTTTCGAACGCCGCCGCTCTGAATTCGAATTCGCTTCTCGCCCCCCGTGTCCCGTTGCGCCGACTTTTTTGTTTTCCGCGCGGCTCGTTACGTTCGAGGCGACGGCTCGCATGAATATTGCGTCCTCGAGTTAACGCGCGAATTTATTATGCGCGAGCTGCAACAACCTATAAATCGAAATTAAAATTCGCGCTGCTAAAATTGTCCATTAAAACGAGTGCTTCCTAGCTCCCTTCCCAGCTGATGGATATTAATTGAAAATTTATTAAGCTATTAATTCGAGCTCGAATGCATGTTAATATATTTACAGTGTGTACGTAATTTTGCATAATTAAAGCCGAGCATTGTGTAGTCCGTATCAAAGCCTGTTTGTTCCCTATTAATTTACTCAAATTTTTTCCTCGCAAATTGCCCGGCTGAAATTATAATGCGAAGTTACGTAAGTGAGTTTGTACGCAATAGAAATTACAAAAGGGGCTCTCGCAGCGGGTATAAGAGGCCTTTTATAGCGGTAGATTATTATCGTCCGGACGTTAGCAGACGTTCTCTCTTCTTTTATTCCTGCGTGAACTCTTTTGCACACGCGCGCGGCTCTATCCGCCCTATCGCTTTGACGGCCGCTTAACTCGGACTATACGCCGCTCCCGAAGATTTTCCGAGACTCTGATAATATCGCGCTAAACGGACGGCAGTAAAGGATGGATTTTGCCTCAAAGACCCGGGAGTCCGCGCGATTACTATTATTTACCGCAGCTGAGCTCGACTTTGAAATTGTATATCATTGTGGGAAATACTATTTTAGAGAGTTTATCATATATTCAATATTACGCGGGACAGCGGGAGCGCCATGAAAGCAAAATAATATCGCGTGCGTCAAACATTCTCGGATTCGCCAAAGCGTTGGTTCCGCGTAAATTCCGAGGCGCGAGAAATAAAGGGCGGATCCGTCGCTGAAATGAAACTATAACGTAATACATAAGCGCGAAAAACAAAAAAATATTTATTCAAAGAATATAACGATGGGCCGCGGGTATAAAAATGCAGGGAAACGTTGGTGTATATATACGCGTCGCAGCGTTATTACATTACCGAACAAAGTAAAATACGGAGTTTCAACAATAACAAAATTATGTATACGTTGCAAAGCGAGAAAAGGCAACAAAAAAACAAATAGAGTCGCGCCCGAAATAAGCAGAAACAAATGCGCGCGAATAGCAAGCAGGACCGGCGCAGCGCGCGATATGAATACTTTAGAGCGGCGACGAGACGCGGCCGACTTTCTCCGGTTTCCTGCGCGAGCCGGCCGAAAAAGGGATTTTACGAATATACATTCGCGGCCGCTGCGCACTTTTTAATTATCAAAGCCGGGGGTGTAAATTTTTGACTCATGTTTATTCCCTTTTGTCGGAGAGATCTTATTTATACCCTTATTCCAGGGTAGTTTGAGGCTGAGTTTGCGGGGAGGGTTATTGCTGGGATTCGGGCTAGTTCGGATTGCAGTGACTTGGGGAGAGAGAGAGAACTTCTAGAATTTCAGTTTATTTGGGGTTTGTTGGGAAAGGCTTTTAGGGCGTATACCGTCTTCTTTGATTACAATTAAAATCGCGTCGAGTGCTTTTCCTACTCGCGTTACTTATTGTCTTTCCGTATTATTATGTGAATCGAATAAATTATTTTTATATAATTATTTTTGTATGTAGCTTTATTAAAATACGCACAATTTTGGAATTCGTGAATCAGGAAAGGTATTATTTTTTAACTTGATGAAGGAATTTCAGAAATTTTATAGTTCAATTTTTTAGCACAGAAATTATAGCGCAATACAACGGAGCATTCCATATTTATTAAATATTTTCGAACTTTTTCTTTCATCAAAAATCTTAATTGTTCGTAAAAATTTGAAATATTATTCGAGTGTGAAGAGAACGCGCTCGTTTCTTTATTGAATTTCCCCATCGCGGCACTCAATGTTTCCATCGCTTTGCTAATCGCAAAACCTCGAACAGACCGAAAGGAATTTATTATCGACTCGATGTCCATTATCGTTTTTTCATAACGGAAAATCGCACAAAAGCCTCTCGGAGTGGAGACGCGGATTTTCCAAGATTTAATAAAGCGCGGGCAAGAAAAAGCCGAGCGATATACGCGAAAGAATCACTTTTGAATGACGAAAGGACGGGGAAAGGAGAGAGAGAGAGCGACGATGGTGGCCGGAGTGATTCCCGGCTCAGGTAGATATACCCCTGAAAAGCACTTTAATGCATTTTTATGGGACTTTGAAGTTCTTTGCCCGCCTCGCTCTTCTATCTTTTACCTCTCCTCGGCTATCCTCGACCACCGACTCGCGTTTCTTCCCCCGTTTCTCTTTCTCTTTCGCTCCTCCGCCTTGCCCTCGCCAATTGTACATCCATAACGACAAGACGATCTGTTATATGGCTTTACATTGAGAAATATCCAATTTCTTTGGCTTGCCCAAGAGTTATATGGAAGTGCAGTTGAGCTTTTAGCGATATATCCGCAAAAGGATCGATACTACGTAATAAAATACGTTATGGTTTTATGCCTTTTGCCAGGAGAAAATTTAATTGGTTTAACAATTTCGAATAATTTATGCGATACTTTTTCGCCTTTAACTGCTGATGAAATTTGCAAAGTGCAAATGAGAGATACAATTTTAATGAATTAAAGTGAACTAAAGTGGCTTTTAAAATTTAATAATAATAAATGAACAATTGCGCCATAATTGGTAAATAAATACGTAATGATTTTTACCTTTAGCAAGATTTTGATTATTTTTGCAATAGACTGAATTTCACTTTGCACTCATTGATACCAATTTAAAGCGAACGGATTGAATTTACTCAAAAAATTAACCCTCTTAACAGCTAATGCGGGATTGCACTGAAATGAATATTCATCTCTGCGTACATTTGATCAAGTCATTTCCGCGTTGCTACTTACTTTACATGCGTTCGTGCAGGCGTACTCTAAATATTACAATTTCGCCAGCCGTTACTCGATGCAGCCTCTGCCGCGCATAAAATCTAAAATTACAAAAACACAAATGATACTCGACGTTATCGGCCTTGGGGTCATATCTTACGTACGCCTGACGAGGTCGATCTGAATATCAAGTATCTCGGTAATGGTCAAAATGTTATCACGGCAACCTGCGAATTTGAATGGAGCGTATACGTACGGTTCTATGTCTTCGTTGAACTTATCTCGTCGTACACAGCGGTTTTGAACTCGTTTAAAATTGGCTGGTTATCGGAATAAATGATTTTAAAGTTTTCCTTTACTTTTTCTTCCGGCAAAAGGGTCGTTTATGAACAAGTACAATACTCTTTTAAAAGTCGTGCCATAAATAGTCCAGTTCGAAATCGCAGGAGAGAGCCGAGAAATTACTTAAAATCTGCAAGATACTTTGGCACAGTAACCGAATTTCAAAACGACTCTTCGACAGGGGCGACAGTTCATTCGGAGGATTGTAAACAAGTCCTCCGAGCGGGGAATTTCTTACGTCGTCATCGAGTCTCTAACCGAAAATCGAAAACGCCAGTCGATCTCTCGAGCGAACTGCTCCGAGAAACTCGTTTCCTCCGAAAACACGTAGCGTCGCCAAGAAAGGAGGCAGTCCTCCCCCCCTCCGCGCGCCGGACGACGCGCGCTTAGCTCCGGGAAAATCCCTCGATTCGTAAGAGGAGCGCAGCAGACAAAACGACTTGGACGTTTAATCAAATCGGAGAATCAAGCTCCGCGCGATCGGTATCCCGGCGCGCGGCAGCACAGAGAGATGGGTGTGCAATCGTTTTCGGCGGATCTCCCTCGGCCTTACAAAGCGGGAGCCTTCGCAATAGTTACCAAAAACGTTATGTATCTTTGCGCTCATCCTCCGCGGAACGGGGCAAACTTATTTAAGTTACGCAGTCTGATTCGATACGTCGATTCCTCGGCGCTTCGAGCCAAGTCAAATAAAGTTTCCGCGGCGCGAGAGAGGGTCGGGAGGGGGAGGAGGGGAGAGAGCGAACTTTCCTTACTTGACACATATTCCTCCGGGGACAATTTCTCTTCGCCTCGCCAGAGCAAGAGAGAGAGAGAGAGAGAGAGAGAGAGGATCGTCCTCGTGACTTTGCTCGGCTCTTTACCCTTTGCCGCTATTCTTCTCTTTTTCCCTCTTCCTTCCGCCGATAGACCGACGCGGATTCGAAGGCAGGCGGGAACTTTACGCGCTATTATTTTACTTTGCTCGCAAGCTGCGGCTTCCTTCGCGGCGCGCGCGCGCCGTGCTGACGAATTAAGGGCTTCGACGGAGAGGGCTTTATTCGCCGACTTTCTTTTCTCCTTTCTCCTGTTCTCCGCCGAGGGCTGTAACAACTTTTCGCTTTAAAGGCAGAGGCGTTTTATGGTGGTCCAGATTTTTATTTTTTTCTTTTTTTCTCTTTTTCGATTGGACTGTAAAAAAGTTTGATTGCCGTCCCAAAAATGATTTCGTGCGGGCTACTGAGATTTTTTTTTCCTTTACTGCTCGCAGTTATCTGGGAAAACACGATTCATTACAGGGACCGGGGTAATCATATAGTTTTTGAGAAGTTTTCCACTTAGTCCGATAGAGAGAGCATTAATAATCAGGATGCTTCGAATGAAGTTGTTGATGACTTCGGCAGTCGTGCCATGTCTTATCTAATTTATTATCGTCGGGGCGCAGTTCGTCTTGCCCGTCTCTCATTCTTCTTTACTATCAATTTAGCTATTTTCCTTGCCCGGAGCCCCGGCTTTTTTTTTCTTCTCGGCGGTTCTTTGCACAATCTGTGCATATACTTTGAGCCTGCTCCGTTCTATCTCTTTGCTCGGTTCTTTCAGCTTTTCAATTGTGAGCCTCGCTTTTCGTCCTTTTTCCGATCCTCCCTATCTCTTTTCTTCCCCGTTCTCGGAATGCTGGACCGGCTTGTTCATCTCGGAATCGCTTCCCAGACTTTCCTTCCGCTTTCTGTGTATTCGTTTATACATCTCGGGCGACGCTTTATTTTAATCATACAGCGGGGAGCTACAATAGCTTTAGCAACATATTTTTCTTTAAGGGCATCTGCTGCGCACGACCTTTTTATTCTTTTATCGGAGCGTTGTTTTCTCTCTACAGAGTTTTTCATTGTATTCAGTTTTAAATTGAAGCTTTAAATGTATTATTCTGTAATGTATTATACAAAACATCTCTGCAAAATAACTCGCTTATTTTAAAAAGCACAAAAAGGAAAGCGTATACCTTCCAGGACATAAAAATTAAAAGTTTGCAGAAATTGCGAAATGTTTCCCATTTATCCGGCAAATAAGAGGACTCTTTTTTATAATTATCTCGATTTTCTCGCTCTTCCAATTTATATCCCGCCAAAGCTTTTCCCAACCAATGTTTAACAAGTTTGACCCGGAGGATAACCCCGGGGTCGCGTGCAGGTGGAAGTCGCCGGGCGAGCGTCTAAAGTTTTCTTCCCCCACGAGCAGTAATGAACTGCGTGCGTCGGACCATCGGTGCCCCAACTAATGACTTTTTAAAGAGAGTGAGCAGTTTGTCGAATAAAGTGAAAATTCGCAACTTTCCTCGAATGACGGCGGCAGCTAATTTCGCGCGTTCGGCTCTCGCATGATTTTCTGGTGCGGGTCGTTGCACGCTCGACGATGATAACTTTTCAGCGGAGGATGCTTGATTTTTCTCCGCGAAACTTTCCCTCGCGAATCACCGCGCAAACTCGGAGGGTTCATTGAGTTCTTCCTTGCTCGCTCGCCTGCCGTTGGTATGCTAATTAAAAAATGCGCTCGGTCTCCTTTATTTGGCTGCGCGGCAATTTAAATGTCGCCGGGCACAATGACTCGCGAGGAAATAATCAGCGAATTTTTGCAAGTCTAACGGAAAAAAGAAAGATTTAAGAATTTCGTGTTTTTTTTATGTTCAGTAATTGACAGAGAAGTTGCTGCGTTGTTATTGAATGATGTACGATTTGAAGGTAGTCTAATCATATCTGGCTTGAGCTACTGATGAATATTTTACTAAACTCAAAAAAAAGTATTTACTTTATTTCTAAATATTGCGTTTCCACGTGAAATAGTGAAGAAAGAAACGACCTATTAAATTTTTAAAAAGGCTGACGTTTCATCGCAAACACGTCCGGCATCAGAAAACTGATGAAGAAAAACTTTTACCAACTTTTCAAATTAAAAAAAAAAAATTTAATTTTTTTCTATAAATATTATATCTTCACATGAAAAAGTAAAAAAGAAATGACCTATTAAACTTTTAAAAAGGTTGGCATTTCATCGAGCGAACCCGTCCAGTATAAAAAAAAAAGCCTAAAGAAAAACGCTTTTATCAGGTTTTATGACTCGGAGCAAAACGGCGAATTGTCATGACGCAAAGAAAGAACGCAATTCTCGGTGCGATTCTTATCTCATAAGAGGCCGTTTTCACCTCATATCGGGCCGGTCGCTCGACGAAATAACGCAGAAGTCCATGAGTTATACCGGGAGCCGGGCGATATTAAACCTTGGGAATTTCCCGAATCAAATTGGAACGCGTACACGTACGTGTGCGGCGCTGCTCGGCGATGTATTTCAATTATCCAGGGACGGACAGTCAAATAAAATGAGCGCGCGCGCGCGCCGTCGCCGCAGCGGCGGTCCGAAGAAAAGCCCCGGGAGAAGTGCCCATAACAATTCCAGCACTCGAGGCGGTCCTCGTCGGGCTCGGTAATCTCGCGCCGCTGCGAGGCAGCGCGGAAAAATTTTGCGCCTCTCGGCGAACGGCTTAGTTACGGTAATTAAAGTATTTCGGGACTGAGTTTTTGCACTGCTTTTGCTGTAGACGAGGCGGCTTGTGTCTATCGGTTTTGTTGGAAATTATGCAAATACGTATTATGTTTTAATAGTTTGCGCTGGGTTTCTAAAAGATTAAGTTTGATCAGGTGGTAATTTTCGATTAACATAGGATGTTATATCGCATGTTCGGGGATTCACTTAATTTTCAATAGCTAATAAACTGGATTATATAGGCTTTCTCTGGAATATCTTGAATCTATAAGCTTATTATCGACTGTGAGGCTGAAGGCTAAAGCATGTATAAGAAGTTAAGGGGAAAATATTCTTGTCACGGTACATAATTGAAGCACGTGAATAATAAAGTAATATTAGTTATTTATTAGCCTCGAAATACATTGATGGCTGACTGAAATTTTTATGACCAATCATCGCTTAAATAACGTATAAATGTGAATTTTATTTTGTATTTTTATGATTTAGAGTGCAGTTATAAATAAATATTAGTAATATCAATGACAAGTCTAAATCTAGGTCAATATCGTCCAAGGCAGCCAAATGCTAATATATGATTACACGTAAGCAAAACATCGGCCCCCATAAACGGCAAATTTAATACTTCCCAAATAGAAGAAGCCACTTCTTTTAAAAAAATAAATTATTTTTACGAGGCCATACCTCTTGCAGGCCCCTTGAATTCGCCGAAGCCCCATCATTCACGGGCTTCCTATTCCGATTATTCGAAGCCCATTTCAATTTTTCTCCGCCTCACCTTCCACATTCCCGGTCCGGTATCTGCTCTGCGCGCTGCAAGACGGCCGCGGCGGCGGCGGCAGGAAGAAAGGGCGGAGGGAGTGATTCTCCAGGTCTCGAAGTCGTAAAGCTGGCCGACTCGCGCAGTGCCGGGGCCGTGCTTGGCGCGTGCGGACGAGAGAGAGAACGTTTTACGAGATCGTCCGAGGTGCAGACTCGTAAAAAACTCCAAGTGGGGGGGCCTGGAAGCTGCCGGAGTTTATATATCGGGAAGAGACTAAATGGCCCGAGCGAGATAAATAAAGACGGACGGCCGGGGAGAAAGATTGAAATAAGCAGGGAATTCGCGACGGGGGGATGTGTTTTGATATCTCGGCTGTTTATGCCCCCGAGCTGGGAGGGGAGGGGGAGGTGGCATTTTTGTTTGCGCTAAATTTTATGTATGATTCGGGAGTTTACGCTCGGGGAGCTTTCTTTATCGGGCGGAGCTCTCTTCTTGAGAGCCTTTCGCACTTTATGGGATTAGTCGAAGATGGGGTGTTAGTTTTAGGCGGGGCGCTCAAAAATTGCAGATTAGAGTGGCGCTCGGAGGTGCTCGTTATAATTTGCGGTAAGCGCGTATAGAGGGGAAATTAAAGCGCGGTCGTATAAGTAGGTAAAGCTGGGTATACAATTAATGTATTGAAGGTAATTTGCTGTATTTCGCGTTTGATGTGGAATCGTATATATTTCATGCTCTATTCTTCATTTTGTAGAATAGAGTAACCTTAAAATGAGCGTCGAACTGAATAACTCTCAGTGCCTATGTTGTACATTTGGCAGTGCGCGGTTACGAATAACAATTGCGATAAACTTTGCAGGAAGCGGCGTAAAGCGTTAGATGATCTATGTCGCTTTGAATATTGTCGCTTGTAATTGTCGGCGCATGTGCGCTACTTTGAATTTAACATCCCGGTTGAGTGTCGGCATAATAAAACCTTTACTACTGCATTCGCGCAAAAATATACCCGCGAAGCCATTCCCCCCCGGAATATTCCCTTGTACGAAATAATAATCTACGGTAAACACATTAGCATGTCAAGGGGAAGACTAATTAGATTCCTGCTCAGTACCGCATCGTGCACGCGCGTTAATCCGGCGCGCTAACAGCCGAGCTGTTTAATTGAAAAAAGAGCCAGCTGCGCAGGCGCGATTCAAAAAGCCTTTAGTCCGCAGCCCGAGCTCGAAACGTCCGGCGAGAGGCGTTCTTTAATCACGCGCCTCGTACGTGTACAACGCTCTGAAATGAAGCGGCCGCCTCGCAGGGGGGGATCTCTGCGCGCAATCGACGAATGACCGCGAAATCTCGAGCACTGGGTCGAGTGTAAATTAACGTCCGTCTCTCGCGGTTTCGTGCCCCCGCGGCGCGCGCTGGCTCCTTATATACGTATGCGCGCGCGCGAGGCGGCTGGGGATTTCGAGCCCCGGCGCGGCAAGACGGGGATTCAACGTTTTGACGTTAATGAGGCCTGCGAAATGTCGGCCGTCCCCTGCAGCGTCCCAACAATAACGTTTATCGCTCGCGCGGGAATCCGGGACTCGCACAGGCGGCGCCGGAACTTGCCTCTCGTTTCGTTTGACCGGCTGTTTTTCGCTCGATTTCTGTTTTACGGATAGGACGGTTAATGGACGCTTCGGTCAGAGGGGATATTGGTTGTCAAAGGAGGATTCAGGAGTATCTGCTTGACGTAAAAATGCGAAATACTCGTTAATCAATTGTTTTATGGTGATTAATGGCGCGGAAATGTTGGCGGAAAACGTAATATAAAACGGGGTTTAATTTAATTTTTTTTTTTTTCGTATATCGGTGAAAAATTCGCACGCGATACGGGATTTGAGACGTGATTTATGCTTTGGCTCACGTAACTGCTTTAAAACGGTATTTATTGTGAAATATAAATTTTAATCGATTTTTAAATATTGTACAGAATTTTTAAAACATTGATTTAAAAAAGGTCGTATTTGCGTTTATTTTCTTGAATTAATTTTTTATCGGCGCATTGGTAGTGCGTTAAAAGAGATTATTGTACCAGGAGGACACCTATGACGCACTGGCAGGATTAAATTTCAGCTTTCTAAGACTTTAATTAAAGCTATCACGTGTTTGACTTTCGGCAAGGTCGTACCACGTAACTTCTGTGCTTTACATGAAATTTCGACAAGTCATTATTCGCCCGCACATATTTTCGTCCAAGATTTATCGCGTTTATCCCCGCTAGGAAAGTTCATAGTGCGGTAATATTTGCTAGATATTTTTCATCTTTATTATGGCATTAACGATGGTTTCAAGAAATTTATTTGAAATACCCAGTTTCCCTCGGTTTGTTTAATGAAGCAATTACTTGCGCAACGTAATTAGTTCCGTTCTCTGCTATTGTTATCATATCATGAAAAATTAAAACTATTATTTTCCTATTATATCTTTATGGCTGCTGTTTCTTTTAAAATTTTGAAATTTAAATTAAGGGAGTAACGTTTGAAATTTATTTCAAAATTATTATAAGATTACAATATATCTGTTAAGTAGAGGTCGTTAAGGTCCAGGTGGCCTACTTTGAGACTCATAAAGTTAAACGTTTTTTACAACCATTACATGCTTGCGGTACGGAGAAAGAGGAACAGCTGCTTAAAGCATATTATCAATTATTTCTTATCAAAATGTATAAGTTGCAATGTACTTTTTACGAAGAAAAACTGTTTTAAAGAAATTTGCTTTATGCAAAATCAAAAAATTTTACGAAAAACTAAAATTAACAAAAGAATAAAACTATTACTAACAAAAAGATATTGTATTTCTAAAAGAAAGAGTTACGGTAAATTATTAAAGGTCACGATGTCCAACTTTTGACTTACTTTGGGAAGAGTTGATAAAAAGTGACAAACACAAAAGTAAAAAAAGTTTTCGAAGCAAAAAATTCCCTGTGGCAGATCATGAAAACTCTTGCATCTCACTAAAGGGGAAGACAATATACAATGAGAGATGGAGCTATTTTCTCAAAAAGTCTCACTTCTCGCCATCGTATACTTACCGCACAGCTTTTCTCATTCTCATTTTCTCACTTGAACTTTTCCCGTACTTTCTGTTTTCTTCACTAGATTTTTTCGAATTACCACATTTTTTTTTCTTTTTTAAAATCGCATTCTTTCCACGGTCCTCTTAACCTTCCAGCTTTTTCATCTTTTAACGCACATCTTGTATTACACGGAGGTACAATTTGTTCTTCTCCGCTTGCCCGTTTATGATAATTGTTTTTCTAATTTAAAATTTTTCCTTTCCTAATACTTCCCCTTATCCGCTTCAACTTTCCGCGTTACTTTGTCTTCATTTCTTATGTTTCCCTAATTTTTTTCACTCTCTGCCTTTAGTTTGTTTCTTTCTTCTAGTTCTAAGTACGCTAGCTTCCTTCCTTTTCCTTTTACTTTGCCGCCGCGTTTATCTCTATTCTTCTTCTATTTCTCTTGCTCGCCTTTTCGACACGTGTTTCTGTCATTTGTTTCTTTTTCTCCTTAACTCTCCCTTTTTATCTGCCTACTTTTACTTTAGTTTCCTTTCTCCCGGTGCCGAAAAAAATTCTCTGCAATTTCTTTAAGAATGAACTTTAGTGCTGAAATTGGTACTTTTTACCAACTCGTTTTTCAAGACTCTGGCAAGAAACAGAACCGCTGCGAAAATTTCTTTAGAAAATTTTTCAAAAAATTTTCCAAAAGCATCTGAAAAGTGCTCCTCTCCGCTTTTAATTTCCTACTTTTACCCCACGATTTTCTCCATTTTTGCAGTTTCCTCTCCTTCCGCTTCCTCTTGCTTTTCCTTTTTCCACTCTCGTTTTTTCTCTGCCTCCTCTGTACGGAGCAGTGGTGGGCTATTAAAAAGTTTACGGACCCTTCATCGCACGCGCCGCAGCTCCGCGTAAACCTTAAGGTCGTTGATGGTCATGTACACGTGAATATCGTATATAAGCTAGCACTTGCAGCGAAATTTTTATTATATACATTGCTTTAGGGGCGCTGAAAAAAGTCTGAAAATTCTCTCTCCCCTCGGCGCTTTTGTAGAAAGGAGTGCGGCGTGATTCCGGAAATTAAAATGTGCTTTCCGGATGGCGGAGCATTATGTGCCGTTGCCGCTGCTGCTGCTGCTGATGCTTGCTTACGCGTTCAATTGCCGAGCGGTTCGGATCTTGACGATGCGGCAAAAATTCATTGCCCATATAAATTTTATTAGCGAGTCGATCGGAATTTTAAGCACCGCGTATATCCAGATCTGCGGCGAGGATATTTATTTAAAGAGACGTGAAATACTGATTGTCGCTGCGCAATACTTGTCGTTGCGTAAAAAAAAAGAGCCGTAAACGGCGAACAAATAAATAACGGCTTGATGTAATAATCAGCATTGTGGAACCATTTCATTTTGGAAAAGAAAAAAACAATAAAATAACAATAATCGAGAAACTTTACTCTTCGGATTAAGAATTGAAAAGTAATAAAAGATCAAATGCACTTGAATAACGTTCCTCTAATTTCAGCTGCAGTTGCAGTCTACAAGTTGCGTGCATCATTTTATATATTTTTTTTTTCTAAGCAAAATGGAAAACGAAAAGCGACATTTTTTGCTACTTTCTTGCAATAAAAAAAAACAGTACTACACGGTATAATAAAAATAACCCAGTGCTGCTCTCAAACTCTGGATTCCATTTAGAGAAAAAAACTGAAAGTTTGAAAATACATTTTTACTTTTTATTGAACTGTTACTCTTCACTATTATCTACTTTTACATTTATGGAGTCGTTACCCTTAAAATTTTTATTAGTCACGTATAAACTCGAAACCATATTCATATACACAGTCTAAATATTAGGATGTACAGACTAGACGCAAAAAGTTATTATCAGCGGGGGCAGATAAAAGGTGAAAAAGCTCGACTACGAGGCAAATAAAGGATAATATCAATGACATCCTAAGTAAAACAACAATAGATAAAAGCGAAGCGTCTGGCCTCGGCTTACGCTTTTCAGTAATATCGTATTACTCTGACTGCTGATAAAGTAACCGTTACCCTCTTACCTCCTCGAAAAAAGCCCGAGCGTTTGCGTCCCCCGATATTCCTTCCGGGAAGCTTCGGGAGTGGAGAAAGACTTGCAAAGAGAGAGAGAGAGAGAGAGAGAGAGAGAAAGTTTAGTCGGGGCGCGATCGAAAAGCACCTTCCGCTTCCCTCGCAAAACCTATATGAAGCTTTCAGCGCTCGGATTTCGGAGAGAGATAAGGTGTAGAGATGTCCCGGGCGGCGCAAATCCCCGGCTGGTCTGCTGTACGGCCGCGTTAACACGTTTGCCGCACATCCACGAGATTTACGCTCATTACGGAGCGCCGGCTGATCCGCGCTAACGGCCAACTCGCTCTTTGTCGTGGGGCCGCGGCGGCTGCTTGCCATTTTCTCGGAAAAGAGACCACTTGTCGGAAGCTTTCTTTAGTCTTTCTCCTGTTTCGTCTTCCTCGTTTTGCTCCTTTTTTCGGGTTATTAACCTCTTTTAGCAGGTCGTTGTGGATTAAGGGTTCGAAGACGATACGAGGGTTCTCGAGAGGATGTACCAAAGAAGAATAAGGGTTTCTCGACTGGACGCTTTTTTAGTAGAAAGAGTTGATTGCGTTTTTAAGTGCATGCACTTTGCGCTAATTAATTAGCTGTAATGCAAAACAAAGGTTGAACTAATTTTCTTTCGGGATTCAGTTGTTTTGCTTGAATATGTAGAAAGTTTCAGTTTGAGGTTAGGATGCTTCTTTTTACAGGATGAAACAAAGCGTTGTAACGTGCTCAAGTCTACGAATTGCGTTGATGCTTCTATTTCTGTTTCCTCGTTCACTTTCTTTTATTAAAGTAAATAGATATCTGCGAGCCGGCTTCTTAAAAGTATAACGTTTTGCTCGGGAATTCAAAATTTTTGTTTGGCTAGTTGAAATGCATGAATTTACATAGTTAGGTATTTGAATTTAAAACGTCAAATCTGATATTAATATTTCAGTCGGGGAACAAAAATTTTTGAATCATCAAAGTTAGTCGCTTGAATATCAGATGTAAAAGTGCTCTTTATACTTTCTGACTATTACCATTTTCGGTTGCGTGTGTATTTGCATTATTCTCTCAGTTTTCGAGCGGAGTTTCGCGTTTCACAAATAACTGAAAGCCAGCAGATTTTTGGGAAAAGCAACGAACTCTAACGGCATAATGAAAATTTAAACTCGAGCGCGCGCAAAAAAAAGCAGAAAAAAATATTTTGTTTACAACCTTCCGATAAATAAACAATGAATTCCCTGTTCCCCGAAAAAATACTCCCAGCTGCGTTCTCGCGATCGGAGCAGGTAAAAATAATCTTCCGCGCCCGCGGCCCTATACCGAGAATTTCATACAGAGGCCGAAATGCAACGTCGCTTTCGCGCAGGTACGAATAAAAATCACTTGGATCGGCTCGCATTTGTTCTGGCGGCCCTCCCGCCGCGAAAAAGAAAAGGTAATTTCGCGGAGAAAGGAGCTTCGGCGGAGGAGGAAGGAGCGGGAAAGCGGTTACGGCAGGGTGCGCGCGACAAATCTCGCGTTCCGTCCGGTGCGATCGATCGCGAGGTGGGAGGGAGAGAGAGGGAGAGAGAGAGAGAGAGAGAGAGAGAGGCGGCTGACCCGCTCTCTGCTGCGTATCGCGTCGAGGTGGGAGACAAAACGGGCGGCCTCCCCTCCCTCAGGTTTGTCGCGGGCTCTCCTTGCTTTTTCTTGCCGCTCTCGCTCATTTTTTACTGCTCTCTCTCTCTCTTTTTCTCGTTATCTCGCCTTTAATTTCTCTCGCCGGAATTTTCTTCGGACCTCGCGGTATCTGCTACCCTGAAAAATTTTCGCAAAACAGCTTTCAAGTACTCGGCTTGATTGTACCGTCGGGTCACTGCTCTTTTTCAGAACTCGTGTGAGGGAAGAAATGAAAACGATTATGCGCAGGATGAGATATATAAAATTCTAGAATGTAAAGCCATTATTTTCAAATTTTTTTCGCCAACAAAATTATATTTCTTTGCCGTACGTTTGCGCGGGCTTTGCGTGTTGGACAAAATTTGCTGAAGCTTTAATTTAAAAAGAATTATAAAGTATTAAACTAATATCATGTAGTTGAAAAAAATGTTGAAATATTTTAAAAAAACCTTTTATTTCCACGAGAATTATTTCACCGACTTGTAACATTTTTTCACTTAGGTAATATTTGCATTGATGAATATATTTAAGCTTATACGTGCGACACGTTTTCATGTAAAAAATTGAAATTTTTTCAATCATTTAATTCCCTATGTGTAATTATTAATATTAAATGTTGCAAAAATAAATGTTTTTAATCAGTATTTATTAAATTATTTTTGGTTACGAATAAAGTACCACATCAAAATGCTTATTTTTCACATCCAAAAATTAATTTATACTTTATCCGATTAATGTATTGTTGGTCTTCAATCGCTCCCTGTTGAATTGTTTGTCGTAATATTAAACAAATTCAATGATATTCAGAATTTAATCTTTTACATAACAATATTGAAAATCAATTTATAACGAGTAAATCGCCATTAAAAAATTCTTAAAATAAGAAAAAGAATAGCTTCAATAGCAAAATCTTAAAATTCCCGTTGTTTTCCAAGCACTCTCCGAACGAAATTGATTGGAAAAATAATTTTCTCAATTAAGTACTCGATTGCATTGCAGCTTTGAAAAGCCCGGCGCTTAAGACAACATTTTCTCAACAGGACCAATCTCAACCGGTCCGGCCGGCCACTTTTTTTTATCTCCGCCGTTATCGTCGGCGATTGTCCTCGCTATCTCTTGCTTACCCCCCTTTTACGCGTGGAGAGATGCTTTAGATTCGATATCAATCCGGCGCTTTCGTTTCTCTCGCTCGAGATTACGCCGAACCGGCAATTTCACCTCTCGCGCTCCTATCGATCGTAAACATGCGGGGGGGAAAGGACGGAACTTTTTCGCAAAGTCGCTTATTTTACGCTCTTGTTCTCCTGTTGTTGCTTTTGCGCTCCGTCTGCAGTCACAATTAGGGATTTACCCGTCGGAGCGAGCTTCCTTTTTCGTCTGCGCCCTCCGAGCTGTGCGGCTGCTCCCCGGCTCTTTTCTTTGCTTTCTTTGAGTAAATATGATTGGCTCGAGGGTCTTGTTACCCCGGCATTTCGACGGCAAGTTTATGCTACATCTTGTTGAAATGCTTCACCGGGAGCTAATTAAGGAGCCGCGCTCCGCTTGTTAGGTGCTGGATTTCGCTAAAAATAATAACTGTTAATTGTGGCGATTGGGTAATTAATTTCTCATTGCTCGAAGCCCCTTGATGTAGAAAGCGGGATTCTGATGAAAAGGGACTACTTTCTCATCATAAACGAAACATTAATTTCGGAATTTTAAGAATCTCGGAGGATTGCCTTTATGATATCATATAAAAATTCACTTGATTCGAATGAAAGATCCAGGAGATTTGTTCACCATTTTTCTGCACTCGGCAGCTACTTAGTAACAATAAGTATCCGACAACAAGTTCCTGTAGCGGTCATTAATTCCCGCGAATAGAATCCGGAATCATTGCGTTTTGGCAAAGTCTCCCGTCCTCCCCGCAGGATTAACTCGCGAGAGCGATCGCTCACGCGGCTCCGGCAGCAGCGGGACTTGAACTCTCGCGGCAATTATTTATTCCTCGCGTCGGATATCTCGACTGGCGACGATTCAGGTTGACACTTGCTCGCGTCATAAGCGATTACGACGGGCTCCCTCCCGGCTTCCGGAGTTCCGGAGCGACAAATCGGCGCGCGTTTGATTGATAAGCGCGCCGGCCTGACTTCATTTCGGGTAGAAACGCTCGATTACGTTCGCGCACGCGCGCGCCCACCCCCGAGTTTGATGGATGGACGCTTTCATTACCGAGCTGCAGCGCTGCACCAGCTTTTTTCTCCTTTCGTTCCGTTTCTCTCTCTCTCTCTCTCTCTCTTTTTTTCCAGCCGTTTCCGTACGATCGACGCGCGCGCCCCGGATAATAGAGCCCCGTGCTCGGATTTATGAGATTTTGATTATGTGGAGCCTGATGGGAGAACGATCGGCCCCCGCTCGACGCGCTCGAGAGTTATCGTGGAGCTGGGAGCGCGATCATCCGGGATTTGAATTCCGGCTGCTGGTAATTACAGTTTTACGTCCGCCGAGTTTCGCCCTCGAAACTTTTGCTCTGTATTTTGCTTCGGGTTTTAGGCTGTAATCGTGCTCAAAATTGTAATTGACACCGAGCGCGCTTGAGGAGGGCGCATATGTCTGACTAAACTTTGGCACTACTACTCGCCGAGTCCTTATTTCCTTACTCTTATTTTCGCCTTCTACGAGATTTACGTTTGAAAAACTAGCTTTCTAGTCTAGCACTTATTAATTTAATACAGTCTCGTGGGAAAAGGTAGAATTTTACTGTCAATAAACCGCGAGAACTCGGTTGGAGAGTGAATTAAAAAAAAAAACGGGAAAATACGAATAAGAAACGAGTCTTCGCGGGATCGTAAAGCAGGACGGTTTTGGACGACGGGATAGAGCCGCAGAGGCTGGTTAATATGGCGGCGGCGCGCGCCAACTTGGCGCGTCCGACCGTTTGCGCATTTAAATCGTTGATAATATGAAATGATTATTCATTAGGTCTAGAAATTGAAATGCAAGTAAAGCCGCGCCTCCGCTCGCGCGTATAACTTTGTACTCTCGCGAAATCGAACGAAAATATTGTTCTCGTTAATTCGGCGGTGAATGGGGCCGTTCGTGTGCGGAGAACGCGAAAATTATTTTACGAAAATTCCATGCAGCCCCCGGTAAAGCTCATTATTTAAATTTTTGTTGTTCCACTGCAGGCCCGGGTTAATAAGTTTTCGAGATTGCTTTTTCATTCAGTTAGGAAAACATTTGCGGAATTTCTTTGTCGATTTTTCGAATTAGAAGCGAGCATAAAACTTCCCGACTCAAAGGATTATTACGCTTGTTAATTCACGGTTATTTTTGTTTCATTGAATAGTAAAGCCTCGTTTTTAAAATTTTTTTCGTTACACTGTATGCTTAGTTAATAAGTTCTCGAGATTGCTTTTTCTCTGTCGATTTTTCGAATGAGAAGTAAAGACTCTTTCTGACTCAAAGGGTTATTACACTTGTTAATGCATCGTTATTTTTGTTTCAGGTAAGTGTTTTTGTACTGGCCGCCATTATCCAGACTATCGTGAGTAAATAAAGTTCTCTATTTAGAGTTTATGCCGACTTTAAGTGCGCACTCATTTGAATTTTTATGGAATGATGTTTGCAAGAAACGAGCGTATGAGTAGGCTTTAACTCCCCCCGACAAATATTGTATAAAACTTTTTACGCGCGGCGGGATTAAAAAATAGATAAATTGCAGACGGCCATTTTTCGGAGTGGACTACAAGATATTGTTTTTACAACATCTCCATAAAGCGTTTTCATGCCAGGGCTACAAAAGTAAATCATATTTTTAAACTTTATCACTACAATAAAGAAATTGTTTGCAATTAAAGTTTTTTACGTTTTTAATTATTAACTTTAATCTGGGAGTGTAATGCTGCTTTAATGATGTTTTAGGACGTGCTACGAGAAATTTTCTAGCCCTTGAGAATTTTTTAATTAATTTTTCGGAAAAACTGCCTCAAATACGACAGCTTTATTTGTTTTTTTTTAAAAACAATTAAAACTCTCTTTCGTATTCTCGTATTTTTTATATGCGCAACTTCAAATTGTTTCATTATTTTTCTTTCAAAATTTTTAACGACAGTTTTTAATTTAAACTTAAGCAGTTTTGTAATTGAATAAAAGCATAATGACTATACTGATAATGTGTTCTCATGAAAATACAATTTTCGATATAATTTTAGTACTTTTCCTGTTCGTAAGAGTCATTATACGTAACTGCATGTAAATATAATATTCGTGTTAAGCATAAACAGTTTTGCATACAATCATGAATAATTGATTACAATTAATTGGGTTCGAGTGCCCGGGTATTCGATGCATAATTGTATGTAATTTCAAGAACTTATTTTTAGCGTCAACGATGATTATTAAAAACCGAATTAAATCAGATACTTATCGATATTTTCTTTTCAAAGAATTCGAGTTTCCGTAAAGTTTAAACGTCGGTAATTTTTAACCTCAAATGTAGTTCGCCCGATAAAAGAGCAAGGTAAATCGATTACTTGTAGTTTAAAGACGTCAAAATAACATGCAAACGCGTCGTCGAATTTCGAAGCGACGGTGGTTTTTGTAGAATGAGTCCCACCTAGACTCGTGTCCGACGACCTTTTTTCGATTATGTGGGTAAAATGCATTGAGTGTCCGCACCGATGGGGACAGGCTGAATACGAAAGTGGGTAGCCGGAGGTCATAAAATACAATTTGCATAAAAGGCCAGTGCGGACCAGCTGATCGACCTTCTTTCTTCTCTCCCGTTGCAGTCTTCCTACTCCCTCCCTTACCCTTGATGCACCGAAGAATGAGAGCTGCGCTTATTTTAACTGAGAGCCCACTATGACAAATTCACTGTCAGTTTCTTCCTTTAAGAGATTGTTAGCCATTTCATTACAAACTACTTCTTATTCCGACGGCTCTGCACCGGAGAAATCAAGTAAAAGAAAAGCAGCCATTGATCCAATGGCACAGCGAGCCATCCAAAAATACCCGTAATTCGAGTCCTCTGCCGTCCCAAATCGCCGGGGCATCCGTCCAGGCCGTCCCACTCGCTATCATCATCATTCAGAAGATATACACTTTGCATAAAAGGCCGCAGGACGTGAACCCCGCTGCGGTCAGGCAGATGATCGAGCTCCACTTCCTCCCTCGGCCCCGCGACGTGTCCTCCTCCCTTTCCCCAGTCCGCAATATTAAGCCGTAAACATATAACATTATCTGGAGGGGGTCGCCGGTGCCCGATCGATGCCCGAGAGCCAATGACGCTTGGGAAAATGCCCGTCTGTATTTTCGAAAATAGCGCGAAATCGCACGCGCGGGACGAATTGACCTCCGCCGCCTGGCTTTGTGCGCGCCGGATTATTCGGGCGCCGAGTCGGGCATCGGTTACCGGAGTTTTAGCGAATTGCCGGCTCATGCCGATGGCTTCCGCGCGAGAAACTCGCTTTTATTTTACAGTCGGGGGCTTTTTGGAAAGCGGAGTTCGGAGTTGACTTTTTTTCATTTACTCGCCGATTTTCCTAATGCACCGACTGATAAAAGCTTCGGAATGGATGAAAAAGGTAAAGGGAATTTATCGCGGTGAGTTATTATTAATCGAGTAAATTGACGAACAAATATTCTTTCGCCTTAATTTGATGAGTTTTTGAAAAGTTTTATCCGAAAACAATTTTTCTGGGCCGCAGTGACCCAACCAAATGCATTCGCACGCTTTTATTTTTGTAATGCATGACGAAACGCAAGCAACAAACAATTAAGTGCTGGTGCAAAATAAATCACTGAATTTGAATTTACAGTTAACTGATTCACCTGGGAACAAGCCTCCGAAATCGAAAATGTTGAAAAAATTTTTTTATCTCAACCGCGCGATGCAGATAACTATAATTTTTTTAAATATTTACTTTTGGGTACTATCAGAATGCGCATATATTTTATTACGCAGTTTACTTTTGCGTAAAGTGTACCAGTTAAGTCAAACCGCATAGGAAATTTAATGCAATAAATAACTGCTTTTTAACATTGAAATTGAAGTTAAAGAGAAATGTATCTCGAACCGTTAAACTGCTAATTACTTGTCTAGATTTAGTGCATTTAAAGTTAACGTAAGGCTTAAACTTGCACGGTTGTTTACCAGAAGAGATTCAAAGTGTCTAACATGGAAACTAATTAAATTGATGAATATATCTTGCTTAGAATTTTAAAGCAGATCATATACCTTACGAAGGCAGTAGCGGAATAACCAGATTCAAATACACACGTAGAATAACAGAATTTCCGCATACGAAATCAGTTTACACAATGATTTGCGTAACGCCCGGCAAATTCCAGCAACAAAGGCTCTCACAAAGAATAACACCTACACACAAAACGCACGCGATCGCATAATTCGAACCGCAGCATTATGCGCGATCCTACGAGATCCGGCCGAGTACAAGCGGCTCCGTTTTTACCTAGAAACTTGAGCCACATTAAGCGAAACAAAGGTGCAGGTCGCGTCGCAAGAAGCAGCCGCCGCCGCCCGAGTCCGAGATCCCCGAGAAATTTTTTGCGCCCCGCGAAATCTGGGCACGCATAATGGCTCGGCAACTCGATCCGACAAAACAATCGCCCGAGCTAGAGAAAGGGAAGCTCATTAGGGAAATTAACTCGGTCCCGTTTCTCCTCGAAGCGAACGGCCAACAAAGGCCAGCGACAATCTCCAGCCGTGCCAACACTGTCTGGAGATGAGCAAAGATGCAGGCGGCCAAGAAGAATGGCGCTTTTTCGAGCGCTGCTTGCTTGCTTGCTTAAGGAACTTGGCCGCTGCGCGCCGTTTGTTTAGCTGCGAGTGAGAGGATGAATTTCAAACGTTCTGTGCTACGGAGATTACGGGATTTTTTTAGGGCTCGCCACTTGTTTAGATTTAGATCTAGGTTGTAATAGTTTCTTTAGGATGTTATTTAAGTAGGTGCGAACTGTTTTATTGCTCTTGTAATTTAGAAATTGTAGAACGAGCAGTTGTAGGCAGTTTTGTGTATTAAGGCAAAATGTTACATTTTGTAGTGTACAACGAGCCAGAAGGACCAATAGAACCCAAAAATGCGCAGCATTTTGTGCTTTTCGCATTTGGCAAAAAGCCATTTCCACCGAAAATTACTTTAATTAATTTATCAGGTGTACATTTCAATTTATCACGTTCATTAGTTTGACTTGTGTTTCTTTTAAAAATAAGTACCGCAATTATTCGATAACAAAATTATCACTACGACATTTATTAAAATTATTTACTCGAGTCGTAAACGTCTCTTTATTATCCACATAATATAATAAGTAAGGCTGATGTACGCGGTGAGTCAATAATGAACGATTGGCCATCTGTATAAGCGCTTATAGCGTGAAGCCGATTACAGGTGAGGTCAAACGCAACATTTCAGGAGTTAGCGGGGCTAATTGTCTGTCTAATCCAATCGCTTTCGGAAAATTGTGTTTATCTTCAGACACCCCAAGTTGGCTGTCCATCTCGAACCTAATCGAATAACGCGAATTCGATACTCTGCGGGTTAACGCGCAATAACAATACCTGTCAGCGTATCTATTGGTTAATTCTTTTTGATGAATTTCGTTCAGGATTAAACGATAAAATTATCGTCTAGAAACGAAATCAAGGCCTTGTACTACGTCAGTGATTGCAAGAAATTGAGTGACACAAAATTCATTAATACGTTGGTAATCTGTCTTTAACCGCAAAATATATTTCGTTTAAAGAAGGCTCGTTTGTCTTGTAATTAAAAGAAATGGAATAAATCAAACTTATTTTAGAGGTACAATTTTAAAATGAGAATGTCATTCGTATTTTTAACGTGTTTCTTAAAGTAGCAGACAAAAGAAAAAAATCACTTCAAATTGACGGTTCTTAAGCAAAGTAAACTCTCCTATAGTGCGGCACGACTTTGCCTTCTTATCATTCCGGCTTTCTTTTACGTGAAAGCACGATTAAAAGTTCTCCTTGCTTCTCGCAAAACTTCCTCCGAACCGCGAATTTACTTGCAGTTGTACCTTTAACTTCTCTATTCTGCATAAAAAATGTGCTTGCAACGCTTTATTTAGTTCATCTCTCGTTAAAAGGAAGAAAAAGACGACGAAGAAGAAGAAGCATTTGTAACTAGTTTAGAAATGTAGACGCAAGGAAGTAACAGTGAATTAAGAGATTTTCAATTCAAATACCAAAAAATTTTAAAAGCATTCTGAGAGATATTATCTCTGACAGGTTAAAATTACCAAATGTGACAAGAATTCGAATAGCAACACGTCACTTTAAATTTTATAAGGTGGAATGCGAATATGACAATCAGAAATAGAAACGTTTCTCTAAAATATTCAAAGTCATACTATTCAAAATATATCGTAGAATCTTTCATCACTTGTTATTTTGAGGAATTATTTGAAATTATTTTCTTTAGAAGGCAATTTTTGTAAGCAAGACAAGCTGTAACATCAGTTCTATTCAATTTTGAAAATTAATGAAAGTAGAAACTAACTTTGTAAAGTATTACAAGTTCGAGTATCGAAAAGAGCAGTTACATTTTTACCACGAGGGCGTTTTTCTAATTAAACCGAAACGTTTTTCTTTGTAGGTCACAGTTGTAAGTTTTAATAGTTACGCAGTGCACACGTGGCGTAAAATATTAGTCGAAAAGTCAATAAAAAGCCTTTCCGAAGCTCGAAATACCGCCGGTTCTTGCTCTTTTATCGCCGTCAAAATTCATCCTTGTCGAAAAAAAAAAAAAAAGGAAACTACTCGGAAGAGAAGCTCGCAAGAACCCGCGCGACAATTACCGCCGTAAACCCCAACAAATTCAGCGTCTGATGAGGCAACAAGAGAAATGAAGGGAAAAGCAGCCGCGACCCGCTTTTCCGGCGCTAAAGCAGCGGCGAAAGAATGAAAAAAGGGGGTCCCCGACGAGCTTTGAACCGGAAAAGGAAAGCCGCGCGATCCTTGGGTTTTAAGCTCGCGAGAGCCTCTCTCGGGCGCACGCATTGGTTTCTCGGAAGTTCGCTGCGGGTCAAGAAGCCCAAGTTTGCCTTTCAGCCGAGAAGCATATATATATGTGTGTGTTAGCACTAATTAAATAGGGCAGCGGGGAAAAATTTCTCCCTCTCTCGGGCTCTCGTTTTGCCTTTGCCCGGCAGGCGAATGCGCGACGTTTATTTTTGCTCGCTTTGTTCTTCTTTGCGATTGCGTTTATTATAAATCTCGTTTTGCGCTCGCGGTGCATTTTACGGTCCACGCGCTCACTCTCTTTTTTCTCCCTTCGGGGTGGAAAAGCGGGGGTTGCTTGCACTTTGCTTTACTTTCTCGCTTTTAATGTTGAAAAATTGTGTTTTCGAAAAGAGCGAGCGAAGGTTTATTGTGCGGCCTCTTTATTGTTCCCCGCGATATCGCAATATGCGGCTCGTGATTGCTGTAACGAACATTTTTTATGCACTCGTTAGCAAATAATAAACGACACTGAAAATTGTTTGCGGTAAAGAGTTAGTGGCAGCATAAGAGCTTTCGCCACTAATGAAAACGGCTAAATTACGATTCGGCGTTTACCGCGACTGCAAAATTTTCTAATTAAATGACTGTTGGTGCGCTGCGCGCTGTTTAGTGCGGTCTCTTATGTTATTACTGCAAATTATTGCCCTTATGAATGTGGCCAGCTACGCCCTGGAAGCACCTATAAAGGCTGCCGAGTGCCGAGAAAAATTAAAGTTTTAGTTTTATACTCTTCAAGATTTTAGTTTTTACGACGAAGTAAATCCAACGGAACGCAGCGGAATTTTACTGTCCGCGGAAAAAGGCAATATCTCAAAACCTTCAACCGATATATTTATGAATAGACGATATCCAGGGCTCTTAAAAGCTAAAAAGAAAGGAAAACAGGAACGGCGAAGAAAGCGGTAGCAGCCCCCTAGAGTAAATCGTTCGGTGCAGATGCTCGCTGGAATTTAAGGGAGGGGGGGCCGTGGAAGCTACGCCGACCGGGACGAGCATAAGCTACCTGTTCTCCTCAGTTTGTTTATCATTTCGGCCTGTTTGCAAGCGTGCAGTGCAAAGATTAGCCTCTCCCGGCGCTCCTTCATAAAAATGTCCCGGGAAAACTGGCTCCCGTTTCCGCACACGCACACACACACACACACACACACACACATCCGGCTAAGTGGATGCATCGATTTAGGCAAGATTACGCGCTTTATAATACTTTCCGCCGCAGGTGGATGAGCCCGAGACGCCGGCAATTTATGACAGTTTGTTAAGCCCACTATCGTATGCCGACCTGAATCTCTCGAGTAAACACTCCGTGTTCTCTCTCTCTCTCTCTCTCTTGCTCAACGGTTATACCCGCGTATATGCACACAGAGGCCGATGGCTAGACGCGCTTATAGCGGCTCGCCGTTAAATCCTGCGAATGGGGATGGCCCCAGTGAACCATCCGGTATGCCAGCGCCCGCCGTACTTCATCCCAAGTGTTGTTGCGGTTGTTCGGGAAGCAAAGTTTTCGCTACTGAGACTGATTGTTGCCGATGATCGGAGAAGGGATTAGGTGCTTTCCCGGGTAGTTGCTTGACATTTATTAGACGGCTGACGCCTGAATGCGCGGTCGGCGTTTTAAGAGAGGCTGGCGGACGATATTTTCGGGAATCTTGAAAGTAGAGAGCTAAGTGATAAATTGGACAGTATTTTATTTAAATTACTTGAAACTTTTCATCGGGCTGGCCCGCGAAAAACTATCTTGAGAAAGTTATCTCCTAACTTTTTTACGGCTTCGTTCGCTGCCTTTCAACTTTATGGACAACGTTATTTTATTAAATACGCCGTTTGCTTACTGTCTGGAGATGAAACCCGCTGCGAAAACTGGAGAAAGACACAACGAAACGGAGAAATAGTTTTTTAGGTGTGGATGAAAATGGCCTTTTGACTTCGTAGCGATTTAACTTGAAAATTTAAGCAGGCTTGAAGATGAATTTCACTACGGCATTGTTATTCATAATACGACTTGTTTTACGGCGGATGTGTCTTTGCCATTTGAAATTTTGAATAAAGGATGATTATTTGGGTGACAGAGGACTTAGAATATATTCAGCTTCTCTCCATTACTAATACGGCATTATTATTATACTAGAACGTAACTTCGTTTTTTACGCGAAGTAAAAAATTGCAGTATGCAATCGAGATTTCTTTGGATTAAAGAAATATTTTCATTCTGTGTTTCTTAAACAGGCAATCGCTTAGTATTTTATTTTAAAAAAAAAAGACCACGCTTACAACTGGCTCGGTAAGCATCGAGAATGTTGAATTGCAACAATTTCAAGATTCGCCGGTCGCATTGCGCCAAGATTTTCGATTAAAACTTTTTGATTAGAAATCGATCAGACTTTGAAGTTTCAGCGGAAAATAATTTACCCAGCGATGGAGATTTTGTTGTTTCGGAGCTGTGCGCGCTAACTGAATTTACGTTTTCTGTTGTCTGTGATTTGGGTGATCATTAAGACAGAGGCTAAAATCTGGGTCAAGCCTTTCTTTCTCGCTATTGTCGCGATTTCTGCGTCTTGCAACTTCATTTTGTGAAGAATATCATTTCATTTTTTTATGCCTTTGTTTTAATGTCATTATATTTATTTTTAATATTCGCTGGCTTTTTACCCTCATAATGTACTCTCCTCAGTTCGTAATATCCAGCAGAACTTTGAAAGTTATTAAATTTAATAATTCATTATATTCAGAAGGCGAATTTCATTAATTTTAGCACAATTATATTTAAATAATTCAGAATTTTTTCGGCAGCTTTAAATTACTCTATATTACTCCATAGAAAAGAATTTTAAAAAATGATTTACTGCGCCAATCTCGGAAGAGTTTGAACGAATAGCAGCCCCAATTGAGCAATTTGAAAAGTTCTCCAAAGATCCGGCTTTTGAGACGCGTTTAAGGTCCCTCCCGAGCGGGAGAGTGGGAGTCGAACTCCGTACGTGAGTTAATTGGTGAATAATGTAGAGCCCTTGGTGCCAATCAGCTGGGCATGACAAGGCGCGTGCGCTGCTACCGCCCTCCCCTCCCCCCCTTCCCCTCCTTGACGTTCTGAATATTAATTAGTCGCGCGTCAGTTACACGGTCGAATAAAACTGGGCTATTCGCTCAGGCTAATCCTTGCCGACGTTACGAGAATCCGAGTTTAACGATTTTTGGTATTGAAAGCAAATGTGGAAGATTTCGCTTAATCAAGCGGGCACCTCCCCGCGCGTATAACGCGTGATTCGAATGTAATGAATCCGGCGTTTTATTTTAGGATCGCGCGCGCTTGCCGGAGTACTGCGACGGCTGATCGGCTTGTCTCCATCAACTCGGCATGTAATGAAATTTGCATCATTTAGGTAACGTGCAATGCATCACTGTATGGAGCTTAGATTAATCCTCTTGTCGTTTGGAAGATAAAGCGTCGATCGAATTCAAAATTATCTTGAAAAACGCGAGGTGATGAGTGCTTTTTAAATTCCAATTCCTGAGTAATGTAGAGACTGTGCAATAGATACAATAAAAGCGAAGTCTAAACATCCTGGGCTCGATTGCCCGCAGATTGTTTACCCCCCGAACAGCCGCTCCTCTCGCGTCCACAAAAACATTGAACGAGTCGAGCATGAAACGAATTGCTCAAGTGCCCGGGAGCGCATTCGATCTCGACCAACAGAAACAGATATGTAAAATCCAGCGGAAAATCCGGGCGTGTCCTCGTCAAGTTCCGTCGAGGAAAATGAAACTCCGTCGCAGCAGCAGCCACCATCAATTACAGCCCGCGGCTCGGAGCAGACGCTCCGCAGGCTTCCATAACAATAACCCCGCGCGTAGATGTAGGTAAGTGTGCTACGTAAAGAGACTGGGCTCTCTTGCGCGCTTGCGCCCTGGTAAATACGAGCGTCTGCTCGTGATACAGCCGGGAGAAGCCTTGGACATTAGACGGAATGTAATAGAGGTATTGGCTTCTCTCCAAACGGTCAAACATCGGCCCACATAGAATACATAGACGCTCCTCGGAAGGTAAGACGCCCCGGGAACATCTGGGCACGCCTGTCTGTGTCCGTGCGGCCGTTCAAGTGCGCGAGTAAGTAGGGACGAGTGTGTGCGTGTACACAAGCTGGTCGAGCTAGGATTGTGCACACACCGCTGGTGTTATACTGACCGTAATGCACACACAGGGGCCCAAGCGCTATCGGAATATGTGAGCTCCTCTCTACTCGAGAGCTTCCTCCTCGAGAGTGTATAGATATATCTCGCCGGCGAGGTAATGTCGATGGAGAGCGGCAAAATCTTATACTACCTCCTTGGCCTTTACCCTTGGCCGGCTTCGTATGTCCACCGATTAATGGCACGACCAGGAGTATACCATCATCTCTTATGACGCGCGGCGAAAGATGGGATTGAGCTCTCCTGGCCCGCGTACCTTCTATACGGATACTATATATTGCGTCCGCTGTAAAAACATCTCCGCCAACTTTATTGCCTCTCTTTTTCGGCCTTTACGAATTTCTGGAAAAATAGATATTTTTCGGTTCTCTCGGAGATAATTCACGACATCATTGAACTGATCTCTTAATCTTAAAACAATTATGTTTGCGATTTTGCATTATGAATTGACTTAGGAGCGAGTTAGCAAATATATAGCCGAGGTATATATATTCGAGAAAGTTCGAGTTGAAACTTCCTGCGTGAAAATTGATAATTCCAAATTTGGGTTTGTCTATTCTCATCGCTTGATCCAACTAACGGTTAATTAGCAGTCAGCAAGTTTGAGAGGCTCGTAAATAACGTTCGATTGCGCACAATTTTCAGGTTCCCTGAAGCGAAAAGCATTAGATTCCGGCGATTGCACAGCGGCCCGATCAAAGTTCGCCGAATTACAATTAAATACTAAACGTAGCATTAATCTTGCTGCCATATGTGGGCCGAGGCCTTTGTGTTGCTGGCCTCCTTATTCGGTTAGGGTAAACAGGAAGGTAACGGGGAATGAGCGATCTCGAGAGGCGCGGGAAAGGAAGTAGCGGGAGAGGGAACGAGAGGAAAGCAATTTATTCGAATCTGAGGCTAAGTTTATGAGAAACAGAAGCGCCGCCGCCACCGCCGCCGCCGCTTCTCCACGAGAGGAGGGAAGAAGGAGGCAAGGAGCGGACCCTCGCCTCGACGAGACAGCTCGAGGAAGCAAATCTAATTTCACCGCAGCGGAATCCATTGGCGACTTAAGTAAACTTCGTTGTCCTCTTTTCCCTGCTGCCCCCCCCCCTCTCCCTGCCCTTCCTCACGGCGACTCTTTTCCTCCTCCTCGTTCGTTATTAGAGCGTTTTCTCAAACTTCCTTATCTACGACGGCAAAGATCGAGAAAGGAAGAAGGAGGGAAGAGAGAGGGGAATGCTTCGCAGTTATTTAATGTTCATCTCGAAGCTGACTTGGCAAAGACGGCTGATTCTTGAATTTCGGTGAGAGATTTTCTTCGCTTTTCTTCGGTCTCTTCTCCTCGTTCCACGGCTTTTCACGGCGGCATATCGAAGTCTAGTTGCCCATGGCTGCTACTGCGCTTGTTCTCCTCCTGCTTCGAGACGTGCAAACAATCTCCTGGCTGGGCGAATTCTGCAGGGATCTGGTATCAATCAAGCCGGGGCGCTGCACTTGTTAAGGTCTTCAAATTATTCACTGTTTCTACAATTCCGCTCCTTCTTCTTCGTCTAACTCGAGTGGCTGAATGCTAGATAAGTGCGCTTGTCGGTGTTGACAAATGTTGTAAGTATCGTTGGATGGCGTTTGATTTGTTAATCGACAAAGAGCTCAAAAGAGAGAAAGAAGAATTTTTATGTTTGTCTTAGATAGCTTCATTAAAGTAAGCTAAATTTGGCTTTAATTGAGAGCAATAGCTAATATCAACTTTCAGAAAAATTAACTGAAGCTTATAAATACTTGTGCTTAACGAGAATGCATGGGTGACCCAGTAATATAACCTGTTGAGTGCTCACGCATGCGATTTCCGGGGGTAATAAAAATTTAATTAAAAAAAATACCGCCACAATTACGGCTGTGCACCGGTGGATCATCGCTCCCGCCTAAGAGAGACGGTCCATGCAGAAAGAGAGAAGCTTCTTTTCCTCTCTCCCGCGGTCAATTTAATGGCACTCTTGTCGAGGCGTCGTTTGCGTGCCCTCTTCCTATTTTTTTTTCCTTCCCCTCCCCCTCTGTCTGACCCTCTTCCTTTCGTTCCGGCAGATAAATGAACGCGCCTAATCGAGCGTAACGCAAATATATTCACGCGTGTAATTTGTAATAATCATCGCGGGTAAGATTCATTACCCCCGTCGGGGGGGTGAATTTCATTTTTGTTCCATTTTTTTTCTCTGCTCGGAAATTATGGCGGCGCTTTTTATCGCCGGCTAGGACAATACGGAACTTGTGCTTAATTTGATTTGTTATAGGTATTTTTCTCGCAATTAGGAAAACTGTTGTTCTCTTCATCTATCTTTTTTGTAGCTGTACATTTATTGCAACCCTTAATATATTTTCTTGATAACAGGAATATGTCAAATAATTTTTTGCTGTAGGGTTTTTTCTTGTAAACTAATGAAAGTCAGTGTTTATACGTTGATTTGTTCCGAGATAATGTCGCTACTGCGAATTTCGTAGATTTCAATTGATTACAAACTCTAAAGTACTAATTTGATAATAGTACAGTATTAAGTTACTGGTTTTCTGCAGTAATTATTGTTATTAAGAAAATCTTATTAAGATTTGTTACTTTATATTAATTATTTAAATATTTATTTAGGTAGAATATTATTTTTAAGTGAGCATTACAAAATATGGAACTCTAGAGTAAGATTATTTTATTATTCTTAAATTATTTTTATTAATATGTATTTAATTGTTTATTCTATGCTTATTATATTTATTTGTTTTAAAGTTAAAGATATTTAATAAATTACTATTTTTACAAAAGTTTAATAACGCATACAAGTAGAAAAGAATAAGTAGAGTCAGACGCTTTTCATATTGACAATCGTTAAATATTATATGGATATTTAACGTTTTATTGGAGACTTTGAAATTTTCAATTTTATTTATGCACGGGAATGAGTTAGATAAGAAAACTTCATTTCTCCGGAACATATAAAATATTCAAAGTCAAGCTTTTTTTATGAATATTTGAGAGCCGTAAATTTTACGAAGTTACTGGCAATGACCCACCAGTATCTAAGCCAACAGATTTTAATAATTCATCGTTATAAAAGTTATAACACGTGTACCGCGGTAAGATTAAATTATGATGATTCAAATAAGAAGGGAATAAAGCCCCGAGAGGAAAGCTTAATTCTTCTTCTTCCAAAGAAAGTAGAATAAAAAATAGGAAAGAAGGAGAAGAGTAAAGAACCGCGTCGGTGGCCTCATAACGAGGAAAGTAACGAGTTTTAATAACCGAGCTATTAATTACCCAGTTCGCTTACTCGCCGAAGCGAATCGAAAGCTTTTACTCTTCCACCTCCGTCCTTCTCTCTTTCTCTTTCCTTAGCGTTTTTTATCCGCAATCGCACCTCGAATAATTGTGCGCGCTGCCACGTACGACGTACTATACAAGTCGGCTCAAAAATTACTCAGCCTTCCCCTCGTGCTGCCTTCTTGTCGAGTGTCCCGGTAATAAGAGGCCGCTCGGTAATTTTGTGTACTCCATTTAATGAAGTGGAAAATTATTTAAGGTGCCCGGTGTGCAGGCGTTGTTAAGGCACGTCCGGTGGTTAATGTCGTTCGAGCAAACGTATATATTTAAGCTTGCTTAACGGTAGAGTAGAGAAATCGTGCGCAGACTCGTAATTTTGGGCGTTATCCTTCTTTGTTTGACCTGTCGAAAATTAACAAGCTCGAACTTGTGCGGTTTTTTAGAGAGGGTCGATCAGATTTTCGTATTTTAAAGATTTTCTGAAAATCGACGGTTGAAATTGATATTTTTCCTGACGTGACGATATAAAATTTTAACTTTCTTTAAGGTGGCTACGATGAGTTTATATAAATAATCGAAAATATCTGAAACTTCACAAAAATATTCTTTGAGTATTAGACTTATCATTTATGTTGAAGAAATGTCAACGACTGAATTTTAGAGAAATCGAGGTTTAATAAATGTTTATTTTAACATGTAACTTTATGTGAAAAGACATTCATTTTGTATTTATTTCATTATAAATAATTCATTTTTATAAAACCGTACACTAAATTGAAGATTTTTTAATGGGGATTCTAATTCTGTCATCATAAATATAAGTAAAGGATCAAATTAAAG
Source organism: Ormyrus rosae (assembly GCA_035047165.1). Lineage (NCBI taxonomy): Eukaryota > Metazoa > Arthropoda > Insecta > Hymenoptera > Ormyridae > Ormyrus > Ormyrus rosae. The sequence goes on along the minus strand of JAWWML010000012.1, from coordinate 18,410,386 downwards.
AGATATTAGCGATAAACTTTGTAAACATGCGTCTGCGCATGCGCATTAAGAGCAGACAAACACTCAAGCAATAAGAATGGCAATTTTATTTTTGTTTTAACAAAACTAGGATTTTTAAAAACTATCTAAAGTAGTTCGAAGGCAATTACTAAAATTGAAATTTAAAAAATTTTCAAAAACAAAGAAGGTGCCCACTGGGGCCCCGACTTGATACGGCACTTGATATTTTACGTAGCTGTCTTTATATAAGTCGTTACTCGAGTGTACATGTCAGTTATACATTAATTAATATGTATTTACTGCTTTAGAAACTAGTAATGCTGATTTGTTTAAAATAAAGTTTATTTGTGCATCAATTAAATTAAAATATCAAGCTAGTGGAGTAATTAAAAATGAAGCTTGAAATACATAATAGAGATAACGAGGTCAATTTTTAGATGCTTTAATAAATCTCTGTCGAAATAATTTAGAAACTATTACAAAATGTGGAAAAAGCGACTAAAAAATTACAGATCATTGCAGATACTGCAAATGAAGTACGAGAAATGTGCCACCGAAATATAGGTGAAATAAATCCATTTATTATACGAACCATATATCTTTGCGAAATACCCTCTCCAATGTCACGGAAAAATTATACCTCCACAAATCTCTTTATAGAGCATTACAAAAGTCAATAGGTCAAAATGTATGCCTTCATCTAAAAAAAATCCTATTCATACTACGGTAAAACATATTTTACTTTATAGCATATCTCATTGATAATAAACAAACTGCCGTCGACGCACAATAATATGGAATCGTTTATCGACTACTACATTACTATGCTTTTATCAAATAATTTCAGGATGTTTCTGCCATTTTTTCCTTCAATTTCATCTTGAAATATTCGTTCGAACCAAAGACGAGCTTCGAAAGCGATGCCGCGGCCATCGTAAATTACATTTCCACGAGCCGCAGCGCCGCTCGGTCCGATTTCACTCTTGGAATCCTCACGCAATGCACCGCGCACGAGCGGATAGGCCTGGTGCCGCGCTTACTTTCCCAGCGTTTATCTTTGGGCCGTAGCCGAATTTCGCCGCGGTCACATATCTGCATTTGCGATAAAATACGCCGACACTGTAACTCGATTGCAGCGAATTTGCAATTTCCCAATTTGATTTGTGCCGGCACGCGGCGCGCGGGAGATTTCAATTAAAAGCTCAAAGCCGAGGATTTGCCTAATCTTTTAGCCGCCCCCCCTCGGACCGCCACCGCGACTTTGCATTATTTATGATCGACGAAGAGCCTTTATGTCGTATCGATGTATTTATATATTGGAAAGCTCGAAATTTTCCGGCTCGCTGAATCTGAACTGGAGGTTTCCTCGAGGGTAGCGACACGGCGCTCGGACTTTTATTTAATCAAAAAATTTAATAGAATTTATCTTTAAGTTATTATGTGCATTTTTTATTTTTGAAATTTGATTATAACGGAAAATCGAAACAATGCCGTTTTTATTGAAATAAAATTTCCAATATTTTCATGCAGTATTCATAAAGAGAATAATAAATAAAATTTTTATCAGATTTAGCCAATATTCTCTACAGTACACAAATTGGTATCAATTTATGCAGAATTTTAATGCCAATCGAAAAAAGGATTTGTCCAGAGCCTTTGAAACTAGATTTTTCGAAAAATTCCATTATACCCTTTTATAACTAAATGAAAAAGGGCGCTTTTAAAAGAAAAACATATTAATAGTGCATTTTACTAAAAATGTAGGAAAATTTACCAAACAATATACTAAAATATCTTACAAAGTATAGTAAATTTTTTGGTTTTGACAGTCTGTGCACTGAGAAAAATGTCATAGAAAAATTTAATATATATATAAGAAAAATTACTATATTGTATAGTAATGCGGGGAC
>JAWWML010000012.1:18370292-18394388 GCA_035047165.1 Ormyrus rosae | reverse complement strand
CTGGATACCTCAAGTAGAGTCCCCGACCTGACTGCTGGTCGATATATCGACCATCCCCGCAGCTAAAAGGTTAAATACAAACCAATTCTGTTTGGAAAATAGCTTCAAGGGAAATAAGTATTTCGAATTGTACTATAAAAATATTCCTAAACCATGGTTTCACAATAGTAATCGGTCTCGTAATTTCATAACAACAATAAATAGATGTAGATCTAATCACTACAATCTGGCCTCTTCTCTAGCAAGAGTAAATATTGTTGACACTCCAGTATGTGCACAATGCGGTGAGTATGAAGAGGACCTTAACCACGTTCTGTGGCAATGTCCTCTTCACAATGATCTTAGAGCGACACTCATTAAAAAGGTTTGTAAATTCAATGCTATGGTACCGCAAAACATTGATAACATTTTATATTTCCCCAACTCCGAATTATGTAATCATATTGTAAATTTTTTAGACTGTATAAATAAGTCAGTATAAAAATTATTATTATTAAAGACCTAATGTACAAATGTCTAAAAAAAAAATGTAATCAAATGTATAAATTGTTTATGTATTTTGTTTACTGTTTATTAATAAAGTACAGATGCTGATATAAGGCTCACTAACGAGCCTTCAAAAGCATTAACTTAAAAAAAAAAAAAAAGGTAGAATTAAAAGTCTAAATTACGCGAATAAAGTGCCTTAAAATTTACGACGAAGAGATCTGACATTTTTCCAAAGAAATAAAAAAAAAAATACTCTTTCAGATATATCCATGAGATTAGAGTAAAAAATCAGCCGAATCTCCCACTTCCCGAGGTAATAAAATATTTCCAAAACTCATCAATACGCTGAAAATAATTGGCCCCGGCACTCGTAAAAAATTACCAAGCCAATAGAAATATTCAAATATTGAAAAATTTGTTCTTAGCTTATGAATAAATTTCCAATTTCGCCGCTCGCTTCGCTAAATTAATCAATCTCGCGCCCCCCTCCTCCGCTCCCTCCCTCATTTCCGTCCTTAATACGTGCCTCTCTCGTTTTGCCTACTCTCAAAGGCGGAAATCGACGATCCATGAGAAAGAAGCGCAAGAGAAAATGAGAGAGAGAAGGAGAGAGCGACGCTGACGAGTCGACGTCGCGACGCCCTGAACGCTTCGGCTCCAGCCGAGCGTGAAGAAATCAAAGTGACGCGAAGCCCCTCCCGCGGAAATAAGAAGTTGCGATAACAATTTATTAATAAAGTTAAACGCGGACGTCGACGCTCGAGAGAACGCGATCGGGAGTGAAAAGGTTATAAGACGGGGGAGAGGAGAAGATAGTGCCGGGGTAAGGGAGGAAAATAAAGAAAGAGCGGACGAGTCGCGGATAAAGTTTGTTTCGTAAAAATTTCAGGGCTCTTCGGCGATGGAGTAGCGAGAGAAGTATAAATAGAAGAAGTCCTTCTGATGAGTTTTAAAGAAAGAGAAAAGGAAGCGGAGGAGAGATTTTACTTTTTGCTGCAAAATTTTTTATTACATTATATCGAGACACTGAAACTGCAGGATAAGGTTGACACAGTTCTCGATATTAAATAAAGATTCTACTGAAACTAAAGGGGCATTGTTTAAAGGCAGCAAAAGTAGCGAAAAACTACGTTTTATCATCGATATGCACGAGAGTTAGCAAACGCCTCCGCAACCCATGATCTTGTTTTCCTTAAGATTATCGTTGATTATACAGGTGAAATTTTTGGCCGCCGACGCGGGCGCAAAGGGGTGGACCGAAGCGGCATAGTGCAAATTTAAAAGAAGGAACCAAGAAAGCTTATAAAAGAAGAGACGAAACAAGACCCACGCGCGGGAGAGCCAGAGAGACTTTGGAAAGGAGGAAACGCGCTGACAGAAGGTCGACGCGGGATTAGCCGCTGGCATCCCTTCCCTCGGCGTCGGCGCGAAGCTGCCAAGTTCGCTGCTTGTTTCGCTCGATGTTAAACCTTTGGTGATCTGCCGAGACTCCCGGCCCGGTTCGTGATCCGAATGCCGTGTCTTTGTGGAGCCTCCCCCGCTTTCTGCCTAGTCCACCTCCCAGCTGCCCTCCCCCCAAGACGCACTTTGTGCTGGCCACAGTCCCGTCTTAAGCGCGCTTAACGTGTATACCCCTAAGACTTTCCTGCACTCTTCTTCTTCTACTTTAGCTCGCTTTTCCCTCCCGAGCAAGGCGGAGTACATTTCGCGTGTCTATTTTGCGAGAAGCGCCAAAGTAAGGAGGTCGCGGCTGGTGACAGAGGAGGGATACTTCGACGGAGGCCTCCCGGTTGACTTTGATTTATGTTGGATTATTGATTGGACGTTTATTGAGTGTAGGGCCCTGCAGAAGCTGTGATCGTACTACTTATCGGGGTGATTTCACGATTTTTTCCTCTCTCTCTCTCTCTCTCTCTCTCTCTCCTCGGTTTCGGCGTGATTGATTATGTAGCCGATGAATCGTGAGCTTGGCTTTCACTTTTCGCGTTGTAGGGCTTGTTTCCCATAAGTACTTTTTTCAGACTGTATCGCTGAAGGTAAATGATCATTTCCGGCAACGAGAGTAGGCATTTGTTTGGGCGAATTGATTTTCGTTGTACAAGGACACGCATTCAGGACTTTTTATTTGACACGAAGTGTACTCAACTACAGAATTAGTCGCAGAGACTTGAAGGAAGTTGCAAGAATTAGTTGTTTTTTTATTTCAATTAAACATTTTATTTTCTGTATTCTACAAATTAACCTTATTAATATTAATATTAATATTCTTTTTTAAAAGTATCAAAGAAATCGACAATTTATTCCAAAGACAAGATTCTATCTACATTTACTGTAATTAATTTTAATTATATAAATTATTTCATAACTAATTATTCCCTTGCACCTATCAGGGAATGCAAGTAATTACAGTTTATTTAAAGCCAACTAATTTATAAATATGTCCCACCGCTAATTTATAAATATGTGTACCGATGACCGTTCTCGTTTATAATCCTAAGTTCAATTAAATTTCTTCAAATAGAAGTTAATTATCTCTGAATCGCGCGATGAATACTAATAAATTCCAATATATTCGAACACGCAACGTTAAATGAAAACCTTCCTCAAAGTCTTTAACTACCGGGGAACAACTACCCGACACGTAGCTCATAACCCTATCAGCAGAAGTCCGTGCAACTGTCTCTTGCGCGGCGGCATAAGTAAAACGCATTAACAGGAGCTCAAATCGGGTGATAACAAGCCCGGGTCCGGCGGTCGGGCCGTCCGCCACCGGTCAATTAACGCGCGTGCGCTCTCTTTGGCTAATCGGGCGCGGCGTCGCGCCCACACCCCCGCATACATACATTATTAGCCAAGTGATAAGTTGCGGCAGTTGGCGCTCTCGCGACTTCAAAGTCAAACAAGCAACTCCCTCGGCAACTTTCCCCCGCCGCGTCGTTCCCGCGCAGCCACCGCGGCGTCGTCCTATAAAGTGGCCCGATACCTCTCTCCGTCTCCGCGCGGCTTTATGCTCCGAGGCGAGAATTAATTCCCCTATTAAAGCCGATGCATGCCCGGGCCCGGGAATCACGTACACAATCGAAGTAACGGCCCGCGCGGACCTTGGCTCTCTATCTTAAAGGCGGAATTAGAGGAAGGATCCTCTGGAGAGGAAGGGCGAAGTGGAAATGCAGAAACTTTCGCAACGAGTTGACTCGGGCACTGTTGTTGTGTTCTTGTTGGCCCCTTCGTGCCCAGAGAGATATGACGCGCAGCGCTACACGTCCGTCGGATAGGGGCGCGCAACTTGATGCAATTAGGTTATAGCTGGTCCATCTCTCGCGCTTTGGGTTATTAGGTATAATTCAGCGGCTGCTCCGAGTCAAAAGCCTCAAAAACAAGTGGTGCTGCCCAGGTAGTTTGACGATACGACCGGGGCTCCTCGCGAGATGGCATCGCCTCTCGGCTAACAAGTTGCGCAACACGTTGTGTAATCTCGCCTCACGGCCGGGACGACGTGCCGAGTTCATATGCTCCGAGGGGCGAGTTAAGTGCATTACGAGCTGCTGCGCTATCGCCGACGACGCCTCTCTCTCTCTCCCTCTCTCTGTGTACTCGATTCGCGCTATCTTTGTGAGCGAGTTTGCCCGGAACTTTCTGGATTTCGGCAAGTCGCCGCTCAGAGGGAGACATTGATAACTGATGGGAGTTTTGTAGTTGGACTGTAGGTGCTGGGCGTCCCGCCGAATAGTTCTGTTATGGAGGCGAGAGCCGCCTTGGAAATTGAAACTGAAATCTAGGATTTCTTCTTCTTCCCACGGAATGGGCCGTTTTCTGGAAAAAGCGTCGAACATCCACCGAGGAAACAGAAGACGTTTGAAAAATTGAGCTAGGAGTTTAGCAAAGTACGTGTAAAATGATTATATACCGTGCATTTTTACTATTTACAATTGATTTACACAAAGCCGCGATCAGAGTATAACTTTATTAGACTTTAATTAAGTTGAATTTAACTCGTACCTTTCAAAAGAATTCAGCCGGTTCAATTTAAAAAATTAATTTCCCGGCGCTCCGCCACATTATTTGGAAAGACTTTGTGAAAAAATTCCGATGGAGAGAAAGGAAAGAGAAGTCTGCGTGTGAATTTCATTCCAACGTTCCTCACTTTAGCGGGAGCGAGCTTCTAACCGTGTGAGCTATTCGTTCGACCGCAAGTCCCGACCACGTTCCACACATCGTCTCTTCTTCTGCGTCTCTCGATTCTTCTATATATAGATATCACTTAGCCTATCGTCAATATCAACGCAGAATGTACGATGACAGCGAGTAGGAGGTTCTCGTTCGTCAGCGCAAAGAATGAAAAATGGCTTCGCAGTTAAAAATTAAACGTACACTTTTTTGTTCTAATTATGTCAATCGCGAACTGCTGGAGTATTTTCTTTATTGAGCTTGCGGAGAAGTACTTTAAAGTAAATTAAAAGATTTAAAAGATTTTTAATAATTGAATTGAAAATCTGTGTATTCAAACGGAGATGTAGAAACATAGTATTCAATCAGAATAATTAATGAATAATATTTAAAAAGCATTATAATTCATTGAATAACAATGAATTCGATTGTATAGACTTCGTGGAAAAGCCTTCATTTAAAGCTTTTTGTTGAATTATTATCAATGGTTCTGTGGCCTCGTCGATCAAATATATATTTCCCTTTTAATTTCTCTCCCCGTTGCTGGTTTCGGCTTCGCGAAACTTTTAGTTCCGTTCATTATTTTATAATCGAAAATGCGAATGTACTTAAAGGAATGCTCAACCAGCCATTGAAGTGCATCAAACGAAGGATCAATAATCAATCGGGAAGCAGTGAAAAATTATTGCTTAATCCGCGGACAAAAATAAAGCCGGCCGGAAGTTTGAACGAGGCCCATAAAAACGGAGTCATTCGACGTTAAACGAGAAAGAGATCCGCGCGTGCATACCTTCGAGCTTCATTATTCAGAAATAAAAGGAGGGGAACAAGAACGAGAGGGAAGGACAAGTCTTTTGGGAGTGCCGATATCTGCAAACGGATCAAGGAAGTCGGACAAACTCTCTCGGAATTGCCCGGCCGGTCGTTGAGGGCATTTAACGGATCGCCTGCAGCAATGGGCAAACGAGACGACGATGACGACGCTCGGCTTATCCGACGCATTAAAACTTCAAGTTCCCTATATATTGACGGCAATTCACGAGCCGCGCCTCTCCCCTCCTCTGCGCTTGAGACTTTCTATAAATAATTTTTTCCTGCGCCGGACATTTTTTATTCCGAACTCTTCGGATCGAAAGTGGCTGATTAATTTTAGTTCGCGAGCTCTTTCCTCGCGTAAAAGTGCTGAAAGTAAAAAGGAGGAGGCGGCTAAAGCCGGGTTTTAATGCAGCTTTGTTATACCCGCGGAAATTATAAACACGCGCTAAAAATAAGAGGCGCCCTCCGAATTACCATTTTGCGCGCCGGAAAGGCAAAGCAAAGCTAAGACTTGCCTGGATTACGAGTGCGAATTAATACTTTTATATATATAAAATGCGGGAAATCCTAGTCGGGACTGCGCTACTCTCACAATTTAAATTTACATTTTCTTTTATTCGACCGGGTGTAGAACAGCGGGACAAAGATTAAAAGTGAAAATGAAATGCACGCGTAAATACTTTATATTTTATTGCGTGGATTTTCTCGATTATTTCGAAATGAAAATATATAGAATTTAATGCGCACGAGGCAAAATCCGAATTAATAAGTGCATTAGTTATTCAGCATCGCGAAAGCGTCCATAAACTGGACGGTGTATCTTTATATCATAAATATGTAAGCACTCACTGAAAATGTATTTCTCGAATTAATTATACTTTATAACATCTGCATTTCGTAAATTGATAATTAGGGAGCATTAAATTAATATCAAAGTTGCGACGAAACATAGCGGTGTTGTAAGAGCCAATAATGCATCTTATTTAACATAGCTATTCGACTCTTAAATACTCGATAGTCCTATTAAAAAGAGGGATCGAAAGCGCGTAGCAATTAAAACGTTTTATTGCTCAAACTCAAAAGCACGGAACAAATAGAATGATATATGTTATAATAAGTGAGAAACTGCAATTAAGCGCAGCATTTTGGCAGTTTGACTTTCTGGAAAAGGGAAGGAAAAGTCGGGGTGTAATTCGAAGTGCGAGCAATCGCGAAGGCAAACTACACCGCGGCCGATCGCAGGGGCGTCAATTCCCTCTAAACTTCCTCGCGCGACGACAGGCGGCAAAAACACAGGCCTCGGAACGAAGAGCCACAAAAAAGCTCCGACCCGATCTGCCGTCCGGCAGCATCCCTCTCTCTCTCTCTTTCGCGATACAGCCATTTCTCTTGTAGCAGGAAGGGAGAGAGAGAGAGAGAGAGGAGGGCGCGGCGTCCTTTCCGGCCTGTCACGCGCTTCCCCCCTCCCGAGTCCTCGTTTCGCGTGATCGATCATTATTGAACTCTTTCTGCTATATGCCGCGCTGCTATTCTGCCCTCGTCGCTTCCGTCTCTCGCTCGGCTCGGCTCTTCAACTCTTCTATTTCCTCTTCACGTACATCCTCATCCTCCGACTCTCTCTCTCTCTCTCTCACTCGATGGACTCGACCCTGCAATCATGCCGCTGCTTCGTCCTTGTCTATGCGGCAGCCCGCCTCTTTCTCGGCCGTCTATTGCTCTGTGAGTGAGCCCACCACGCATTCATAGGCGCTTTTATGACCGAGAGCGAGAACTTGAGCGTTAATATACGTTTTTCTTTATTAAAAAAGAGTTCCTTAATCGACTGATACGCCGCTCTCCACCGGCAAATACGCCTGACCCACTTGTGCTAAGGGCGCGTGGGTAGGGGTGTATTTGCGCTTCTCCGTTTTTTTTTTCCGTTTCCGCGTCTGAGAATAAACCGATGCTACAGATTAATTTTAATGCGGTGTCGACAAAACGTGTCCTCCCAACTTTGCCGGTTTAAATAATTTTATGAAGCACACGGTGCTAGCGGAAAGGTATTTAAAATTAAATTAAATTATTTCCCGCTGCGAGGGAGAAAGTTTAATTATTCTGGAGTGCAAGGCGGAGGGTGGAACGTGGCTCAAGTCACATCGAGGCGACGCAAACAATTTGACGTCAGTATTGAAATCAGTAGCTTGATCGAGGTATTATTAATAAAGATGGAGCCGTATTGGAAATTTTCACTATTATTTGACCATTTTTTATGAATGTTTTGGAGATTAGACATATTTCAGCCTAATTTTTTTCAGCGTAATCATATTGGATTAAGTATATATACAAGTATTGCTACACTTTGATTACCCATATAATTTTTCTTCAAATTAATTTTAGTTTTCATTCATCAATATTAGATATTTTAGTTGGATTTACAAGCAAATAGAACAACCAATTTATTTCCATGCAGATGAGGAATTCTACTAGAAACCTTCCACTCCCTATTCAATTTCTTCAGCATGTCTTAATTTTGAAATACTAAACTCTTCATTTTCAAAATAACATTGCTCTTCAACACTGCCATTATCACTTTCTGCTGGACAACTATTGCACTATTTTTACTGGCAGATACTAAATCATTTTGAAAATATTCCACTTCGAATTCTTCGAAATTGAACTGCGATTCTTTTCATTTTCATTTCATTTTCTTTCTCCGCCTATATATTCTTGGCATTTTCTTTTATTTTTATTCCTCATTACGTAATAAATACTTGTTTATAACAGCATAATAGTTTGACTGATAGTCGAGGACTGCTATTGTTAAATTCAGTTATGTTGATCTCTTTCTCTCTCTTTTTTTGGGCTGTTTATGATCAAAATATTTGACCAAATAAAAATGGTGAATTATTAGTGAATCGGCTAAAAATAACTCGTGAAATTTAAAACAGGGAGGTGTCGATGGCTTGATGTAACGCAAATTGAACAAGAGGATATGACGCCAGAATTAACAACATCGAAAATTAATCAATAAATTGAGCCGAGTAGAGTGACAGAAATTCAACCCAGACCGACTCTAAGTTAGGATTGACTTTAATTTCATTAAAATTTAATGTATATTTTAATGGAGGTATTACTTGGGCGAGCACTCAAAAGAATAAATTGAAAATCTCATTTGGTTAATGGAAATGAAAAATATACGCTTAATGTAATAATCGTCTGCACTTTTCCCTGCACACGCCACTCTTTCCTTTTAATAAAGGTACAATTGTGCAAAATCACTCGCGTATCGCGAGAGCAATATTTTAATGGACAGGTTCCATTTTCTCCGAGCTGCCACATAAGTTCCTGCCCAAAAAACATAAAACAATTCATCTCGGCGAGTTCGTACCGCTTTTTGCTCCGTCATCCCTGGCAATCAGGTTTCATTTCGCGTCGCCGCAGAAAAAGTATCGATCATCATCATCTCGCGGAGTCTCTGCGCTTTTCCGCCGGTATCCTCGATCCTTCAGTGTTTCCGTTTGTATTATTGTCCGGGGGTCGCTCGGATGAAACCAAAGGAATGCCGGTAATAGCTTGTTTTATTGAGTTTTTACTGGGTTAGATCCTAAGCCCCGACTATAAATCGGATCGACGAATGAATTTAAACTTTTCCAGTTTTATTTCGGCGATTGCGCACAACGAGGCGACGAGCGGCCCCAAAGAGGGGAGGTCAGGAGAAGGCATGTTAATCGGAATCGCCGAAAATGAAATCTGTTATGGACTCGGATTGTAACTGATTTAATAAAAAAGGGGGAATTAAATCGATTTCATGGCGTTGCATTGCATAAAACAATATTCCATTTGGAGGACTCTCAATCATCGGATTTTCATCAGACAAAGCTCAAGCCTGATAATTAATCGCTGTTTGGACGTTAATTAAATCATCGCGAAAAACATTATTTGTTTTTTACTTTCATATTGATGCGCGGAGTTTTCGTTGCGACTAGCCGCGCCTAGCATACAAAAAAAGAGTAAAAATTTCCGTGGATCGAGTGGCGGTTCCTGCCCAACTCTCTTCGGTTTGTTTATATCCGCGATGTTATGCTCGATCGCGAATATTATTGGCTGGTTTTTTTTTATTGGGCATAAGGAAGGGATGAGCGACGGCGCGATGCTCGCAAGTCCGCACAGTTTTCCGGAGCCTCTCGATGAGACAACATCTAATTCTAAAACCGCGACCCGGTCCAACATTTTTTATTACAACTAGCCCGCGCGCTAAAAACTAGACACACTATCCGACGATACGCGAGCGAGGCTCGTCTCTTCGCAAAAGACTTCATCCACTGACAAGTCTTGGAGACTGACGCTAATGCGTTCGACTCTCCCGGAGACCAGCTCTCCTCCACGAAGTTAATCCTCTGAGCCGCTCAACGCGCAAACACGCGCTCGCATCTTCACACATCTTTCACACTTTTTATCATCAGGGGTTTTTATGCCGCAAGGATTTTCCCCTCGGTGCACAACCAATAAAGAACTATTTTTTATTCGGCTCAACTACAGAGTTTAATTTCTACCCTTCATTTCCAATCCTTTATTATATAAAACCGATGTCTCATCGTATTGACAAGATTTCGACAAAACAATCGCGCCTGCTGAATTTTTATACATATTCTCAAGCGCGGCTTTAAGCACCGAAGCAGCTCGAGGAGCTTGAATAAGGAATTAGTGGTTTGACCGTAAGCGATTTACGCGCTCCGAGGGCAATGTTTTTTCTGCAAATACGTCGCAGCCGCTGCGTAAATATGTAATGTACGCGAGCAACGGATGGACGTGCGTGAAATATAGTTTCGCAAGTCACTGGTACACTCGGGATTGAAATATGTTTCTAGGTGCTAGTCGGTAAATATACGTTCGCAAGGCCGGCCTAACGAATATGAATTAAACGTTCCGATTTTTATTTTCGAAATTGCTACGTTATCGAGGCGCAAAATTATTAAACAATTGCGGGCTCGAGCCGGTACGTTATCAGAAAAGGAGCTCGGTGCGGCAAAAGAAATTTGAATCCAAGCAACGTTCTTTCGAGACTCGCGTTGCAAAATAAAATATTAGAAGGATATCGAAATAAATTTTGCAGCTGTATTGATATTGAATAAACCCGAAAGGAAAAAATAGCAGATAAATGCATAAACATTCGAGTCTACAATAAATGGAGTTCGCGAAATGGTTTTTGTAATACAGAGTTCTATTTTCGAAATAGAATGTCGCAGCGATTGCGCGCCGCAAAAATACCGACCGAACTTTCCCGATAAGCGCCCGCAACAAAAACTTTTATCAATATTTCGTTTAATTTTTTGCTCCCTCCCCCCGTCACGCGTACCCAAATTTAAGAGCTTTATTAAATTAAAAGAAACTCGCAAGTACAAACCGATAATGTACTCCCCCCCGAATCCTAAGCCAATAAGCCATAAAAAATTCGACGCGCACCGGGCGGCAAAAGCCCGGCGGAAAAAGTTTCGGGTCCGCCGGTCGACTGGGAATCGCATTTATTAGCCGCGAAAGCGCGTTAGTTCCGCTCTTTTGGTGGCGGCGTCCCTTGTTTTGACGCGCGGCCGCCGACTCGTGGCCTAATTACATTCGGGGACGATCCTTCTCGGACCGGCCAGATTTCGGGGCTATTTTCGCGCTTCGCCGGCGGGAGAGCGTCCGTATACGCACACACCGCGCCCGCCCTGCCTCTCTCTCTCTCTCTCTCTCTCTCTCTCCCTCGCTCTCATGCATATATGCACGAGGGAAGCAGTCTATATCGGAATTTCGGGGTTGCTGCTACTGCGCGTAATTCGGCCGCGGCCGAGTTTATTGCTGCCGGAGGGAGGGATAGAGACTCCTTTTCCTCTCGACGATTGCGATACTTTCGCCGTTTTCACTTTTTTCGACGCTCGCTGGGAAAAATGCCTGTCTTTCTCGAGTGCCTGTCCTTGCTTACCATAAATAAACATGGGATATTACGGCCGAGTGCTTTTTTTCGCTATTTCGAATTGGAATTGATGCGGAACTGCTGCAGATTATAAGCAACTAAATTTAGAATCGTACCGACGTGCATAATTTATTTACTGGGTAAAAGTAGAACGATTAAATGTGGTTAACACAGCTGCTGTAAATGCCACTTTAATTAAAATATTCCTGGAAATATCGAAATTAGTATAAATACCAAACACAGAAGCGACTTTAATTTCTATGTAATTACAAATGCTGTACAAGTAAACTGCTTACATTATTGACAGTTTTAGATAATGAAACTAGCCTTTTATACTTTTTCGCTTAAACGTTGTACTGCCACGATATTTAATTTGATTTATCGTTAATAAATAAACATACAAGACAGTAGAATTAGTTGAATCAACATAGCCGTACGATTCGATATTCGTTAAGCAAATATTTGCTGGTCTTTATAATTGAATGCTTCATTGGACTAGGATTTTCATGTTGTAATTAATTAAAGATTTTATAATCAATCTGACAAATATTGATTTGTCACTTACAAAAAATTAACATCCAGCCCAATACACTGACTTAAGAAACGAAAAACGATGTCGCAAAGTCTTTGTTAAACAAGATCAACAAGTCTCTATTAATCTAGAGCGCGAAATCCCAATAACCTACTTAATTTTTTCGGACAACAGAGAGAAAGAGAGAAAGAGAGAGAGAGAGAGAGCAACCCCGGAGATAAATGGATTAAAAGGTAGAAGCAGCGAACGAGGAAGAGGGGCGAAAAAGAGGAGCGCGCGCGACGCCCAGCAGCGAACGTGTGAAAATAAGAGAGAAAGAAGAGGAGGGCCGGGCCAGCGAAACAGAGAATGATAAAGTGTAAAAGAAAGCCAGCAAGTGAGAGACTCGGGGAGACTCGGCTATGCGAGTGTGCCGCTGGCCGAGGAATTTATCGGATTACCAGGCCAACGAACGAGCGCGAATCTCTTTCTCAGCTGCAGCCGAGACAGCGGGGGGATGGCCTTGTTTTCGAGGAAATTTCCTTTCTCTCTCGTTGCCGCTGATGCCTCGAGTCGAATTTGCTTTGAACTTTTGACCCAACCTGCCGATCACCGAAATATGCAAGCTATTTTTTCACGCCGGACCTGAGCTCCTTTGCCTGCTTTTTTTCCTCCTCGTCTTATGCCGAGCGAAATATGTTTTATTTATGAGCGCGAATCGTACTAAACAAACACACTTTCACGGTTACTCCTGTGTGAATTGGAGATCCGCGAGGAGTCGACTGACGTTCGCCTTTTTACACGCTAGAATTTCAAATTGTCAGTTGTACGCTGCAATAGAAATGAATTTAGCATCTTTTTTAACGATTGTTCAAGAGGCTGCGCTGCAGTAAATAAGAGTTTAAACGTTAAAACGGCGGTCCGGATAATCCAATCAACGCCGCTTGCTCCCCCATTTAAATATAAAATTACTAACCTCCCTTTAATCCAGTGACTCGATTCAAAGTCCAATGAAGATCCCCTCATTTCCCCGTCGACTCCTTTTTTTCATGCATCCTCGAGAGCTTGCGCACATAACCGTCTGGCGCTCATCCCCTGAAAAGCCCCCGGCGAGCTCAAATCCTCAATCTCCCAAATTCCGTGCCCGTAAGCGGAAAAATTTTCATTCGCATTTCCCGAGATTAAGAAACTCTAAATCGGCGCTCAAAACATTCCGCAATCAAACTTTCACGAGCGAAAGAAGGCGCGCGCGCGAAGAGTGCAAGGAGGAGGAGGAGGAGGAGGAGGAAGTGGCGCAACAAGAAGCAACAACAACAACAACAACAAGAAAGCCCATCAAACGCTTAAATACACATGAGCTCTTCGAAATACGCCGAATCAGCCAATTCCGGGGGCGCGCGGCGCCTGCCCTAATCGCCGCATCCTCCACTTGTGCTCGTTCGCCCGGGTATATGTTTACCCGTATAAAAAAGTTGAAAGAGCGCCGGGAGAAAAAAGCCAGCCGGTCGCGGGGGATTTCGCTCGGTTAGTTTTTCTATTTCATAGGTGAATAGTCTGAGGTAGGCGATGGGGTAACTTTGACCTTCCAGAATTTTCTCGATATTAAAGTCACGCCCAAAGAATAATCAATCACAGTTAGCGGGACGTAATTTTTTTCGCCGTGGATTTTATCAATTATTATACTTAATTATATACTACTGTATTTAACACAAAATCCCCAAGTATCTAACCCCCGAAACGCCAAGATGAGGCAGTGAAATTGCAAATCAGAGAAAAAAAAGAGCTGGAAATAGGAACGGGGCGAAGATCGCGACTGATGAGGACGCAGGGGCGCGTTTTTGTTGGCTCGAGTTAATGGAGCAAATAATTATATTGGATGAAGGAAACGGCGCCGGGCGAAGGGTCGACTAAACGCGAGGGATAGGCGTAAAAGGGCGAAGCGAATCTATACAGCGGGAGCCCGAACGAATACCAACGTTCCGCGCGTACGAATTCGGCAGTTAAATGGCGCGGCAGATAAGCCCCATCCGAGGCTGCATAAGCGGACAGGGCGACTGTACGAATTAAGACATCTCGACACGTGTGCCCCGGCTGGGATGCGCAGTGCTGAGTTTAGTTTTTTGGTTGACGATTTTGTGGAAGAAATGATTTTGCTGATGAAAATCTTTACGAAAATTTATTGTACTTACGTGCATTATTGCGGATTCAAATTCAATGAATGATAAAGAGCTTAAGACTTACCTGCAACAGAAAGAAAATTATGATTGTAAAATGACATTTAAATTTTGAAGATGATTCTTCTAGTACATTAAAAATAGAAAGTTTCCTGCAAATATTAAGGATTCTTCTATATTATATAAATTTATGCATAACTGTTTTACATATTCATAGAAATATGTAAAAGTGGATATTAATTAAGCATTTAAAATTTTCCAAACTTTATGAAGAAACTTGAAGGTTATAAAATTTAAAGTTCCTCTATCAAGATTTTCTTTGAAGTCTGTAGAAAATTCTCTTGTATGTTATATTTTTCGCTATTATACTTTGAAGGTTTTAAATTTGAATTTTATTGAATGTAAAAAAGACGTATTTGTAAAAAAAATTTTAAATTTTGAGAAAAAATAAATTTAAATTTCATGAAATGCTTTGTATTCTGAATTTTTCGTAATACGTTATACAGTCACCTGCTTTTTCTCTTCATACCCCTCACATGTTTTATTCTTCCTGAATAAAAAATGTTACTTAGAATTTAAGAAAAATATTCTTTAAGGTGTGAGTAATGCTTCTTGTCAATATAAAATACATTCACTATAAAAGATATAACTTAGATACTGAAAAGAAAGGTGCCGTTGGCAAGACAAATATAATTTTAGTCAGCTGTAAGCAAACTTTTATACAACGATGCGGGATTAAAAATATAACAGGTTCAGACGTAAAATAAAATTAAGGTCATTAAATGTGCAAAGAATATTTGATAAGGGATAATGGACTTTCCGTTTGGAAACGTTTTCTCCATTTGATAAAAGAAAAGAGATAATTAAATTATCTGATATATGTAAATTATTCTTAGACCTTCGCAGAAAGTGGAATTATTGAAAGTAATTTAATGCAATTTTGTGTAATTTAATCAAAGTGCGACCTAGCATGAATCTTTTATAATACCAATCATCTTTTCATGAGCTAACTTTAATTAGCACTATGCAATTTGCCTCTAATAATTATTCGATGAACGTTTGTTCATTTAATGAGCTGTATAACGCAATTTAAGCCGCGGCAGTGGATAACCGGCAAGGTAGGCACGATGACAGAGCGGCCCCGTATAGACGGAACAGGCGATAGAACGAGTCATAAACACTCGTGAATTTTTTGCTCCCGGTCAAGCGGCGCTTCCAGCCAATAGTAAAGCAATATAGGCAGAGGATGCCAAGGCGTACTTATACGAAATTCCAGGCCAGGCCCTATTCCTGTTATTGGCAAATACCGCGAAGCTTAAGCACGGCGTCGCAGCTCGATAGACGACCCTCATACCTTCCCTCCCCCCCCTCCCCCCATCTCTCTGTTTCGCGTGCCTCGATATCTCCATCGCAGGCGGTCCTCTTTTTTACCTTGCCGCTCGCGTACGCCTGCCTTTGCCGCGTCGTTAGACGCCCGATTTTCCCCGCTCCTTTCTCCCTGTCCTGCTCTCTGCTCCTCGATATTCCGCTCTCACTTTCAGCTCGAGCCTTTTTTCTATTTGGGAGGAGGAATTTAATTTGTTTGCACGTTTATTGAATTAATGGAGAGAGAGAGAGAGAGAGGGAAGGAGAGAGAGCGTGGGAAGAGGCGCAGCGGAGAGGGGAATAATTGAATTTTGTCACGTGCGGATGAATTTACATTATTGATGTTTAATTATCGATTTTCCACTGCAAAGTGTTCCGGATGATTGATTCCTTTTATTTGGTAAGCGAGGTCCGTTTGGCTGAATCCTGCCGATAATGCGAATGATTTACGTAACATTATTACGTTTATTGTAGATATTTTTTTTTTTTTTTTTTTTTAACTCTCGCCCGCTGACCCAGATTTTGCACTTCGCAGAAATTAATTTTTGCGTTAAGCTTTATTAAATTGCTGAATAAAAGAGGGAAGCTTTATCGATTGGACCTTCAATATTGACCCTAAATGTTCCTGTAATGGAAATTTATGAAAGGCCCAAAGTTTTTAATGGATCAATTTGAATGTTTTAAACTTTCGGAAAACGCATAATACTTGGGCATCTAACCTTCCGACGTTTTCGAAAACTTGAAAAGTTTAACTAAGTAGGTTCGGTTCAACTTGGCTAAGCCAAAGTTTTAGCTCACCATTTTCTGAGCAAAAATGTATTATACATCTGAGTCTCGAAATTTTTAATAGACTTCTTGGAAACGTTTTTAACCAGCGAAAGAAGCGAGAAGAAAGCTAAATTTTCACCTTAATTAAACGGTACCACATCTCCGCGAAAAAGCTGTTGCTAAATAAAAATAAAGTTTGAAAAATCTATTATAACGCCTCGTCAAAATAACGGATCATCGGGTGAGAATGCGGCAAAAAAAGAATAGCACTCTCTCTCTCCGAGAGGAAGAAAATCCGCTCGTTGCAGCTCCCATTGCGGCAAGAAGAAATTCCGTGCTCGGCGCAAGTTTGCCGGGGCGCAATTCTTACCGGGTATCCCGTATGCTCGGGGCGCACGTCAGGGGCCTTCCGTGGCACGCGCTCGAATCTTAATCGAGTAGCGGGCGGCGAGCAGGACGAGTCGGGAGGCGCGTGCGGGGCCCCCCCGGCAGCTAGACATGTCTGTCACGATTCCGCGGAAGTGTAATTAGAGCTAACTTTATGACTTAAAAACTTTAATTTTCGTACAAAGCCCTAACTAGTCCGAGCTGCCAAGTTACATTTAAGTAAGTTCGCCACCCCACCCCCCTCTCCACCCACTGTAGTCTTGAGAGTTAGCGCACGCCTTCCTTTGCTTCTAAGACCTACCCACGCCTCGTTCTATGTCGCTCTGTTCCGCGCACGTCGAAGCTCGTTTCTTTGAACGGAGCAGCCCGCCGCCGGATGATTAAAACAACTTCGCCAACGAGATTTAGATTTATATTTAAACTTGTCGAGTTCAGCGCCCGCCAGCGAGGTATAACGTACGCAAGAACAATTAGACTTCGCGATTACTGCGCGCGGGAAGCGTTGCAACGGAATTGCAATGGAATTTTGTTTTAATTTACCAGAGTTTCTTTTTTTTTGAAAATTATTTAGAAAAGAGCGGGAGGAAAGGGACGACAAGTAATTTCGCGCGTCGTTAAATGTAAATCCTGCATCGTTATACAGCCCCGCCGGCCGGACTGTGTACTCGCTTCAAAGCCCTCTGTTTATTTTTTGCCGGGAGCCGCTGCGGAGGCTTGAAAAATGGCAGTGGCCAGAGAGTTACACCGCTACAAGAACAGAATAGACAGACTCAAAGAGGTGTAGTTGCAGCTGTTGCGATCAACGGGCGAGTGTACATTTTACATTCTACATCTCGATGAGGCACGCATTCATCACTCAAAGGCAAAAAAAGTGAACTGTTCCCTAATTTCAATTCCAACTCTTTCAAAACGAACGCTAAATCCGCAGCGAAACTTAAAATAATACCGATCCTTTTTAAATTCCGGGCTCGAAATAATAAATAATCCTTCCGGAGATATCGGCCGATTGAAAAATTCGCGGCGAATAATTCATGAGGCTTGCGCTGAAAACCGACTAATAACCATTCCATTATCGATTCCTCGGTCGCCTCCTCGCCAAATATAATTCTCGCGAAGCAGCTCCTCCGCCCGCTGAGAAACGGCCTTCTAAATTATTCGCGCGCCCGAACAAAATACGGCCGATACACAGGCGTGCGGCTCCGATATTTCTCTCTCGCCTCCGCGCGGCGCACTCGATGCTTACGGGGGAAAGATGAAACAGCTCCTTTCCCATAATTTTCTAATTAACGCTAAGCCTCGCCGCGCACCTAAAATTATATTGACTGCGCGGCTACGCAGGAGGCGCTTGTAATTCGATAGAATCATTAGCGCGAGCGGCAATATCCGCTGCAATAATAATTATCTCCCGCAGATAGATATTGCGTACGTCGTAATTTGGTGCTGTTGTTCGGAGCTTTTTTTATTAAAAAACAAAAGCACCGGTGATCAATAGTGACATATTGCCATTTAACTATTTAAAGGATCACGTAGTAATAGAGTGATTTTTGAGTTATTCTAGCGCGAGAGCATTTTGCGCACTTCACTGGATGGACAAAAAGCGAAATTTAATGAAGTTACGGGCTTTCACGAGGAATTGTAAGTTATGCACAGCTCGACAAAATTGAAATTTCAAACAAATTTTTTCACGCTCTAACTGCCTTGTCAACTCCGACAATTCCATATGATATCTGTGTGAAATTTGTCGAATAGATATGTACAAAACTGTCACCAATAAACACTCGATATTTCACCCTGAAAATTTTTATTTAAAAAGCATACGATGTGCAATGTATTAGTTTAGAAATATCGCAGCGATCCCAAAATGATTAAATTGTACTCTGTAAATTGCAATCTTTTTTAATTATACCGAGATGTACTATATTTGCTTCATCCAGTCAATATAAATTTAAAAAAAATTGTCGACTTCTTACGAGATATTTTCTTTAAATTAAAGTGTCAAAGCATTTTTGTAGGGTTAAAGCGTCGTGCCGCTTTTCAAACGCTTTGAGCGAAAAATTTTCTCATATACGCCCTGGAGATTTTCATGAAAAATCTGATATGCTTTACAGACACAGCGAAAATTTAATAACATGAAAAAGATATTGGATCGATGAAGCTTAAAAAGATTTCGCTGGCAAAGGTATCAATCATTGTACAATTAATTCGATAGCAAAAATCAATCTGGTCAAATTTAATTTTTTTTATTTAGACTAGAAGATTATATTAAAAATACTTCCATTTTCACTAGTGTCATTTGATCAGGATATTTATGAAACTTTCAAATTTTTCTATAAAATAAATCGAAATGTCAGCGTACAAATAATTTTACCTAAAAAGTAAACTAGTTGAAAACAAAATATATCGTTTACGAATAAATAAAAAGCAGAGAACCTTCATATTTAGCAACGACCGAAGGAGAAGAAATACATTTCTCTCGCAACAGCTATAGCCTCCTTTTTCATTCAACATCTCCACAATAAAACGCGCAGGCAAACCCGTAGAGCGTCTCCTATAGCGGTGAATTTAATTTGCTCCCAGGCGACCTCCATGTCAAAAGCATCTCAATTCAGCGCGCCGCAACTAGAACAAAAAGCGAATGGTCCTCTCGGCCGCGCGACAAGAAAAACGTGCTTCCCCCCCAAGAACCCGCTGGAAAAAGGGGAAAAAACGTTCCCGGGAGGAAGGGAGATCAAGCGCGAAATCGAGAGAGAGAGAGAGAGAGAGAGAGAGAGAGAGAGAGAGAGAAAGGGAAACTCTGTGACAAAATATGCAAGGCGCGCGGCATCCGGGGCGCATTTTTCAATTAGTCGCTGGCGGTTCTGCCGCCGCGCTCGATGCCAATTATAATCCCCCTAACCTACTTTCACCAAAGACAGAGACGCCGCGGGCCGCGCTTCCCCGGAATTACTTGTTGATCATTTTATTTTTACCCGGCCGCGACTCCGATGAAGTAGTCGCCGGAGAGTTAACTTTTTGAAAATTAGTAATTCTTCCGTTGCGTAATGATAATTGACGGCATTCGTTTCTTCGTTAAAATGTACCGGCTAGGAGACGGAGGCGGACAGAAAGAAAATGAGGTCTTTAATTGCTTCATCCAACAATCGGAGGACGAGGCGAACTTTTCAAAGAGATTTCGATTTAATTAATTTTCAATCCCATTCCAGGTGAGCGCACAGATAAGAACTCGGATTCAATATAAGTTTCATGATCCTTAAGTTGGTTTCATCTGCATTGTGGCGCGACGAACATTACCGATGCAAATTTTCAGATCAATATCGTCATTTCCAAATAAGTCATTTTGAAAAGGTAAACGAATTCAACTATTAAAATTTATAGCCATCCAATTGATTAGTAAGTATTATACTCGTAAAATCAATCAATCGTACTAAATAAATATGGCTTTCAAGATTTAAATCACAAATTTATTTAGAAACTCAGCACTAGAATTTCGTCTGTCAAAAATCCAGTAACCATCAAAACTCTTTATTACTTAATCCGAACCAAATCAATTTTGGCGCCATAAATTTTTAAGTCAAGCCATATTCAACGCGATTCATTGAAACGATCAAACACTTTGGACGAAAGTAGCCGAATCCTTCCCCGCCTATTCTTTGAAATAATAAGCGATCCATTCGAAACCTCCAGCGGCATTGCGGCCATTAAAGGCTTAATAATTCCTTCCCACTATTAGTATGATACTTTTCGAGCCGAAAGACACCAGCCGGAGAGAGAGGAACCCCCAAGAGCGAGGAAACGAGGAAGAACCCGGAGGGTATACGGCGATTTTCGAGGAAAATTAAGCTTTAGTCGTGTCGATGTTCCACCGCGGGATCGTTATAGAGGACTCTCGAGGAGGGCCGCCGCGCCCCCTCCTCCCCCCCAACACTGCAGCAGCGGGAGACTAACGAGCGACAGAAGAATGGCTAATTGAATCTCCGGCTCTCGTAACGGATCTCTCTTTCTCTCTCTCTCTCTTCCTCGACTCGTCCCAATGGGAACACCCTTTCTCATTTGGCGGCGTATATTCTGGGCTTTTTATTGCGCCGTAGAAGGCCCCCCTATTATCGGGCTTTAAATCGGATTCCGATATTGAATAACCGCGGGATGACCGATTGTTATGCCTGGATTTCATGACTCGCGCCGGCCGATGATGCTCCCCGACGATCATAGCGCTTGTTTTCGGCCCGATTTGATCGAGTGGGGCGCGCGCCGTTTTTCCTTGCCGCTTTGTTCCGCGGAAGAACGCCGGGCTGCAGTTTTGACAGTAGTAATCGAGAGCTTCATGGACATTGTTTCGGCGGCGGGGACATTGATACGCGCGCTTTAATTGGGGAATTGCAGTGACGCACACACACACCGTTGCGCGACTAATCATCGGATGGAAGTATGGAAAGAGTACCTACTCGAGTGCGACTGACTGTTGCGAACAAACATGCATCGACATTTCCACTAGTCGGGTCTTGATAATCTTTTAATCCTCGCGTGTTTGCAAAAAGCTTCTATTTTTATTTCGAATTTGTCGCTTGTTTCAGTCAAAGGGCTTTAGCGATAAAATGTATTTAGGCGTTTTTGCCGAATGAAAAGGGTTATATGCACTTTTTTAAATATTTTATGAAATTTAAAGTGTATTCATCCTTGATCGTCGACTAATCTCCTCCAAGTTGTCGAGAGCGTGTCCCCCGAAAAAATTCAATTTCCGATCATCACGCCCCGATTTAAAGCCCCATAAATAAGATCCCTAACGCGCGTTTATAAAAAAAAAAAAAAAAGCCGGCTGCTTCTCGGTCACGCAGCCTGATTAAACAAGCCGCTCCCGGGACAATGGAATCAACGAACAAGCATGGAAACGGAGAGAGGAGCCGATATGACGAGAAGCGGCTCTCTCACTCTCTCTCTCTCTCTCTCTCTCCTGTCGGTATCGCGAAATCAAATACACAGAAGTCTCGGGCCTCGAGGCGAATGCATATTTCACGGAGACCGACATCTTTCACTGGGTCGCGCGCCGCGCCGGCAGTGTATCACTGTTAACTTGGGCCGGCCGAGTTAGTCCGCACGTCGGAGAATCGGCCGCCGATATATCAAGGGAGCCGTGGCGTGGCGCCGGCAGCGGCACCCCCGTGATTTCGAATTCCAGTTTCCCACGCACGCGTACAGAGAGAGAGAGAGAGAGCGGATCACGGCGCCGATGGAAGCTCGATCGTGCGCGAGCGATTCGACGAATACTTAACGCACGCTGGATTGCTCCGAGCCCTCGATTCCAAGGAGTAATTCATGGATTAGCTTCGTATCGGTGACCGTACTGCCAGCGAGAGATCCGACTGATTTCGGATTGATATCCGGGCCGGAGGTATTTGGCTGCTGGCTTGCGAGGGATACCGATCGATGTCGCGGGACCCTTATGGATTATTATCAACATATAAAACCGTTTGTGATAACTGTGAAGTATATAAGTTCTGTAGTTTCTAATATTTTGGCCCACAAAATACACTGCAGGCTAGTATACAAAACGTTATTCTCTTCCGGGAATTAAAAATAATTTATTAAAGCTTTCCGAGTCCACAAATACATCTGTTACGGGCGAGTAGATTTAAATTAACAAAGATCGGGCAAGGAGTGAAAAAATAAGGGCACGAACGGGATTCGAACCTAGATCCCCGTGATTACGAAATGCGTGAATTGATAATTTCCACGTTGCAGTTCGATCGGATACGAGCGTTCCTCGTATCTTCCTGCACGCGGATGATGTCATGCGTGACACACCTAATTAAAATACATTTCTAAGTATTTAACGACGGATTTTCCGGGAATTCAAGAACAACTTTAATTATAAATGTAAGCTAATTAGAGCGCTTTTCGTGAAACGGAACAAAACACAAAAAGTAGTCTCAAAAAAATATCATGCAAAAAACGCACGTAAAACGCCGTGGAACGAAAACTGTACGGTCTCTAAAGCCCGTGATAAAGGAATAGGTAATTTCCCGCCTACTGCACATTCCGTGTACAGCGCATGTCCATTCGCGTGCTCTTCTCTTTCTCTCTCTCTCTTCCTCTCGCGAATAACCAAGCAAGAGAAATTAAATTCCGCCCAAAACAATGTTTTGAAATTCACTTTTCACCGCAATCTCCCCACTATTTTTTGCAGTCCCGACCAGCTCTTGTCTCCTCTTGGTCCGCTGTCTTTTGTCTCTCTCGCGACTCTTTCCCGCACTCGCGACTTCCATACATATGCATTTTCAGCGGTGTCGAGAGTAGCCCGTCCTCTCCAAAGGGGCTGCTAGTTGCTTTGCCTCTGTTCTTTTTATTTTAACTTGCGGACCCTCCTATTTGTCGTTTGTGATTTTACGCGGATTTTTTACGCGAGATAAAAGCCGTCCATACAGCGCCCTTTTTACGCGTCTAATTCGAAGCGGCCTTTTTGGCCGCGGCTCTCGCCGTTTCGAATGATCTTCATAAAGCGAGCGCGCGAGTCGAGATTTACGACTGTGCAATTTAGGACTCGCGTCTAGGGTTGGACTTTTTGTTAACGAGAGTTGAGTGATTGGCTGGACGGAACGCAGCGTTTTTTTTCCTCGCGTTAAAGAGGCTGCTTGCGGTACGTATGTGTTTTTTTTTCAGTTTTAATGTTATTCGTTTCTTTATTAATTAATTTAATTAATTGCTGTAATGTAGATTAATGATATTGATGATAAATTAAAATGTTACACGGTTAAACTGTAAACATTCAAAGTATTAATCAAATTGAAATAAATTTGTTTAATTAGCTCATAATGCCGTTGAAGACTTTTTAATTTTTTTTTTTCTTAAATGATATCGTTTAGAAGTATGCGCAATTGAAAGCTTATTAATACAATTAAAAAACTTCAATAAAATTAAAATATTTTCAATAAAATGTCAGTATAACGTAATTTATCATTTCAAGGAATAAACTAAACTAAATTAAATAGCACGGTAATCAAATTATTTCTTCCTGCTATCGATGGAAGCGCGTCAGCGCGGAAAGTTGCAAGTAGTTTGCACGTTCAGCATTTAGCTTCGAAATGAACGAAAACAATATGATGCCTCTTACCAAGCATGAAAAGTTTATCTTGTGTACCGGCTCGTATAAAGCGAGGCCGTACATAATTCAACAGCGAGCCAGGTGGCAACTATATATAGTGAAACGAACAAGCTAGTAAATTGACGTTTCCTTTTTTGATTGTCAATGAAATTTTTCTCTATTCATTGTTTCCGATCCCACATTTATTTTCAAGCACACCGCCACTATATAAAAGCACATTTATTTGCGGAGAACAAAAATACGAACATTTTTATCAGCTCTCAGACAATTGTTTTAAATTTGCTCTCAAAATTAAAAAAGTATTTTATCGATATCCTCGCAGCACGCATGCCTAGTTTATAATTAAACTCGATTCCTTTAAAAGCCCGGGTATTCCTCGCACAAATTTAGC
>JAWWML010000012.1:18339591-18360727 GCA_035047165.1 Ormyrus rosae | reverse complement strand
CTCGCGTTACTATAAAATATAGTAATTTTTATTATATGATATATTAAATTTTCGTATGACATTTTTCTCAGTGTATCACAAACTATTAAGATAAAACAGATTTTAATTGTGAGCCACGAAGATTTCCTTTATGTACGTCAACTATCCTTTAATTAATAAAACAAACTATTAAGATAAAACAGATTTTAATTGTGAGTCGCGAAGATTTCCTTTATTTACGTGAACTACCCTTTAATATAAAGTTGCCCTATGGCCAACAATTCGCCAAGTTTTAAAATCACGGTTAACGCACATCTCTCTTATAGTTCGGAAAATTGCTATTTACAAGGGCGGCTTCGCCATCAAATAATCAATGTAAATCACTTCTGCGTCGAAGCTGCTTTTGATTAAGCCTTTGTTCAAGAAAAGCCTATTGTGTATTTAGTTATTACGTGCGATAAACGTTGGGGGTTTAATTTTCCTGCAAGAGCATGTCTGGGAAATCTCCGTGGCTCTCAACTAAAATCTATTTTATTTTATATAGTTGGAGATATAAACTACTATAAACTAATATTTAATTTTTTAAATTTATTTTTATTTATGCAAATATACGTGATAAAGTTTTATGTTTCAAAATTCATCGAAAATGTGGGAAATCTGACGGGTCATTTCTCAACTTTTCCTGCACTAAAGAAGAATAATTTTTTCTTTAACTTCATGTTTTTTATGTTCTTTTGAATTAGCTACTCTCTTTCAGGTTTATCTCGGAAGAAAAATTCCTATATTCTATGGTCATCATCCTTTTTAAAAGTATATTCGACAAAAATAAAATATGCTTTAGCAGATTGTAATTAAAACGCTTATAAAACTGATTGTACTCAAACACTTATAAAACTGATTGTATTAATCCCGCTATCAATAACCGAGAAAAATTTGATTCTCGTTATAGAGGACTTTCATCTCGATAATTTCATTACTGAATTTCGTTTAACGAATCACTTTACGGTGGGCAAAAGTACAAGTGACTATAATGGAATATAAAAAGTGGAAATTATTCTCACCATTTTTTATTGACATCTGTCGGCTTCAGACGCAATACTCTTAATCAATTTTTGTCATATTTTTCTATACCACCTGTCGATATAAAAATAAATTATTAACCTGGACATTGAAAATCACCGCTATCCAATTGAATATAAACCAGATTAAATTTTTTTTAATAGGGGACTCTATTCGCATAATTTACATACAATATTCGTATTCGTAAAAAAATTACTGTTTGATATTGAATTCCGTTACTATTATTATTAAAGTTCTTTTTAATAATAGATATTTAGATTTCTTATTTTTTGCTAACTTTGTGATGGACGGGGTAATGCAATTAATTAATGACACCGAAACATGAAAATAATATGACCATTGTTAAGTTACACAGTAACTAAACGTTGAATTAATCAAATTTGACCGTAATAACCTTTTCGTAATCTTTTCGTTTTGGTTTAACTGCTGCAAGGTTAGTAATTGTTGATCATAATTGTGTGTACTATAATTGACGTAAAAGGTAAATAAATAAAAAGTGCCTTTACACATCTTTTATGCAGATTAATTATCAAGCTCGTTTTTACGGATTTTTTTTAATGCAAATATCCTTTCTTTTAAAAAGTTTTTCAGCTCGCGCTTTTATGAAGCTGCACACAATACACGGATCAGAAAACTTCGTAATAATTGCTTTCGACACGGGATTTTTCTCACCGCTTTTCTGATCGAAAAATAAGTATATAAATTAGCTGATTCGACCTCAATTCCTGTTTTTCTATAAAAGTGGTTGGCCAAGGACAGGAGAAAGCAAACCGATCAATTAATGCCGGCGAATATTTTAATGCTCTTAGTGAGTTATTCCAAGTCCAATCGATTGGAAAAACCGCAAGCCCGAATGCCTTGAACTCGGCGCGGATCCCGACTTCTCTTTTTGCAGGGGGAGGCTTTCACCGGCGGTGGTTGCTTTTGTGCATAATACGATGAGAGCAAAGTTGTGTACACACACGATAATCTGAATTATTCGTGAAACAGAATTATCAAAGCAATACATAGATTTAGAATCAAGGCTGGCGAAATCCTCCTATAAATGGTTTTAAACGAAAAACTCAAGTTTTAAAGATACGAGTTTTAAAGAAATATCATATTATTTTTTATTCTAAAAATAAAATTAAATAATAAGAATAAAATTTATAGAATAAAGCGGAATAAAGTATAATAAATATAATTGTTCTTTGTACCATAGTTTTCCCGAAATAAATTTCGTAAATGCGATTTACAATTCCGAAGCGCGTGTTATTTCCAGAGTTCTGACTTGCCTTAAAATAACAGTACTCGAAGGCGAGCAAGCTCGTCCATTTACAGGCGTCCCTCGAACGCGAGCTGGGAGCCTCAGCCCATCAGCGCAAACATCAGGAATCGCAGATACAAGCCGCACATTGCCTAATAAAACCTTCCGGGCCGAGCGGAGCGCAAAGCCAAGCAACTCCCCCCCTTACACAACAACAATAGGCGCCGGCTGAACGCGATTCTTCCCTCGGGCCGAGGAGGCGAAAGCTCCGCTCGAGAAAAGCTCGGCTCGAGCGCCTTATTAGCTCCGGCCCCTTATTCTCTAATTCTCCGGGCGCGGATTGACTCTCCTCGTGCAGGGGGAGAAATTTCGAGGGCGAGCTCCGGCTACTTGTTATTGTATTGCGTGCCGGCGGAATTACGAGGACATAAAGAGGTTTCGCCAAGTGCGTGAGGCCCTGCCGGGTTCGTGCCGCCGCACCTTTTCTTTTTTCTCTCGCTCGCACTCGATCGCCTGATGGCTCTCGTCCCTTTTCCTGGCGAGCTCTCGAGAGATTGTACAATTTTGGACCGGTCTGTAACGGGGGATGGAATTTTTTTTGCCGGAGTCTATTTTGCGAGTGGAAATTATGCGGGTGAGTTTGGTAAAACGTAATTTGTATTCTTTTCAAAATGGTGGTCCACACGATACTTTGTAAGTCAGCAGATTTCTGTTTGCCTCCTCGGCTAATGAATGTTTCTGGGGAAATGACGTGGATGGGTTCGGTAAATGACATCATCGCCTTTAATCTGGAGTATCGTCAATGCGGGTGATCATTATAATGAAATGAGTCAAGTATGATAATTGTACTTGATTTGCTTATGCCAATGAACATGCAAATATATGCAAAGAAAATACTTATTATTCAGAAATGTTGCCTAAAAGTAGCACAATAAACCCGGCTTCAAATTGTATTTACGTGACCTGTTTTCGAGTGCTTTATCGATTCTGCATTTGCACTGATTAAAATTTTATGATACGTAAAATGATCTCATAAACGATTAAATTTCCCGCGGCCCTACAATACTTTTTGAAATCATATCTAATTGAAAAAGACCAATGATCGCTCGTCGCCGTACCCGAGAAAAAAAGAAACCACAACAATCAAGCGAATGACAACGAGGCGTTACACCGTAATTCACGCGCACGGACACTTACCCACACTGCGGGCGCGACTGTAACGAGGTGTCACTTAGCGCCATAAAAGATTCTCCCGGCAGCTTTGCACAGGGCTCGTCCGCGCGCCCGCATTACTCGCTCGCAATAGTCGCGCCGCTGAATATAAAATAAAGCCGTCGGCTCGTTGATATGTAGGAAATGTATGCGTTGCGCGCGCGAGAGCCCGATGGAAGTGCCATCGCCGATGAAGTATGAAGCAAGTACTGAGCTGCCGGCGGAATTGCGTAGAGGGAAAGAGAGAGGAAGGATATAAGTACGCATATAGACTGCATTTAGTCTGCGAGGGTTGCCGAGGAAGACGGCGCAAATATTCTTGGAAGTGGAATAGTTTATCTTTGCGATTCACTGGCTCTAGTTAAATTGTTTCTAGTTTAAGGGAAAAAGGTACCCAAATTAGAGAGAAGGCCTAAAATTGATTGAAAATAATTTTTATACTCTCAGTAACACGTATATTTATAGAAATTATGAAAAAATTTATTTCAATCCTCTCCAGGTATTAATTTTAACTTAGAATGTCAGATTTCCCGCCAAAAAAACTGTAAAAATACCAAATATTTGATTATCAGTCTACGCAATGGGTTTCGAAGGACATGTCCCAAATTTTACACATAAGTTCTTTGTATACGAATAAAGAAATTTAGGTTACAAAACATGCATATAAGTTCTTAGAATATTTTGTTAAAATATATATTATAAATTATTATTAACAATTAAGTTATTTTATTTTTATTTTAATTTATAATATGTTCTAACAACTTTATGAATGTTTCGTAAGATAGATTTCTTTATTCGTATACAAAGAACTTATGTGTAAAATTTGGGAGATGTTCTTCGAAACCCATTGCGCAGATTGATAATCAAATATTTGGTACTTTTACAATTTTATTGGAGGAAATCTGACATTCTAAGTTAAAACTAATACCTGAAGTGGATTGTAATACATTTTTTCGTACTTTCTGTAAATATATGTGTTACTGAGAGTATAAAAATTATTTTTAATCAATTCTAGGCCTTCTAATTTGGGTACCTTCTTCCCTTAAGTTACAATTAGAAAATGAATTCTTAATCATCTGTATACATAAAATTTTGAAGAAAAATGTATATTTATCTTGCGTTTTAGATTAATGACCAAATGAATCCTGAAAATGTTTGAAACAGTAATTTATTTGTAAAATTAACTTATCGATGTAACAGGCAATCGCGCCTTGAATCTGCACCGGCAAACTTAGCTCCGAAGAAAACGAAGCCAACAAATCGAGGGAGAAAAGTCTAGGAAACAAACGTAGAAAAGGTACAAGAGACTTCAGGAATAGACGGTAAAGATAGAGGGTGACGCTCGGAAGCGCCGTAGAAGAGAAAGGCGGAGAAACAGAGAGGAAATAGTCGAGGCCGCGCCTCGCGAGAGGAGGAGAAAACTTTGCCTGGAACTCGACTTCGACGGCGACAGATGCTGAATACATTCGACTCAGCTTTCGCTTTTCAGCCCGAGTCTCTTTCTCTCTCTCTCTCTCTCTCTCTCTCTCTCCCCGCAGCTTCCGAGCCTTTATATACTTTCGAAAAACGCTCATCTCGGGATATGTGTCTTCGACACCGCGCGCACAGCGTTATTGCCGCGCTTCCGCTTCCGCGTGAAATTTTCGCTAAGCCACTCTCTCGCGGCGCGCAACTTCTGTCTCTTGCTTTTTTATTTTTCTTCTTTTTTTTGCCCTTCTTCGCGGGGAGATGTTTGCGACTGGAGGAGAGGAAACCGGGGCGTACATCGCGCGGAGTTGCCTACAAATTTAGACGTTTTAAGGATTTGCTGCTTTCCTTTTTGGCCTCGCTCTGCCGCGAGAGATTTATAAGCATCGGCTTTAGTTCTTTAGACAGGTATTGCCCCCCTCCGTAATCGAATTTAGAAGCGGTTTACTTTTGCAACTATAAATGTCATTTTAATGGATCACGGGTACAGGAGCCGCATATCGCCAAGCAGCAACTTTGCGAAAGATTTATTGACCGTCCGTAAAAAGATTTGTAAGAAAGATTTATTTACATAGTAAAATCAAATCACGGCTGGGACGACGGTCTTGCAGTTATCAGCCCGAGCTGACAATATAAACAATTTGAATAAATAGCGCGCGGAATTCAGCAATTGCAGTATTTTAATTTTTCGCGTGAGAATAGATGTCGGTTTAAGCACAGGTGCCACAAGTCATTTACATTTTAATCTCGGGCGAACTTGTGTAACTCTTGTGATTCCCGTATAACTTGGGAACTTTTATAATAATGTTGCTGAAAAATTCATGAAATTCATCCAATTCATTATAATAAAATCGCTTTAATGCTAGTCTCTATTAAAAAATAACTTTTTTCATTAGAGGTAAACTTTGCAGTTTCGCTGCGCCTACGAAATGGATGAAAATTTGTTTTTTTTTTATTTTAGAAATTATTATTTTTCTGTTGAAAGATTCAAAGGTAACACTAATTGATACGGTGAAATATTTTCGTTCGCACTGAATATTCAATAAAAAGTTGTAAATAAATTGACATTTGGCATTCATGCATTAGTATTCAATCCAGGATGCTTTCAAAGATATTCTGTATAGTTCAATTTTCTTAGTATTTTCTTCTTTTGCAGGCGATAAGTTCTTTTACCTTTTTTTTCCTTTTATTCTTCTTGATTTATACACCTAGAGTTCCTTCCTTTTCGTTGCGTCTCTGTTTTCTCTTAAAGCTTAGCCTTTTCTTATTATTACATTTTTATATTTAAGTATCAATTATATTATAGGCAGAATTTACATTCAACTTTACTTATAATTACTGGTATAATTACCTGATCAAAAATGAATAATCTGACTGTAATGCTGACACAATCTCCTAAAAACTCGATTGCAGAATAGAAAAAAAACAATTGCAAGTGAGAAAGAAAATCAATGAAAATCGAAAAATAGCACGCGAAAGCGAGTACACGCCGGTCTATAGAACGTCAACACGACTATGTCAGTGACTTTGCATAAAAGCAGTTAGCGCAATTATGTACAGCGCGAGCTATTGTGCGAGTACTCAAAGCTTCGCATGTAAACATCGAGGGTGCATGTATACCTTCTCTTCGCGCATTGTTTGTTTGAATAAAGTCGCTCTCACACACAGACAATCGACTACTTAATTAATGTACCCGCGCGTCGCTGGACTATACTTAGTTAATGACTGATGCTTATATTCCGATCCTCGAACACCGTTGTAAATATAGTTTACTCAAGAAGAAACTTTTTCGTTTGTTGTTGATTAAAGTGAATTCTCAGAAAATTTCTTTCTAACGGAAAGCTCGAATAAGCAGAACCGCTCGAGAGTTACGAGGCGAGGAATTCGACGAGAGGGTGCAATTTTTCTCCGAGATTGCTGCAGTTGCTTTATGCAGAGATTAAATAAGCAATCATTTGCTCTCTGTTATGCCTCCGGTAATTACACACATGATAGCCGCAGCGCGGTGCCGGTGGTCGGCTATACTGTGCCCGCGCGCACCACCAAAATTGCTTCATTTCTATCGCTCGAACGACTAAGCCCCTATCATCAAGACCGTCGCCGCTTCTCTTTTTTTTTTAGAACGCGAACACAACTTTGACGCGTTTGCTCTGTCAATTTGTTATTAAGAAGTGACATTGGCAATTAAATTGAGGGCGTTGTTTGAACTATTTTCTGCTCCTTTTATCGTTAATTTCTTCATTTCTCTCAGGCCGGCCTGAATCCCTCGAGCCTCGAGTACACGTGTTTACGTCACAGTCTGGTGAGTTGAAAGTGCAAAAACGACGAAACTTCCGGTGCGACCCAACAATTAACTCGAGTGTCGGATTAATGTATCCCCCTCCCCCCCTCCCTCCCTCTTTAGCAGTCTTGACAAATCCGACGACAAGTCGGCCGGCCGGCCAATTAAAACGTGAAAAAGGCGTTCGGCCAAGCAAGCTCATTAGGATTCACGCGCAATAATTCGGAATGCTTTCGGCGTGCAAGTTCTGCGGTGCGGCTGGTTACGCCCGTAGCTCGCGCAGGAAGTTTGCCGCGTTCTCTTCGCATATATACGTGTGTGTGTGTGTGTGTGTGTGTGTGTGTGTGGGCTCGCAGGCCGCGCTTACGTTTCATCGCGTTATCGAGCCGAACTTTCGAGCGGAATCGCGGGCGGTAACGGAGGGAGGCAGAAATAGAGTGGAATCCGGAGTGGAAGAACCGCGAGGTGCCTCGAAAATCTCGCGGAGCGGAGGGCGGAGCAATCGATAAGCCCCGCTGCTGGAAACTCGGCGCGAAGCTGTCGCGGCGGAAGGAAAGAAAAAAAAAAAAATAACTGTTCCCTCTCGCGAGACGCTGACGGCTACCTATATGCGAGCGCGCCACACCGATTGATGGATGATGAAAAATTACGCGAGGGGCCGCGCGCGCGCGAGAGTGGGGTTTAGAGTTGAAAACGAGTTGCGCGTCGCGCGTCGAGCCTCTTTTTATTTCTGTTTGCCCCGATGCCCTCTGGTGAATTCGCAGGGATTAAGGCTGGGGGGAATCGATAGCAGCGACGGGGCTCCCGCTCTCTGTTTGTACGGAATTTTTTTAGACGCCCATTGACGCCGAATTGCCGAATTGATGGGGCGCACTTTTCAAAAAATTTGCCCTGCTACTGATAAATGCTCGACGCTTTGAGGGCTGATTTATGGGGGGACATTAAAAAAAAAAAAAAAGAAAGCATCGCGCGGCAATCGAAGATTTGCCCTGTTAAATTCATTTTGGCAGCGGAACCTTTTCCCTGGGCAAGTTTTAATGATGCTTTATTTTTCGGAGGGGGCAAAATAAGGCCAACCGCTACCAGCAGCAGTCCGAGTCGTACTTCGCCGATCCTTTTCAATTTCGGGCTCTCTCGGAGCGCCGGGAATAAAAAGTGAAAAAGTTTACCGTGGAACCACACTTCAGTCCCTAATAGAATATAAAGCGAAAAAAAGTACATTAAAGGCGGAATTCCGCAGCGGCGGCGCAGATCGATCCCTCTGTGCGACAATTAAATTCGGTCACGCGGCTCGGGCGAAAAAAGAGAGCGAACCTCC
Source organism: Ormyrus rosae (assembly GCA_035047165.1). Classification (NCBI taxonomy): domain Eukaryota; kingdom Metazoa; phylum Arthropoda; class Insecta; order Hymenoptera; family Ormyridae; genus Ormyrus; species Ormyrus rosae. The sequence continues at coordinate 18,352,144 of JAWWML010000012.1, read as the reverse complement.
TCTCTCTCGGACGTGCGTCCGTGCAAACACGGCCGATTTTTTGTCAGGTGGCCCCTCTCACTCTCTCTCTCTCTCTCTCTCTCTTTCTCGAGAGGGGAAGCTATCGGTGACGGCAGGTAACGGCCCGTTTATAGTTCGCAGCAATTTCGTCCTTCGCTCAAGGACTGCGCGCAGGAATCGAATTGAAAAGTTTGCAGGCATTTCCGCGCACGCTTCCTCCCTCTCCTGCAGCCAGGCTCTTGTGCGCCCTTTTTCTCTTTCTCCGGCCGAGTCCTCTGGATCTTGTATCGGGGGCTCGCGAACTTTCCAAAGTCCTGGAGGAAATAGTGGAAATGAGACTGTGGAAATTTCATTTCCCCACCGAGGGAGGAAAAGGTGCACGTGTAGGCACGTAGGGGGGGGGGGTGGACGCTGGCCCCGGGAGCGTATTTACAAAAGGAATACGGCTCTCTCCTCGGTGGAATTTTACGTCTCGTGCCCTGAGTTTATTGTGCAAACAAGATTATTGATTGAAGATAAATAACCGCGGCCCGGCTCGAGATCTCCCCTCCCTTTCGCCGTGAAAATCTGAAATTCAACGCGCATAATCAGAAAAGTATATCCGGGAAGAGGACTCATTGTCCTCGCGACGTACGGAGAGCTTCTCTGAGAAATCTCGGGAACGTAAATACGACCGCATTAGCTTCGACCCTCTTCCGTCTTGGCTTTTTTTATTTATAGTGCATTAAGGGGATGTTTGCGAAGACTTAACGTACGAATATAATACTATAGTGTCGGCAGCCGAGCGATTGTTTTTACAAGGAGGTTACATCGCTTTTACAATAAACGTTTCTAGTAATATTTGATGCATTTTATCCTACCCGCAGTGCAGTATTCCCTTTAAAGCCCAAAGCCGTTTATTAATATTCACATAAAAATTTAACGATCGAATCGTCAACTTTTACAGCCAAAAAATTGGCCAGATAATATTTTTTTTTTTTTTTTTTTTTGCGGCTCTAAAAACTTTGGAGCCACGTGACCGAGAGAAGAGTCTTATCTTATATATTTCGAAAAGCTGCGGCGCCAGCAGCGGGGGACGTCCCGTACGCTTTTTCAAGAAGCCGCGCGGTCATTAAATCGAGCGGAGATTTTTTCGTGCTCTCCCGGCCGTGTGGCCTCCTTTGTTTGTTTGCCGCGGCGCTATTAATTTATCGCAAAATCAATAGGTTTACTACCGCGCGTCCTCTGTTCCGCCGGATATAAAAGTTGGCGCTCGGCTCCTCTCGCGGTCCCCGCCTCTGCCATCCGTTTCGCCGTTCCCCCTCGGGAGGCTCTTATCGACGCAGCTGGAAAGAGCGCCCTGTCTCTATAATATCCGCGCACAAAAGCTCGCCCCCGTGTCATATGGAAGTGAAAATACTTGGGCGCGGGGGGTAATATATAGAGGGGGAATATCGTCGCCCGGCATCTACACGAGGCTTTCCTCCTTCTCTCTTCGGCAATTCCGGCGGAAGCTTTCTCTTCATTTCCCTTCGCGATCGCGCTAACCTATCTCGTCGATTTGTCAACACGCTCGCGAGGAGAGGATAGGGAAGAGGAGCTCCAAGTACTTTCGAGATCGCTGTCGTCCGTCTTCCTCTGTCTCTCTCTCTCTCTCCTCCTCGCTTTCTTTCCCTTTTCTTTGGAGCGCCGCAGTCGTCGCTCTTTGTTACCTCTAAGGTGGAGAGAGGGGTGAGCAGGGATTTTCTCGTTTCTATTTTTCGTACTTTCGCCGCTGGAAAGCGGACCGTTGGGCTGTTATTACGGATAATGATAGTTATCGCGGGAAGAGGTGCTTCTTGGGCTGACTCTTAAGCGCTGCAAATAGCACGGTTGAGAGTTAAAGCGAATTTATGATTTCGAAAAGGGAAATATAAATGAATCAGTTTACAGTTTCATTTCGTCTATATTGAGTTTACGGAAAATGTATTTGTGCACTTCAGCTTGTATTCATCCAGTACTAATGGAAAGCAGACTTTATGAATTAAATGCCATTAGTGTATAGCAATATATAATAACTGGATGCAGTGGCGTGTACGGATTAAATTTGAATGTGATTAAATAGTTAATCCTGTACAAATCCTGCTTCCATCAAACAACCACCATCATTGTGCGTCGACTTTAACCTATTTTATAATATGCTTTTCTGTGGTGATATTTCCAAAATCAAGAGAGTTAAAAGGATGTACTTTATAGAATGGTTACGCTATCAGAAATGTGACAATCAAGCTTTAAACCTGTGAAAAAAACGCAAATTTAGCGATAGAATTTTCAATTTACCGCCGTAATAACGTAATCGCGCCCAAAAAGCTACGACATTGGGCCCGACAGCAACATTCAAAAAGGCAGGAGGCAGCCCGCCTGTCAAGCCCGCGTCGACGTAAACAACCGAGGCGTTAATCGCGACGCTTGGCAGCAGCGGCAGCGGCAGCGGCCGCCGACCGAAATCCGGGCTTCGGTTTCGGCGCGGCGGTTTTCTGGCCCCCGCAGGCGGCAGCGTTTTAACGGGGCTTCCGGCTCTCACGCGGGCAGCAGAGCCATTATTGCCGGCCGCGGGACGCTCATCAATCAGCCATAAATTCGAGGCCTCCTATCCCCGGCCGTCTGCAAGCCTTAACAAAGCCGCCTACTGTTTGCCCGGCCGCCTGTGAATGGGAAGAAACGCTTACGCGGCCCCGAGCTTTTGTGCGCCGCTGATGCGCCGAGCGCGCGCTGAAAACGCACGCTCCGATTCCGCGAGCGGAGCACCAGCCGAGCGTCCCCCCGCTGCCACGCGGACGGGTTAATGTGGAACGGGAGGGTGCCTGGACACGCCTCGAATCTCGCATCTGCGTTGATGAACTCGATGGATTGCGGTGGGGAGTTGGTTTGCTTTTTAAAGTGGCGATTGAGATGTATGATAAAGATTCGGGAGCAGTCTGACCAGAGTCGAAGCTTTTCTACTTGACTGTGTTAAAGGTTGATTATCTTCAACGAGACTACTGACATTTTTTTTATTCTATCTTAAGATTTTATGCGTAGCTTTTTTAAATTATACACTAAAATTCAATTAAAAAAGTACCATTAAATTATTTCTACTAGTTATTCAGTAGTAACTTTGCAATCCTCTCAGTACTTTGATCAGCTTAAATATACTTGGAAACTAAACGTCAGAATAACTACCGGGGGGAACTCCTTACCTGCAATAATGCAGCAAAGGGCCGCATCTGGAATATTCCAAGATGTCTTACCAAAACTCTAATCCCGCGCCCAAGCACACTTTTCCACGCGACACGCACACGCGATCGGAAGCAAAATCCGGCCGGATACGCGGGAAGTCTGCGTGGAGGTGCATAAACAGACGCATTATGCAAATATAAAAGGCATTCGTTGCAGGGCGCCGGAACACAAAGCTTCGTGCAAGAGAGCGCAGGTGCAAATTCTTTGGGGCAAGACAGTCCGAGTATGCGGGACCGCACGCATCGCTCCGGCACCCCAGAGACGTACTCCGATGCGAGCGTGCATACCAAGTCACGACGCCGCGAGCAATCACGTGCATTCTGGCGCGAGTAAGATACAAACGGAGAACCGACCGGCGCTGATTGCGCCTTTAATGCGTCGGCGGCCTCGAGAATTCGATTGAGGGGCAGTTCCGACCGACTTCCTTGGGTTTCTTTCTCCCTTCCGTGATTGTGTAACTTTAGTCAAATACGAATTCCGAAATTCAAATGCGCGCGCTCGAGTTGGATTAATTTTCGACCGGTGAATCGAACAAATTTCGCAGTTCGTTTGATATAGTCAAAGTTGACCCGAAGACAGGTTTGACGGGGCTGCAGTGGCAAGGCGTTTTATTGACTTCCTGTGTATTTTTGATTGATCGCGAATTAATTAGATTTCATGATTTTGATGGATCTGGTATTTGGAAAGTGAATTCAAAACGGCGGTGAGTGATCGTCTGTCAATAAAAAATTTCAAAATTTGTTTCATCTAATCAGGAAGAATTGAATGCAAAATTTTCATCAACTAAATGACTTTTTTTGTCAAATGTCAAAAAAACAAAAATCCATTATTTCGATTAAAATTGATTTCAAAATTTAAATTAAACTGCAAAGACGCCGCCCGGAAAACATTTTTAATCAAAAATTGAATTAAAATTATTAACATTACTTTATGACAACGCTTTTTAATAAAAGTTAATTGAACAACTGATGAACTGATAAAATAGTTTCGAAACTACTTTTTTAACGAAAAATTTATTGCTGCATTTCAAAGTGCCATGCATGACAAGCACCATTTTTGAATTATGAAAATTTAGCCGCCGATGCTCGACCAGAAAACCGTGAAATTTTCAATTTTTCCGTTTCCTAATGCAAAAATCGAATCTTTTATTCAGCGCCTAGAATTTAAAATCGCCTCCGAGGCCAACTTCCTTAATGCTCTTTCGTCTACTTAAACTTCTTAAGAAGTATATTCAATTTCATTACACTTTGCCCAAGGGCTGCCAGCAAAAAATCTTGATTTTCGAGATTCGTTTTTTGCGCAAAGAGTATTTACACTTTTCCGCGGTATTGCGGTGACATTTTACCAAAGCTTTTTTCTCAAGGCTGTCGGCTGCAGAGTTTTGCAGTGTATACTTTTTGCCGATCGTTACGCCTTCTTCCTCTTCGAGAGGTTCTGCTGCGATCACGTAGTTGAAAAAGCAGATGTCCTGCAACAAAAGCGCCCTTTCTCTCTTGTATTTTTAGAAAAAACGTCTCTTCTCTCCGAGATTTCTGTACTTATCATTCGATACTGTTTATTCAGTGACACTTGTTCGATAATCTGAAATGGTAAAAGATAATAGAAATTAAAAAAAGTTCAGCCTTTTTTTATTTTATTTATACTCGAATGTGTATTAGTGAATTTTAATTCAGACTACTTGCAACGACTCTTTTGAAATGGATTAATTTTAAAAATTGGTTCAAATTGTTAAAACTTTAAAAGTTCTTTTTATTTTAATTGATAAAGCATGAGCCGAATGTAATCAAACTTGATGGAAAAAAGTAGTGCACTAGGTTCTATTTCGAAAATCGATTCGACTAAAAACTTGCCAACTAGATTAAATAAAGTTTTACCGATGGTCTCGGTAATGAGTTCTCTTACTTGCCACCAAGTTTATATCCTAATTCCAACGGCTCTCTCCGAAAAAGAAGTGGAAAAAGCCTTGCCGGTAATTTTCAATTAATATTATAAGCCTTTAAAACGTAGAGCTCCACTTAAGTAAGAGCTTTACTTTCACCGAAATAGCGAAAGCAATCTAACGACATCAATCAGCGGAACAAGCGAAAGGAGCGGGCTCGCGCGCAGAGAGGGAAAACAAGAAAAGCCCGAAAGCAGGCAGGCAGGCAGGCCGCGGGAGAGAAGAAAGGGGCAAAAGAGAACAATGCGATAGGATTTTACCGAGCGGAAGCAAGTGGCTCCTACTCTTTTCGCGCTGCATCCGCGACGCACAATGACGTCGCGTCGCGCCTCGTCTTCTCCCCTCTCATTTAGCCTCCTTGTCGCGCTCATTGTCGCGCGCCCAGCGAATTTCGAGAACAATGCGCGCAAAAAAGAGCGACCGCTGGAAGAAGCGACGGAATCTCGGCTCGTTGCGATTATAGCCTCGCGGCTTGCGGAGCGTCGTGATGAAGTGGCCGCGTCGGCCCTGATAAGGGAGCCCTTTTTTCTCCTCCTCCACCTCTCTCTCTCTCTCGTCCCTGCGTTGTCGCTGGCGCACAATGGAAAATACAATCGTTTGTACTTTTTATTGCGCGAGATAAAACACGCGTGATCCTTGACGAGGGCCACTTAGCGACTCGCGAGCTATGGGCTCGTAAATCAAAAAAACCGCGCCCGAGTTCTGCCTGTCGCTCCGAGAGTTGTATTCTCGACGGACTCTTCACTCTCTCTTTTTTTTTTTTGCTTCGTAATTGCTGCCTGGGCTAAATGTAATCGGACCGTTGCCGGCCTTTTCCCAGATTTATGTTTCGTTTTGTTTTCGGCTGACCAAGTCTATTCAATTTATCGAGTTTTTTTTGCGATTGTTAAGTAAAACAAATGCGCAATTTCAATTTCATCTCATGGTTAATTAATATTTTCTAATTTATTTCTGTTTTAGGTGAGTAAGCAGAACTTATTATGTCAGTATTGCATAGCTGGGTCTGTAAGTTAAATTTAATCATTCTACACGTTGCCCTGTTTCTCTTATATAAAATTTAAATTAATGATGGAATTCATATTTACTAAAAATGAATGAAATTCTCACTTTGCTGCTTACATTCCCTATACTCAAAAAGTAATTTTTCAATAAAACTTTGTAATAATTTAACGAAATAAAATAAAATTAAAAAGTAATATTCAAAGAAATTTCTGTTTAAAAAATACTTGGTTGATTAAAAAATATTAAAGTTTTTACTTTAAAAAATTATTCGGCGAAAGCAACGAAAGTTTAAAGAATTTTTAATCTCCTCGAGTGTAAAGCTCGCGCAGACTACATTAGCGCAAGCAGTAATTTTCCGGAAAAAATGTCGAATTACCTGCATCCGCAAAGTGATTGATAGGCGGCCGCTCGAACGTCGAAACCATAAAAAGATCGCGCACCTCGAACGAAAAATCAAGCCGCGGCCTGAAAAAAAAGGCGAGAGCTACGAGGCGGGAAAAAAAAAGAGCGGAGAGCAAACAAACGGAAATTATCGCGCGCGCGCGCCGCTCGGTAATGGGGCCCGAAGCGAGGAAAAAACTATAAACCGAAGCTCGGCGAGTCACGTAAATCAAACAGTTGGAGAGCCGTTACAATTATCGTTGGTTTGCCGGAGTTATGCCGCGGCCGCAATTTGCAGCGCACTCCGGGCTTCGGCTTTTCATTGCCGCGCAATTTCGCGGCGAGAGCGGAGCGAGAGAGAGAGAGCCCGCTTTCATTTATACGTCGGGGGGGCCCTGAGCCTATGTGCTACGAGCGCACTTCTTTTTTTTTATTGTTCGCCGATTGAATGACGCGAAATTTCCGGATCGCGGCAAGTTTGCGAGGGGATTTTTTGATTTTTACCCTCCGCAAGTCTCGAGCTCCGTTTAATTACGTAGTTAATGCGAATTTCGTTGGCCGCCGGAGCTTTTCAGCGGAGAGGCTGAGGATTTGTTTTTTTCTTGCTGAGCTTTTAACCGTTCGCATGAGTGTTTACGCTCGATTTTGGGAAAAAGCTGCGAGTTTCTGTTCTGTAAAATTAGATTTTCAAATTTCCGCTCAACAGTACTCTTTCAGTAGCGTTATTTCTTTAAAATCTATTGTTAGACTTTTCTTTGTTTACAACTTTTATTTACATGAAAAGTGTTGTTTGTTTATATTGTTTCTACGTTTTCATGAAAATAATCACAAAAGCAAGAGAGGCTAAAAAAAAACTTAGTTAAAAGATAACATTCTTAGAAGAGAGGTACATCTTTGTTTATACAGGTAGATGTACACAGTACAAGTTTAGCTCGACCGTGTCTGACAATATAGGTCTTGTTCTACTTTTACAACTTGATATAGTTTCTATTCAGACTGTTATCTTGCGTATTTTCAAAGTGCTATTCATGGTTTTTACCAATTAAAAATACAAACTGATATAAATCATTTGTTATTAGATTAATAATGAAAATAGACTTAAAAGCACATGAAAGTTACACAATGAAAAAGTACGCTTCGCAAGAAATAAAATTAAGTTTTATAGCGCTTTTTTATTTGCCAAAGTAGTGCACTTCAAGCGGGATAAATATTATAAAAGTTACGGAAACGTGAAGAGTTTTTGAGCAGATAAACGGAAATGGATAAAGTACATCGCGTAAAATAGAGCAGCTGAAGTCTCGCAAGTATTAAATTGACCGATGAACTGCTGGAGAATGCCCAGGGCAAAAATAAATTTTTCCCTCATTTTTCCACTCCTTTAAAAGGTGAAAATTTCATTTATTAATAATAGAAAATTAAACTTTAATAAAAAATTCAAAAAATTGTCTTTTCCCTCTTCACAATTTGAACCAGTCGAGATTTAATTTACAAATATAAAAAAAAATCGCTGAACTGTCAAAAGAAAGTATTGAAATGTCTTTTCTGAATTATTGAAAACCAAACGCAGTTAGTTATAAATAACTGTATTCGACATTTTATTACATTCGCAATATTTCTGAAGGAGAAAAACCGAAATATCATTCGAACAGAAATACTTCATAAATCAGAAGCCAGATTTCCAGACTCCGTTAGGAGAAAAAATCGCGCGATAGAGATCAGGCGAGATAAGAGTCGCGGCCGGAAAGAAGTGATCCGCGAGCTTAGCAGGCCCGGGGTGCCTGACGAGAAATTAATATAGTAGCTACCACGGCGTCGCAGCTGCCGGATGCTGTATAACCGCTCTCGGCTCTATATATAAAAGGGTATACACGCGGGGCGCTCCGGATATCGGAGCTTTTGATCAAACAGCGTAATAACTTACGAACTAAGCTCGTAATCGAGGCTCACAAGCTTACGTAAATCGAACCACTGCCAAGATCAGCCTACTCTCGCGACGCTTTTCGGGCAGAGAACGTCTCACTGCTATCCTTTAGTCGACGTCGAATATCCGGCTCTCCCTCCTCTGTATATATCTATGATATAAGTCGCGCGTCAATCGAAACTCGGCGTAAGACTCATCACTGTGCGCTCTCGAGCCCGCGCCTTCCTTCTCCCCTTACACAAATAGCGGCAAGTCATCTGCCTGGCAAATTAGAAACCACCTCCCCTGATGCCTGCATCCTACGTATAGGTGTGAGCCTCGGCACACGTGTGTTTATCATCCGCTGCCGCGGGCAGAGCTAAAGAGACAAAGAGAGATCAATGTCGCTCCAGTAATTTTCCAGAGTACCGCGAGCTAATACTGACTCGACCCCCGATGGATTTAGAAGACATGCCGATCGTTATTTTCTTGAGGACCAATCCGAAATGCGAGCTCTATTAACAATATTCGGACGCTCTTGCGCGTGCATTAAAGGCTTAACTTCTGAGTCTGAAGTGTGCTTCACTCGATGCCGGGCGCGCTGCGAGTTTTCGGTAGACGTGTATATGGGTGCAGTCAAAATTCGCCACTAACTTTATGGTAATAGCCTATTATACACTGGCGGATTTTGGGGCTGATAATTAAGGGGCTAAGATAATACAGTTATTTGTTTAACAAAAGCCGCTAGATGAGCTTTTTGTAATATAAAATATGGTTTACTATTTTTTATTTTGAAAATTCTCAACCGTTGAAGCGGAAGGAAAGTATGTCAAAGGAAAAGTGCTGACGCTTTAGATTCAAAGTGCACCTGATCCTCCACGTCTATTATCTATATGCTTGGTTGCATGCTCATCCTCTAATATTTCGGAAAACTTTGACTATGCTTAGAGATGAATTTGAATCGTACTATTTATGGAGCAGGATTGAATAGAGCCGCAAACTTCTATGAATCTCAATGATCATTATCCCTAAATTGCCGAAGTATTCGTAATTCCGAGTTACGAGTTTACTGAAGTTTTCTAAACTGCATTATACGGCCAGGGGAGATTAATTTTCTTTCCAACTAGAACTGATTTGCGACATTTTCAGCCCCTAATACGTTAGAGTGTTAAATTACATAAAACTTTATTGGATGATTAGAAATTACTTCTAGGATTATGCTAAAACTGGAGGTGGCAATAAAATTTAATTCGTTTTTTATCAAAAATTGAAATTAATATCCTGGATGCCATCCTCGTCGAAAATTTGAAATAAAGTAACCGGTAAATTCGAACTCGCTGTCACATTTAAAAAGATCCTCATCGATAATTCAGTCCTCCATCTTCGTCCGGAAAATAACACGCGATCGGTGCTCGCGAATTCCAAAAAATCCCCCCCCTCCCCCCCATGCATAATCCAACGTGCACTTAGCTTAATCAGAATAATTAGATCGAGTGTATTCTCTCCGGTCCTGGCGTCCCTCTTCAAAGAAGTACGTATATGCGCCAGCGTGATAGATTAAAGCTTAAATCAACTAATAAATAGTATTCATCAACTTCGTTTTCAGAATTAATACCCCAGCTTTCGGCGCCACGCGTATACACGCGCCAACGGCCTACGAAGCAGCGCAAAATTAAAATTTATAATAGATTGCGAGCACTTCAGTTTGATTAAAGCAATTTATTACCATCATTCGTATTACTTGAAAAGCAATTAGCGCTATTGACTTGAAATGCTTGACTTTCCGCGCGTCGCGGCGATGAAAAAAAAACGGGGGCCGCGGATTTATCAACAGGCTCAAAATTGTCCGCGTCATTATCAGGCATTTTGCATCTCTCTTGCGCGCGAACGCATGCACACGTCCGAGCGGCAGCGCAGCCCTGAAATGATGGATTTATTCGCAATAAGCGAATTCTTGCCGCGTTATCCGATAGACAATTTATGCGGGATGAACGCTCGTACGTGTTTTTCGTTCGAATGTTTTTGCTCTTTGCGAATTGCGTTTGCTCCGCGTGAGAAGTCGGAATATCACCTCCTCAAATTGCCGGCTATCCGAAATATTTAAGAACGAAAGCCGAGCGGAGGCGACGAGCAACGAGAAAATCAGCATTTCAATCGGCCCGCCGGGCGGCGAAAAATCGGCAGACTCTCGCGCGCTCATAATACAATAAACGAGCGCGTGTTTAATATTTATCGAGATCTCGTTCCGCTCTCGCACGAATTCCGCACGCGCGAAAAAAAAAGGACGGAGGTACGCGCGAGCATAAATAGCTCGCGCGGTCGTCGCTCGCATATTCATCGCTGGCTGCCCGGCTGCACACACACACACACATACAGCAAGCTGCCGAGGAATGCGAAAATATCGGGAATAGCGGCCGGGCCGCGATTCGTGATCGGAGAGTCAAAAGAAAGCGCGAGAGAGGGAAATATTCCGCGTGCGTGATGCGCTCTCGCCTATGCAGATCAGGGAATTTCCATGGGTGAGAATTCCGCTGCTGCTGCTGCTGGCTGTTGCCGCTGCCCGTGTTATTGTTGTTTTGCCAAATTAACACCTGTCGCTTTTTGCGTTCTCCCCCCGAAGTGGAAGAGAGAAAGAGAAGTTGGGTATTGAGAAAAAAGCACCGCCACGTGGAATATTGAACGAATCGTAACTATCTGTCGAAATCGCATTGGAATAATTAAGTTAAACGCAATGAAAGTATTAATTTTTTTTCAAGTTCTGAGAAACTCGTTGGAGATTAGATAGTGGAAAACAAGTGAGTTTTAATTTTTTTCCCGAGTTAATCTAGCTTTTTAGGAGGAATGTATTTTTATATCTTTTTTAGCGGCTTATGTATATGTATACTTTCATACCTAAGACGGAGTAATATAAATGCGGAGAAACAAAAGTCTAAATTTGTATCCTTTACATGCTGGTACATAGCTTAAAGTACTACTTGAAAAGTGTTACTTAGATTGATCAAAGTTTTTACTCCAATTTTTTCTTAGCAAAAAAGTCAGCTTTAGTAAAAAGCGCCCATAACGCGGACGATTTTAGCTTATTTTTCTATAAATAAAATGCAGATAAAAATTTGTATTTTTCATGTAAATGAAGTGATTTGATTCAATAGGAACTTCATCTTTTTTCGTCGATAAATTTTGTATTGTTATCATTTTAATTAAATTGTTTTTTAATTACATTTTAAACATTTAATTTATTATTGAAGCCAAAATTTTTATTCTTCTGTTTTATTTTTAAGTAATTTTTAATATCTGCAGTGGCATTTTTAATATACAGTGTGTGTCATAACTATAAAACCATTTACTTTTTTAAGAAAGAAAGAAAAATAAATAGTTCATTTGCCACAAATAGTATTACTTACGACTCCTTACTACTAAATGTAATATACAAAAGTAATTTATACATGAAAATCTAATATTTATTTATTATTTATTACACGTATTACGTTATTATTAAAAGTTATAAAAAATACATATTTTTTGTTGTTTCACAACTATAAAACCACCACATAAATTATTAAATTATAAAAATAAAAATACTTGTTTTTTGTTTTTAATATTATATAATTTCAGAATCTTTTTAATTTAGTATTTAGTGGTTCCCCCATTATTTTTGATAACCTCGAAAATGCGATTTTTCATACTTTGTATTAATTTTTCAATGAATTGTTTATCAATTTCCTGCCATGCTTTCAAAACTGCACTTTTTAATTCTAAAACAGAATTATATTGTGTATTATTAGCATAAACCTTTCTAACAAGTGCAGCCCACACGTTTTCAATAGGATTTAAATCCGGAGAGCACGCTGGCCATGATAAAACTAAAATATCATTGTTAGAGAACCAGAGTTTTGTAGCTTTACTTAAGTGAATTGCCGCATTGTCTTGTTGAAAAACTAAATCATCTGCTTCGTGATCATCTAAAAATGGTATAAGATGATCTTCTAGTACATTTATATACTCGGAAGAGTTCATCTTACAAGAAGGGAAAGCAAGACGTAAGGTTCCATGTAGACAGAATGCTCCCCAAACCATAAGGCTTCCACCTCCAAAAT
>JAWWML010000012.1:18284330-18339491 GCA_035047165.1 Ormyrus rosae | reverse complement strand
TCTATTGCACCTACTTAAGTTTTTACGTTTTTTTTCTCAAAAAAATAAGTGGTTTTATAGTTATGACACGCACTGTACATTGGCAAAAATAAACGATAAGTCAAACTAAATATATACTGTTTTTGACGAAAAAAATTTTTATTAATTGGCTGAATTTAATATTTTTTAAAATATGTTTTCCCTTTATACTTATCTTTGAATATTTTTTTTTAATTTCTTCTCTTTCACGAATTTCCCCTATTTCATCCATTCGTTGAAATTATCTCCTTTGCACAATAAGCTTACAGCTGTAAAACAAGCGACAATTCAGGTAAGCGTATTTCATGTCGCATTTTCACGTTTGTTAATTTGGCCCTTTCTGGTGCACTTGTCACATCTGCTTTTTGTTATAATTCATATCGGCAACATGCCAAGCGAATTAACTCAAGCACCAGATATATGAAAATAATTTTCTTTTAAATCGTTCGCAACAATAAAACTTTTTAGGTGGTTGTATGAATAATCGCGAATTGTATACAGTATTTGCTGAATGGAATTAAAGTGTAACACTCAGCGTATGAATGATGGCGATCTAAATGAAAGATAGATGGGGCAAAACTGATACTTTGAACTGACGATAATCGTCATTGAAAGCTTAATCATTCTCAGACAAATGATAAGGCAGAAAGCTATTTTAGATGTAACTTTTACAGAATTAGAACTAAATTCACAACTTCAAAACTTTTAAAAGCGTTGAAAGCTTTTAAAAATATCCTTCGCAGAGAACCCTTACAATTTAAGGTTCGGCGCAAAGCAACTCTTGGCACCTCTTACATCGCGGGCAGAAGAAAAAACTCGGGGAATGTTAAAAAGGCGAAACCACAGCTTAGGTATCCCAAGTTCGCTACGGTGGCCGTCGGGCGAAAAATGCGTTCGCCAACATTCCAGCACTGTTCCCCAAAGCCGCAAATCCGGGCGTCCGAAGAATAGCTCGGGCGCAGTAATAACTTTCGAGCGCCGCCGCGACATTTTTCCCGGGACTCGAGGACGCGCCATCAATTTTCGCCGCGGGAATCAAAGCTCGGGACTCGATCGACTAATAAGAATTTACAGCTTCATTTGTCCGAGCGGCCGAATCGGCCGCTTCTGCATGTCCACGCGGCTGCGCGCGAATTGGGCCGGCGGAAGTGCGCGAGAATCGATTGCCGCCGCCGCACGCAGTAATGCAACTCGACACTCACGCCGGAAACTCGTCGAACTTTATCCGGGGGTCGGGGCCGTTCAAGATTTACAATTTGCCGGCTGCTGCCTCTGCGATGCTGAATCGCGAGGTCTCCCTTCGATGGCTTCAAAGGACCCTCGACCGATGTCCGATCTCGTGCTCTCTCGCCAATTTCGGAGGACGAAGGGAATTCGCAATCGGAGAATATTCAAATTCGGCGGTGCACTTTTCATTTGCGAGGGACGCCGGGTACAAAACTTTGTTGGACGTTTGTTTGTTGACGCCGAGTGAAGCAATTTAAAGTAATTGTTCGCAAGAGAGAAAGAGAACACTTAGCAAGTAGGCGTTTAAATAAAGTTGGAGCTTAATTCTTGTGTACTGCTTTTTCAGAGTGACTTTATTATTAAAAGAAGTTGCGAGCTTAATTACACCGCGCCTTAATCTTAATAATATGTCTGGGATCTTGTCAACATTTCTTCTTAATCAACCCCTAGAATACTTTTACCTAAACAGATTCCTTGCCTCTGATAAATATTGTATATTCGACGGTCTCATAAAAATTCATACGAGCATTTTTTTTCCAAAGCCCCCCCCCACTCTTGTGTTTACGTATAGGTGTTCGAAAATTGATCCTTGTAATTTCACAATCATACGCCCGGCAAAAGAATCGCTCGCGATTAATAATTTCAAAAGTTATACTCCTCAAAAACCGATTAAACCGATTACGTCCAGTCAAGTAAGCGATAATATCTCCCCCGTCAGGTAATCCATTAAGGTTCAACGTTAAGGTTCAACGTGTTACCACACTGTGAAAGTCAATACTGGACACGCGGCATACGGTACGTACACCCCGACAGACGACTGCATAATTAGGAAGCACAAAAGGCCGCTAATACTCATAGAAAAATTTCCTTTCAGCCCGTGCAAGAAAGAAGCTATTCGCAGAATAATTTCGCACCTCCTCGGAGATGAAAACCGGGTCGGCCGCCCCTTCTCCTTTACCTCTCAATGGCGGGGCAAATTTCTCCGTCTACGCATCGGCGTTTTCCCCTCTGGCGGAGCTGCGAGAGAGAGCTCGCAAATTTCACCCCTCTCTCTCCCTCAGCGGCTATTTCTTTTGTCCATACTTGCGGCGCGCGCGCACACACACACAAACGCTCGCCTGTACATCTCGGGGCTCGTCGGCGTAAATTGCTTCGGCGCGCGATAAAGCTCGCAGGCAGCCCAGGCCGGCAACATCGCCCTAATCGTTTTTCCATGAGGTTGTAAGCGCAGCTACGCACGTAACGGGCAGGGGCGCCCCCTTGGCCCTGTGGCCTCCTTCTTCCGTTTTTCCTCGGTAAAAAGGCCAATTTATTTGAGAGACCAAGACAAAAGCTCGCCTCTCCATTAAGACTCGGACGAAGTGGGAGAAAGAGCGAAGGCGCGTGCGAGGCCGAGAGCGGGAGGGAGGAAAATACGTCTCTCCATTGTTGGCGCACGCCGAAGATTTGGAATGCACCGACGGAGCTGATACGACCGATATGCCCCCCCATACTTAGCCGCGCCGCAGCGAGAGAGATCGCGACGGCGTTCGTATGCGGCGCACGCCTTTGGCTGTAAGTCTATTATCTCGCAGGCAGCGCGTCTTTTCCGCAGCTCGAACTCTCGGGGGCTCTTTTCATTTTCGTCGAAAGGAGCAGCGGGCGGCGTCGGCGGTGGCTGCGGCTAAAAATTTTCCTTTCTTCCCGCAGCCGCTCCCCTTCTTCTTCTTCTTCTTGTGCTTCATTCTGCGGCCGAGGCCGTCCTCCGAGTGCCTGCTCGCTTTTTTCGAATTTTCAATTGTTCATTCAGAAGCTCCGGAGAAAATTGAAAATTTTTTTTCACCCGGCCACCGCGTAAATGGATAATCTGCCTCGTATCGATTTATCCGACTGTGTAAGATTAGCTTTCTAGCAATTTTAAAATAACATTATCTCTTATTCGTCCACCAGTAGAATAATGGTACCGAACATATCGACGTCTATTTTTATATCTACAAAATCGCAAGGTTCAATTTTAGGAGAGAAAATTTCATTACCTTACTGCTTTTTAGAAACAGAAATTCACTCCCAGACAAGTAAAATATAGATCTAATTACTTGATTATCTGATTTAAAATGAAGCTGAAAATGAGTTTCACCTCTGGAAAATAATTCAGGCGGTCTTGCCACTTTGAAACATTCGAAAATGCGCTTTGAAAGCTTTGCTAAACAGCCAAATTTACTCGGCTAAAAAGCAGCTACGGAGCGCGCTAAAATTCAAAATAGAAGCGTCGGGGCCGCGCATCGTAAAACATTTAAAGCCCTTAATTCACTTAGGAATCAGTGAAAAGTTGCCTTAACGCAATGAAAAACTGCGCGAAAGGAGCATTCCGCGCTCGCCGGAGGAAGGAGGCGAGCGCGGAGGCTCACTTCCGTATAACACAAAAACATTACTAAAACTTCCGCGCGCGGCGGCGGCGGCGGCGGGGCGCTCGGAAAAAAGAAGCATTAATATTCCCTTGACTCCTGCTCTCTCTCTCTCTCTCTCTCTCTCGCGCGCGCGCACACAATTTGCATAAAATTTGCAGCGCGCGGCATCTCGCGGCTGCAGCGCCGCCGGCAGGCAACGTTTCGACGTGTGTTATATAATTCAATATAAACGCACAGGCCGCCTTTCTCTCTCTCTCTCTCTCTCTCTCTCTCTCTTCCCGCGCGGTATGTATTTGAGTATGAAACCGCAGCAATGCGGCAAAACTGCACGGCGCGACCGTGGAGCGGATGCCGGGATATTTCTCCGGGTATTGCGCGCGTGTCCCTGGCGTATTTCCGCGAGCAGAGGAGAGGCTGCTCCGCACCTACGTGTATTTGTTGTTTGAAAATTGTTTGTTGGGGATTAAGGGCTTCGGGCCAGATTAGGCTCGGTTAAGTTGTTGCGGTGGAGGCCGCCGCCGCTGCCGCTGCTGCCGCTGGCTGCCGGGTATCTGTTTATTCTTTTGCTTAAGCGCCGTTAGGAGGAAAAGTTGCAGATTGCGGCGATTACGTGTATACGCTGAAGGAAGCTGGGCTTCGCGCCGCGCTCTCGGATATATCAAACGCAATTGCGCAGTGTGCAAATGCGGATTATTAGCTCTCGCGTCGGCGGACGGGGGTGTGCGCGCTTTTCATGGAAATTAAGGCAGGTAAATGCTGTTTGTTTCGTAACCAATACGCGTAATCACTTGCGCGAAATGTTCGTTAAGGGGCTAAAGACTCATCGTTTTAACTCATTAAGGCACACCAGCTGAAAGCTGTGGATTATAATTACCGGCGCCGGTCGTACGATGCGAGCTGTACATTTGTAACGAGCGCTTTTAAAGCGAACGATTCGCGCTGCGTACATACCGCTGATAAAGACATCGGTCGTAAGAAAGCAGTTGCATTCGAAACGAATTCAAGAAAGCCGTATTATTAATCTTCATTCATCACGATCAGACGCATTCGCAATCCGTGTATGGACAGGTGTGCCGCGAGGTGCAGTCATTACTTGTCCGGTGGGTAGGGGCAGGGATACGCATGTTCTTGCGACTCTTTACATCGCCGCCGGTGTTACGCATTAGCATTACAAGTATATGCGAGCACGCGATCGGACGGACTCGAAAATAGACTTCCGTCGCGGACGGATATGCAGGCGTGTATGTAAATAAAAGTTCTCCTCGGAGTCGATTTTTGGCGCTTTTGCATATCGCGATTTCGCAGGCGATATGGAGAAACGCGATGAAGCAATCAAACGTTCGAAGCGCGTACTTTTTTCGAAACCCAAGGCGTTCGAGTCGCTCTTAAGACCCGGTAATTTGCTCTTCCTAAACATCGATTTCCAGGCGACTTTGGCAAGGCAGCAGCAGCAGCAGCAGCAACAGCAGCAGGCTCGCATTAAAAACAATAAAAATCCATAAATCTCCGGGCGTTCCTCGGCGAAATTCCGGCCGTATCTGCTCGGGGCTTTTTGCGGGGGCGCTTAATTGTGCGGCACGGCGGAGGAGCAATTGTTCGAGGCTCGGGGGGGCGCGTGTGCATGTATGTGCTCGCGTGATTTACGTCGAGCGAGCGTTTCTTGCGCGGCGGGGATTATGTCGTTTGCAATTTTCGTCCTCTTGTTCTTTTTGCACGTCGCTCTTTCTCTCTCTCTCTCTTTCTCTCTCGTGTAGTTGAGTGGAAATAATTCTCGGGACTAGCCGCTTGTTTATTATTTCGATGCTGCGGAAAAGCCTCGTTATTGCGCGCTAATCGCGGCGATACGTTGGCTGAGTGGCTCTCGCGCCTCTTGTGCGAAATATCGCCTAGAATTTGTAATAAAGCCGGCGCAATAAGAAATTTAATCACTTGTAAATATTAAAACGCCGCCGAGCGTAATTCGCTGAAATAGCTGAAAATTTCATTAAAATTATCGCCGAACCGGAAATGAGTTTTCTAAAAACGAAAGGATTCCCGCTCCCCTTTTTAGAATTCTCTTTTAGTATTTTAACCTTTATGAAGCAGACACTTTTACCCTCATTACATTTATCCTTCTTATTCAAACTGCAATCTCCCCTGAATCAATACAGCAGGCGCTTAAATTCCACGTGAAACCCGAGTATAATTAAA
Source organism: Ormyrus rosae (assembly GCA_035047165.1). Taxonomy (NCBI): domain Eukaryota; kingdom Metazoa; phylum Arthropoda; class Insecta; order Hymenoptera; family Ormyridae; genus Ormyrus; species Ormyrus rosae. The sequence goes on along the minus strand of JAWWML010000012.1, from coordinate 18,333,669 downwards.
ACTCCTTGATCCGAGGCTAATTTTCGCCGGTCCAGAGGCGCGCAAGGAAGCTCGCGCTTTCTCGCGGGAGAGGCGATGTGTACGCATGCACGTTTAGAGAGTGTTTGAGAAAATGTTTGAGCGTCGGGGGAGGTATAGGTCTTCTCGATATTCTCGGGGCAAGCAAAATCAAATTACCGCGCGGTATTTGGCAAGTACCGGCGCCTGTTTGAAAGCTCGCCTTCCGACCGGATGCCAATATGTATATTAAATCAGGAGCGCGCATAGAAGGACCGTGCGAAAACGCGGCTCATTTCCATATCGTGCGCGAAAGCAACTAAGACACTCGCTCCCGAGACATCCGTTCGGTTTACTCGAGGTGCGCGGAGGTGACCGCCGACTTGATTGAACGGAGTAACTTGGCCGACCGGCTTTTTGCTCCGATTCGTAGAACAAGGGATGGAGCGTGTTAATTGATGGCGTATAAAAAAGACTGCAGCGAACGGAGCTATTAGTTCTTTTGCTTTTGTTAATATTTGCCGAAGTCGGTAAAGTGAACAGTGAAAAGGAATGGAAGCTTTTCAATAAAACTGATGTTACAAATATTAAAGCTGAGTTTAACGAACGCTCTGCGTACGTCAAAAGTAAAAATACCGAAAACGAAAATGGCAGGAGATAAAAACTGCGGAATTTCACTGAAACGACCAATTTTTAGAAATGAAATTTGAAGTTTGAAAAAATAGAAATTCGCAAAAAAATGTTCTTTATTTAAATTGTTCACGGAAATTAACGATATCGCCGCTTTGACACACCTTTTGCTCGTTTAAATCCGAATTTTATCGTTAGCTTTGGTTAAAAAGGTTTTAGTAAAAATTCTCGAAATAAACTATAAATAACCTAGCAGTGTTATTAAAAAGATTATATGCCTTTAAATCAAATACCTTCAGATATTAAAAATATTATATACCTTTAAATCAAGTTTTAAAAGAAAAAGTTGCACGAGCTCTTGTAAAAATAATTTTTGCTACTTTTATAAAAGGTTGCCACTTTTTAGAGTGCAGTTTTGAAAAGTGCACGTGTAAACTGTTAGAAAAAGTAGTGAAAGAAACAAAATACCAATTTACCTTGCATCTGAATTCATGCACACTCTATTTCATATTCACATACGTTTTTCATCTATCGGAGAATTTTTGCAAAGTAACGTCAAAATGTCAATTTTTTACATAACTTGGTTAATTTTGTGTTATTACAGACGGAAAAACTAAAACCACTGCAATATAAAATAAAGGATAACATTTTCATTTTATACCTTTCTATAGATAGGAATTGAATAAACTGATCCAAGTTTTGTCGGTACTCAAAATGCAACAAATCGCTTCTTTCGAAACGTGAAATCCATATCCAACTATATATTTTTCTATTCAGCTTTTGAATTTCTCTTTCAAGAGGCAATTTATGGCCTTTAAAATTATTTATCGAAAGTTGCAGATTAAACGTTATCTGGCCATTAGTCAACCGTCATTGAAAACCCGTCAATGCGCAATATCTTGTCCGAAATTTTATCAATTACGTTGCTTATCAAGATGCGATGCATTCTCGTTCCATTATTTCGCATTTCCATGTAAATAAAAAAACGACAAAAGTAAGTAATTTCGCAAAAACATTACGCGCGCGATTTACGAGGACGACCCAATTACGTAAGCAAAAATTTGCCATAATAATAAAGAACAAAAATCAATAATCAATCTTGCCGGTCATTACTGCTCGACGTAAACAGCAATTTTCCCTCCATAAATAAGCGAAACCGAAATTCAGCGCGCGCCGAGCTCTCTGAAAACAATTTTAAAAAGTCGCCAGCGCGACATAAAGCTGCTAACGGCCTGCCAAAAGAGAAATTAATATTCAGATTTTTAAGCCCCCCCTCCTTCCGCAGTTAGTGAAATTAAAAAAACTAACGGCTCTCCCGCGCCCTCGAATAATTCATTCACCCCTGCCTCTGGACCGAATGTCCGGTCTGCGGCGGCTTTCGAAACCAGCCGCTTTTCGTCGGCCTCCGCTCGCTCTCCATAATTCTCGCTGATCTACGCAGATATAACGGCTTAATGAAGGTCACAGGGCATAAATAAAGGCGGTAAATAAATATCCCTGCACGTGGACGATATTAGCGTGTAGATGGATTTTGTCAATCTAATATTAGACACTTTCTTTGACGTCCTACTGAAAGCACGTAAACACATTCTTTATACGAAGCGAGCAGTTTTTCGGCGATCGATTTTTCATTCCTCCGCAGAGAACATTCCGGTTTATTCAAATTTTCGAAAGCCCCCGAAAAAACTCGAGAATATCTTTCTCCTAAAATAGCGCTGTTTGAACCGGCGCGTATAATTTCCCAGAAAAATAAATTCGAGCGCGCTCCCCTCCACCCGGCTAAAAAAATTGTATCCCTCGCTGGAGAACGCTCGCGTGAAAAAATCTGAAAAATGCATTACAAATCTCCGCCTTGCCGGCGGCGCTGGCCAGGCGTCGGAATTCCTCCGCGCTGCAAAAGTGCCGCGTTCGTTACCGCGGTAAAGTACGTCTGCGCGTAAACACGGCCGCTCGTATAAATTTGGCCGTGCAGCGTGTACAACGCCGCGGCGCGGCGCGCGCTCATATTCTTCTCGTTCGTCGGTGTAATTAACACGGCGACGGAGGCGCGTTTACCAGGCGGCGAGGTCGCCGCTTGCGACTAATGCAGGCGCGCTCTTATTTGCAGGCCGCCGCTGCCGGAGTCGCTTCTCTCGCTCTTTTAAATAAATCGATTATCGATTGCCGCTAAATATAGACGCCGCATCTCCTCCGCACCATGGGCCGGAAGCTCTACGTGCCCGCGAGAGGCTCTCCGCTTTTCATAAGCGTCGGCTGCTTTCTTTCTCTCCCTCTCTCTCACTCCTTGGCCCTGGCTTGTAAGGAGACCTGCCCTCCAAAAAGGCTAACAAATAGCCGCCGCTGGGTAATACTCGGCGCGAACGGCTGTTGCGCGCGCGCACTTTAGCGGTGTAATGAAATACGGCCTCATTAGCGACGTGGCTGCGGTGACGCTAAATTTTCCGACTTTTAGGTTAATGCAAAAAGGCGGAGTTGTCGCGACCTATGGAATTTCCTTGCTCTCGTTGTCGTCGGGCTATCGGGGCAACCTGTTGTTTATGGGACCTGGAAAAGGGGGGATTTTCGAAAAGTGCTCGCCGCTTTTTATCGCGAAAACTTTAATGTGCTTTTGATAAAAAAAGAAGCACATTTTTTTAACTTTATCTTTACTTCCTCGAAAATGTAGAACATTTTTTACAGAGGAATTTAGTTAGAAACTAAAAAAAGTTTTAACAATTCCTTTTGCGAGGCTGCATTTCTCGAAACCTGTAAAAGTTCTAATAGTTTAACGTTTCAGCGTTTTCTCCTGACTCGCGCCGTCATTGCAGTCTGCCAGTATCCTGTACCTAATAGAATTAAGTTGGAGTAAGTTACATTTTGAGTGATAGCTGTTATTCAAAGTTCATCAGTTCTTGGAACTTCAATGGTACTTCAGATTGTTAGGCCATTACAAGTAGGAAACAGAATATTAATTGAGCATGAAATTGAGTCGAAATTTGACGTGAATGAGAATGATTAATGAAAACGACCAATTATCCAAATATCTTGAAGGTTAAAGTAACTGTTTATAATGTTTCTAGTGCCGTAGGGTAATAACAAGTAATCTTATTTTCCTCATGTAAGATTATTATCTTAAAACACATAAAGGAATTTCGTAAATAAACTAAACGCCCTCGTGAATAAAAACAATAATATAACAGCCTCGGAAGGACGAAGTTCGTGTTTGCAGTGTTGGCCGCTTGAAGGGGTTCCCCTCTTTATGGGTGCATGGAGGTGTACTAGAATGGCTTTGACCTAATTTGTTTTTAAATTTAGCTGATATATATTCGACGTGTATTGCGGTCGAATCGAAAAGCTTCCCTTCGGGCTGGAAGCCGCTTAATTGCAGCTCAAAAGCTTGCAATTGCTTAATCATCAATTAAGTATCACCAATTGAAATCATACACATTTATCCCTTTGGAAATGATTTTAATCAAGCGAAACAACATGCCCAAATTCCTGAAACCCAAAATTTGTTTCTTTTCAAGAGGCAGCCCCGCAACGAAATGAACGTATACATATAAGTAACGACGAAGCAGCAAGCACATCTCCCTCGCGCGAAACGAGCACTAAAGAAAGACGCAGGCTTGCATCTCCTCTTCTCGGCGATGCAGCAGCAGCCTCCCTTTCTCTCGTACAACAGGCCGGCTCGCATAAAGCCGAGGGTGAAGAAGCGCGCGCCGTGGCGGATCCATAACGGCGCGCTTGCTCGCGAAACTAGGACTAACGGATTTGATCGGCCGCAATGCGGAACGAACGAGCGCAAACTTGGGCCGTTCGGCCCCCTCGATAATGATCTCGCGCTCGGCGGCCATAATCATTGACTCTTAAAGCCTCCCCCTCCGACTCTCTCTCTCTCTCTATCTCCGGTGCCATGTGTGTATGCACGCGCGCGTGCACTTCCGGCGCAGCCTTACTAAAGCCAGCGGGGCGATATACGTTAGCGAGCAAATGGCCCGATAGCGCGTCGCGATACCTGCCGAACTCGAGCTCTCGCTCAGCCGCGCAGCCAGCCCGGCTAATCCATATTTGTTCGCTGTCGAGTCTGCGCCCGGATAAGCCGCGCGCGCGCGCGCGCGCGTTTTTCTCCTCGGGAAACCTGCAGCTGCTGCCGCGGAGTGAAATGGAGTCGAAGGGAATTCTTTCGCTCGTTTACGCTTTATCCGCGTTAATTTTTCAAATGTTTCTTTTTTTCCCCGGCAGTGGGGAGAATATAACGAATGGAATATAAGAAAAGTTATGTGCGCGCACGGCTCGCCCGACACTTGCGCGTTCTTGATTCATTCAGAGGGCAAAAAACGCGTTCGTTTAAGCTTAAAGCAGAGAGGCGTGCGCCATTTAAATTTCCCACTCACTACGTCCACTCCTCATCTTTCTTTTCACGCTCCTCTCTTAGCTGAGGCTGCCTCGACGCTGACCTCTTCTCCTTGGCTGTTCCCGTAGCTGTGTGCGTGCGTGGGTGTGCGCTCGCGGGGGTGTATATACGGCAGTACCGACGGCCATTAAACTCGTGGGAACGCCGATCCCGGGCATTAAAACTTCAGGGCGGAATTAGAGCCGAGGAACGCGGCCCGTTATTGCACGCCCTCGCACACATAGCGGGGCGCGAAGTGGGAGCCCAGTGTGTATAATCAAAAGGGAAAAGCTAAACGACCGGAGGTGCGCTTGTTCTTTTTTTTTCTCTCCGTCTCTCTCTGCCTCAACTCTCGTTCTTTCGCGAATACAGGCTGAGACTCGTCGAGAGGAATGCAAGTGGAAGAGGCTGGACAGTCTATTTAGCAGGCGACGAAATTTCCTGCTTCAGGAATTTCAAAGGCTGCTTTATTACTTTGAGATTTTTTCAGACGGAAGCCTGAGTGGTTAATCTTTTTTGTGCCTTTAGCGCGCAGCTGCGGGTTATTTAATATCTAATTTTATCCTGCCAAAGGTATTATTGAGAATTCGCTTATACTCCTTTGAAGGAATTTTTTTTTTTTTTTGAGTTTGCAGAAAATCTCGATAGGAATATAAGGAACTATAAACAAAGAAGTTCTGATAAGTAATTTCAAATCTTTTCAGTCTCTAAAAAAGTGAGAATGTTAATCTTCAAACTTTCATGGGTCTTACTAATTTTACAGTCTATCTACTTTTTGAACTTACGTAGACAGTTTCTGGGCTTGTTAAGACTTGTAAAACTTTAAAAGTTGAAATAAAACACCTTCGCAGTTTTCTTATATTAGCTTTTAACGAATTTTCTGGTAAAAGTAAATATATAAAGATCTAATTTACGAATAATAACTTTTTCACAAATATTTATCAGCCAAATATTTTCCTCAAAATAAAAGTTTAAACGGTCAATATAAATTATCCACGGATAATTCTTTTCGAAACTCCCGCTTTTCCAAAACGCTTGACGCCAGCGATGAATAAAATTAATTGCTCGCGCTAAATCCGCAGATGATTCGCAAACTCGGAAAAGCACCAGGCACACACACCTTTGATCTCTCGGGTGTCTTTTTCCCCAAGCGCCCTGGTCGATGACAGTGATTGCCGAAAAACGGGGTCTTGAGCCGTTTTTGACCGACTTGCTTCTCATCCGACCCTACATCGAGGTCAAAATGCCCCCGGGAAGTAGGAGAATCGAGGAGAGAGGGATGATCAGAGCCGCAGCCACTCCTTTTGTGCTCCATCTTTCGAAAGCGTCGACGTTCCTTTCGAAGAAAAAATAAAGAGAGAAAGAAAGGCCCGGAAACTAACCCGCGACGTCACTGATGTTTCCATGATGAGGGGAAAAGAGAACGAGGAGGATAGACGCGTTTCGATTCGGGCTGTGTAATCTTTTATCCGAACCGAATTCTCGCTTGGTGATTGAAAATATACTCTGTTGCGATATTTAATTTTTAACCTCAAATGCTAAGCTTCGAATTAAACAATTCCTGGAGCATACCTAAGAATTTATTTCTAGAGGTAAATGATGTAGGATAAATTCCATCATTTAGTCTCGCTTATTCAGCAACGAAAGTAATTGCGTTAGAGCGATCCAATTACCCAGCAGAGAAGTAGAAACATCCGAGTCAAATCAGACATCCACGTAGCAGAAGAACCAACTTCGTTAGCTCTCCGCAAACCCGCTTAATCAATCATAGCTCCTTTTTTTCCGTCACATCACCCCTCCCGATCCCTACCCCCACTCCAAATTACGAATTAAGGCACCAACGTATCTCTAAAGACTTTCAAGCGACCGCGCAGCGGATTAGTTTAGCCGCACGCGAAAATAAAATTTTCAAAAGCTCAGCCGCGCGTAGGAACATTGGCGTGTTGAACTTTGGCCCCGGCATTATCCCCCTTATTCATCTCTCGACGGTGACGACAACGACGACTCGCTGAATTTCCATTCAGAGTGCAGCCGTGCGCGGCCTTAGGCTCCGAGGAATACATCTTAAAGAGGGCCACTTTATATACTCGGCGAGGCGTATGCGTGCATAAAGGCCACTTTTCGGCACCCCCCCCCCTTCCCTTCGCCGAGCTTTGTTTGACTTTTGGGAGCTTGCTGCTTCGGCCCAGTTGGCCTACTGACTTTTTTAATCGCCTGTCGAACTTGAGATTTGCCTGTAAACTTCTCTTGAAAATATTTAACGGTCTATCGATTAGGTTTAATTTTAGTTGCTGAAAACTACTGAGCCAAAGACATTTTTAGAAAGTTCAGTTAGCTATCTATCGGTCAGTACCTGAGACAGGAAAATCGACCTATCTCTTATATGGATTCAAAGTGACTTTACAAAAGCTGAAGAGAGTCATGAAATATTTATGAAGTGTTCATTTAAGGAATACCGCCGAGAGTTTTTTCGCTTTGTTTTTAGACTCCTGAATAATTGCTGATATGTTTGACACGTACACTTGCATTATGCGAACTTTCTATTTGGATTAATTAGCGAGAAATAAAATTACTGAAATAACTAGAAAAGTAACTTTGTTTGTTAACAATTTATGTTCATCTGGAACAAGAAGATATATAAAATAACTTATTTCATAAAATATCAAAAGGAATTAAAATCATTGTTCTCTATAGAAAAATAAATTAATAGTACTTTGCATAAAGCAATTACAATTTGCAAACTCTAAAAATACAAACGTTCTCGAATTCTGCTTTCTCAAAAATTCTTGTAAAAACACATCATTTTCGCAACATTTTTTTCTTTCCCATCATCCTGAACTGGATTACGCAACGCAAGAAATTGCTATTACTCTTATCAGGCCAGCCTCCTCACCGCTTCGCGAAACTAGTTATTTGTACGCGGATGAAAATATACAGCCGGCATGATTAGCCCCGTCCTTGGGGAGATTTCGAGCTTAAAAATGTATTCAGCGGCCCGGCGCTTTTCCCGCTTTTTATTTAGCTCCCTCGCTCTCGAGGCAGAAGTCTTTGGGAAAGCCTAATTCGCTCCGGATAAGGCGCACGAACTCTCGTGCCTTCGTCCTCTCCCGCTGATTCATCGTCGCGTTATTTGTTATGGCGGCGACCTTTCGCACCTTTCCTGCTTTTTTTCTTCCCCCGCCTCTGCTTATTCTTCAGCCCTTCTTTGTTTGCTCTGAACGCGTCCATTAGTCAAGCGTATCGGTGAAAACATCGCGTTTGTGTACTAATTCTTAAATTAATACCTTCCCAGATAATTTCATGTTTCTTTTTAAATGAAAGATGTATTGCAAGGGATTTAGATTTGATTTACAATCCAGGCTGTGCCGGACGGAAATGTATTTCATGATTATTCTTTAAGTAGTAAAGATTAAGCACTAAGGAGCTACTTACAAGCTGAGTTATAAATTATTTCCCATGCTTTTACTCCGTCGTCAGAGCCAGAAGTGTATCATTGTTAAACACTTCGAAGCTTTGGGGAATAAAAATCGTTATTGTTCTCCTCTTTAAGTGTGATTTTCCGTGTTAGTCTCCAAATGATCTTTCGCAATGATCAAAACGAATTTTTCATGCTTGTCTCTAAATCTGTCAAAATGATAAATAATTACTTTATCCGATAACGATAAGTCATTTTTTTCATGTAAGTGAATATTTTCTTATCCGCTATTGAATTTCCATGTGATCCGGTTACCATGTTTTTTTTTTATTAAAAATAGCAAGAAAATGAACTTCAACGTTCACTCGATATCAGCTTGACTTGGCTGTTTGTATAGCATTTTTTACTTAGTCATACGGTACTCTAAGAAAGCAAATTCAGTAGGGGGTCTTTTAATGGAGCGTGAAATGGAGAACCCATAGAATAGGCAAGAGCCTAATTTAGGGATAGTTTAGCACTACACATTGTATTACGGCCACTTCTTCCCGAAGCGAGGGGAACAAAATTCCACTGTGCCAAGTCGAAAAAGCGAGTAAATTAAACGCTCGGCTAACCCCGGAATGTAAAGGATGGATTACCTTAATTTTTCGCGGGAATCTTTGTCGTTTGATGAAGCTGTTTTCTTTAATAATTACAAAGGTGATTGCCCCTGAGCTCCAAACCCGAAATGTATCTGTACACACTACTTTTTGGCTACTCCGCGGTTACAGTTAAGAGAGCACAATTATTTCAGTTGTGCTTGTAGGCGACTGTCAAAAAGAAAAATCATTGCGTGTATATCGAGAGGTTCGATCTGAAAGGCAGCCTCTAACCTGTATATTTTTTAACCCGTGATAAAATTCGGCCGATGCCTTATCTCGTATAGAAAACAATTTGAAGCGTGCACAATGCACATAAATAATGGCCGCGGCTCGGGGCTGGCCTTCGTGCGCAGAGTGTTTGCCGAATCATTGGGCTCGCCGTCAGATCGCCGTCAATTTTTCACCCGGCCTAAACACCATCAGATACCATCGATGAAAAGCCGCTTGTGCGCGCGCAAGCGCACGAAAACAGACCTCTCCCGCTACTCTGTCGCGCGCGCGCCACCATATAAATAATGAGCTATTCGCGCATAAGTAGGGCAATTTCCCGGGGCAGCTCGGCGCTCGCGCTTCATAATTCAAGCGCGGCGGAGGCTCGCCCCGACAATTGTAATTGAAATTGACGTTGATTCGCAGTCGCGCCGAGCGGATCTATATCCCCCTCCCCCTCCCTCTCCCCCGGATCCGAGTGCGGAGCGGCGCAGCGAAAAACGCCTGGAGAATATTGGGAGTCAACGGCCGTTGCGGCGGCGGCGGCGGCGTCTGTCGCGTGCCGCGGGCTCGCTAATCGGCCCATTCGTTATTTATATATACGGACGCGCGGGCCTTTATTACGGCTCTGTCGAGGAGTGTAGCAATCGCTTTTTCTGCACTCTCGGCCGCGAAGACTCGCTCTTTTCAATGCTTTATCCGGCTGACATCGGAATTCCAGGCACTTCTTCGTACAGTGTATATACGAGTGTGCGAGTGCTGTCGTGCACGTCGAAGGGGTGAATTCTGTTCCGTTACCCCGGGAAAATTGCTGCTACGACTGATTTGTTTATGCGCGAAATAAGAGGCCGTCAGTGAACTAATTTATAATGAACATTTTATGAAAATTCATTAAAATCTATTTAATCTTCCGGGTAGCGCTTACCTTAAAACGCAGCGTTATTCGCGCCGCGGGTTTTTCGTTAAAAATATTTTTAACGAGGTCATTCAACGCAAACTCGCACGTTCTCATATCAACATAACGCGTAAACGTAAATGCGACCGCAGAGCGAACTCGGAGAGAGAGAGAGAGAGAGAGAACGAGCATCCGAGCCGACGAGCTCCAACTCGCGCGCGGCTGAACAACATTCACTTACCTAAACACAAATACAAACAGACGCACCGACTGCACGCATACTAAATCATTTGCGAGTGCGTTCAAATATGTATATTAACACGCAGGCAGACGGAACGCACTGCAGGCGCACGCGCGAGGAGAAAGAGCAAATGCGCGGGCCGCCGCGGCAATCACTCGCAACAAGGACTCGTCGAAGGGGCCGATGGTCCGCCGCCGCCGCTTTCGCGTTCGATTAGTTTTTAATGAAGGGCCGGGCGCGCGCGAGAGCGCGGGAGGGAGGAGGCACTCCGGAGCTGCGGTGCGATTTAATTCACTCGGGCGTAAGGGCGTAAATTATTCGCGACCTCCGCTTCCGACTAGTCGGCAGTTGGTTCATTTCTCGCGAGCGCGCGCACCCTTTTTCCCCTCCCTCCCCCGCGATCGCCGATGCAATATTCTGCGGCGCATTGTCGCTACACACCGCGAGTGCTCCGCTTTTTGTTAAACGCGGCGCCTCGAATTTAGACTGCTTTCGGATATTTTTAGAACCGGCTCTACTGCCTAATCGAACCACCCGATGAATATGGAGTAGGCTACTCGTAACGCTCGAGTCCAAGCAGTGGGTCTAATTGTATGATTAAGGGAGCGACTATAATTCAAGCGGCAAATTAAGCTCGATTTTTCGGCTTTAATACTTTACCTATCGGCGTATAGTTTCTATATAGGTCATCAGTGAAGGTGATCGTTACGTAGCTATATAAGTGTCATTAGCATGGTTATATTTATCCTTTAGCGCTAATCAAGGCCGCCGGCATTTTGCTTTTTATACCCCAAGCACGTGTCAACTTTTCTTATTTGTTCGAGGTAACGGTAGAACTTGTAAAAAGCTCGTGAAAAAAAGTGTTTTGTTACTCGCAATCAACATTTGGAATCGGGCCATCGCATCGAACAATATGCTTTATTCAAACTCAAATACGCCGCGAAAGAAAAAAAACGACGATAAAGAGCGAATCATTTTTAGCTTTCCTTCAAATTATGAATTTCGTCAATCCGCAAATAATAAGAAATAATAAAGTACACGCGAACATTTCTGCCGGCCGGGCATTTCGCGCATTCATTACTCCAAAGTGAAATAAATCTCTATTCGAACTGAAGGGGCGAATAACTAAAATCGCCGGCTAACCTTTGGAACTCATTACTTAAATTCAGCACTTCACACGCCGGCCGCTCGGGGCCATTACGCGAAATTAACCGGCCACCGAAGAGGAGAGAGAGAGCCTTTAAATCACACTTCCCCCCGCCGAATTCGAGCGCTCCATCTTAATCACAAGACACGGCCGGGCTCGTCGTCGCGGCCCGCCAATAACGCCCCGTGATTTAACGGCGGCCCGTTGTAAAAAGCCCGCGCCGTCGTACAGCCAAGTCGCATTATGATTTCGCGGGGCCGATGGGGGGAGAAAAAGCGCGGCACGTAAGAGAGAGAGAGAGAGAAGAGCACATCACGCAGATGGGAAGTCGTTAATTCAGAAAGCCGCGATAAATCCTTGTTTCTTCCTAGCGGAAGGCCTACTACACCCTCGCGCGCCATTCATCGTCCGAGGAGCAGCCAAGCGCGCGAGTCTGTTTATCCGCACGTGTGTGTGTGCGTGCGAGCTTTTTTCGGGCAAACTTTTGACCACGCGCGAATGGCTTTATTTTTGTTTGCACTTTCGTAGATCTGTTTGCATTTGCCGGGGAAGGTGGCAAGTGCCTCGTGGCGGCCCGTCAATTTGCCCGGCGCTAATAAAAAATTGTGGCGCTCTTTATTAAGCGCGATTCCCGGCGGACCGACCATCGAACCGGTGTTAATAAATGCGAGGGTAAGGAGAGGAGTATTCGCCGGGTTTTTGTGCGCGCGCTGCCCCGCGCTTGATGAGCTGGCGCGAGGGCTTTTCTTGCCTTCCTCGTTTCGAGCGAGTTTCGGGAAAAGAATTATGGCGGGAGGATGCGCTGATTTATAAGTGGTTTTATTTCGCCGGGCGTGGAATGCGTTGTAAAAATGGAAGAGTGGGTGATTCATGGGGGAATAGTTTAATAAATATAGTAATTGTTTTTATTTTTACTTACAAACGGTTAATTGCAATTAAGATTCTTCAGCTGGTTTGAAACGTTCAATTCTACATCTTGATGCGTGCAAAGTTTCGTGGTAAAATTCTAAAAATGATTAATCAAGTGGAACACATTTACGCAGATGGGCAGATAAAACATATATATACTTAGTGCGTTACACTGTCATGGCTGTGACAGGTCCGTAAGTTATAGTAACCACATTCTCTCCGCCTTGTTTTTATTTGATCATAAAGATAATTGGGTTTATAACTCGGATTAATATCTTGTTGACCCTAATTATTCTTTTAACACTCTCTGAACTTTGAAAATTACGCTTTTTCTTCGACTCGGCTCTTATTGATTTTCTTCAAAGAAAAAAAAGGACGCGCTTCTCCTTTTAAAATCAGTCCTCTATTGATGAAATTTAAGTCTCCGCTTGAGCTACAATAAATAACAGCATTAGTACCTCTTCAATAAAGACTTCATTTGGCAGTCTTATCGTAAACATCGCGCCTTTAAAAATCGTCCCCCCCCCCGAAAAAAAGTGACGAGAAAAAAAAAACTCTCGCCCGACGTTTCCAACAGATAATAGACATATCTCCCGTGTCCTCATCTCGCGCTTCCCCTCGATTCTCTCACCCCATCCACTCGGCTAAAAAGCGCGCTTTATCGCCGATCTTATCATCGGCGGCGGCACGGAACTTTATGAAAAAAGTTTAGAGCGACAATGGCATATCGGACGTTAAAAGGGAGCTAAAAGCCGTGGCTTAATCGGCGCTGGCTGCCGAGATGCGGTTATGACACGTGGGAATTGCCGGGGCTACGTGACGCGGAATCGGAGAGCCTTCTTAAAGGTAAAGGCCGCCTTAATGCCCCGGCTTATGACGGGCCGCCGACCAAAGATTGACTTTTATTCGAGGCCACTGTTTTCGCACCTCCTCGTTTTATTGCTCTTAGCTTGTATTGCTCGGCGGCTGGAAATTTTCAACTGCCGAACGTTTCTCCGTAGAGCTCATTGGCTTTATGGTAGATCATGATAACGACGTGTATTATATTCCTAATGTGATTATTTTCCGTATTTGAGTGTCATGTGGTTTGTTTTATTTTTGTTTCAGGTGAGTTCAAATTCACTGGTCTTCCAGGTTCGTAAGTAAACGAGTTTCATTCAAAGTACCATTGAAATTTACAGATGAAAAATAAAAAAAGAAACTGTCGTTTTAAATTTATGTCAAATATTTATAACTTAGTTGAAGGTGTAAGAAAATTATTGGCTAATGAATAGCTGCTTATAAATGTAGGACATTATTTGAGAATGAAAAACTATTTCCACAGCACGCAAATTCGTACTTTAGTAGGTTAAAATTATTACGTTACACCACAAGGCGCACTAAAACAGTCCAAAAGCAAAAAAGAAAAAAAAATGCGGATAAATAACTGTTATTATTCAGACGGAAATAGGACATGTGCAGAGGCAATTTCGTAAAATTGAATATTTCGGCTCTGGCATAATGAATACAGAGGAGCCCTGTAACGGCAGCAATTGATGTATCGTAATTTTAGTACTAAGCGTATACCAATATCCGCAAGTTCGGGAGCCCGCAAGAAATTAGACGTTTGTATCGGAGAGAGCAGCTGCCGTACGGGGAGTATATAGCCGGGAGCCCTGCCAAGGCAATAGACATAATGAAGCCAGCTCAGCAAAAAGTATTATGTCCTATAAACTACGGGAAAGAACTTGACATTCGCCAGATACGGCTAATAATGCACGAAAATTCGGGAGCCCTTTATCGGAACGATAAAAGCAATGTCCGAGGTTGAAAAGTTCCGATAGAAACCTCGAAAAGTGTGGACAGATGTAAAAATTGTACGTAGACGCCGCGAAATAAGAGCGGAGTTAGATACCAGATATTCCATTGTCCGCTAGAGAGCGTATCGTCATCCGCCAAAAACGCCCACTTCCAGCACGTAAAAACGAAAGCAGACCGCGGCAATGGGGATGCGGAATTGTCACAATTACGTGCACGCGGCCTGGAACGCGAGCGAAGACAAGAGCTCGGCGCGTTAGCGCATATCATTATGAAGTCGCTGCCAGTGTACAATATCTCGCTCAGCCGCCCTTTAGAGACAGGCGAACGTTACCCGCCGCGCGCCCCGAGTATATTTCGCTGTAGCTTTGTCTTTGTGCAGGCGAAGCCCTAGAACGGGGTATACCCACCGCTGTGCGCTCTCTCTCTCTCTCTCTCTCTCTCTCTAGCCTGCTCTATCTCTGGCGCGCGAAATTGAAAGCACCCGCCGTTTTCAAAGTTCACCCACGCACCGCGCGGAGCATCTAATTATCTCGATGTGTATTTGTGCGTTTGGAGAATAGGTGAGAGCTTCCGGCGGCCGCCGCCCGTAAAATATACCTACCCGAGTTCGCGATACGACGCCGAGGGGAATTTCAGGAGATGCACGCTGACGTGCGCGGCGTATCTGCACTCTCGCGTGACGCTTCTGTCTATGGCTGACCTTTATTGTTTATCGGCGATTGACGAGCGCCGCTCCGAGCTCGTAAATTTCAACAATAAAAATCGGTCTAGCGTTTCGATTATTAGGCGATTAATCGGGCGAAATTAAGAGAAGAGATCATTTAATCGACGATGAACAGCGAGCGTAGCTCGACTGTCCGCGTGTTTCTGATTTCATTCTCATTTTATTATCCTCGCTGTATCTCCATAATCGTTTCAATTAGCACCGACGGTTATTGATCAGACAAAATCAAATCGTATCACGGGGAAAGAAGGTGTTAACGATCAATGGTAAAGACGAAAAAGAACGGTCAACTCGCGACTCGACTCAATTTGCATTAACGCACCGAGGTGGACTAAGCCGTAAAAGCGCCTTCAGCCAAAGGGCAAGGAGCCGCGAAGATCTCCGGGAGTTCCTCGGGTTTCCTCGGGGGGGGGAGAGCGCAGGATAATTCACGGGGCGTTCGCTTAGCTTTCCGTGCTATTAAGTACCTCATCAGGGTGCAAGTTCGAGCGTCAGTCATTGACACCGGCCCGAGGAGGGAGCCGAGGGCCTACGGGCGTTTCTCTTTGTACGTTATAGCGAGGAAGGAAGGGTATTAGTAGCGCGGCACGACGTTAGGCGCGAGCGCGCGGAACGATCACGCGACGACCCAATTTCCCTCCCTCCGGCCCCCCTCCTCGCCCTCTCGGGCAGAGCTTTCTTACACCGCGTGTGCGTGTGCACTGCACTCGACGATTCCCGCGGCCGCTGCTCTTCTTTTCCGGGGTTTTGCATTAAATTTCCCGGCTCTCCGGTGAATTGCTTTTTTCAGACGGTCGATACATAGTTCTCGGGTTTTTTCGCATTTTGCAAAGGAAATTTTTTTGGCAAAGACGACGTTAATTCGACGACGAATTCAGTTTTCACTATTTTCCTTAGGTTATTCCGGAATAATTGCTGTACAATTAGACTCGAAACTGCTCGGCGTGCGCTAACACTTCGTTCGCCGAGTCAAAGCAGTTTCGTGCCTCCTTGCTCGGGGGAATTTCTCGTTCGATGTCTAAAAGCTGAAAACGATAAAGTTAATAAGTAGGAAAACTAACTAAATTACGGTCGAATGAAAATTTCTGCAAACTGTTTTTTCATTACGGCACTAATCTGCTTACAAAGTGCGGGTAAAACGTGGAGAGAGCGGTATCGACGTAATTTTTAACACTGTTATGCGACAGAGCGGAGATTTCGTATCTTAAGTGGTCGTTGTGCCGCCGCTCTTGGACATTATCTACTTCGAGGAGCTTTTCACACTACACAAGATTTTCCTTTATGGCCCAACACAAATTAATTTAATACTTGTTTGCTAATTTAAAATTATTAATTTTCAAATTAATCATCGCACAACAGCCTACAAACTGTTTGCACGATATTTAACATTGCATAATTCCAGATAGTAGCGTACAAATTTAATCAAGCTTCGTAACTGTAAATGGACAACAATTTATACGGCAATAAATTAATCTTTCTTTTTTTTTCAAATGAAAGAATGAATTAACTTATATATAAATTAAATAAAACTTTATATTTTTAAACTAAATTAAATTGAATTAACTTACAAACTAAGTTAAAATTTATTTAAAAGTATTTCTGAATTTCAATAGCAAACCCTCGCCGCGCCGAGCCACGTGGCTTTTCATCCCGGCTTACAGGCCGTAAGTAAGTACAAGCTCTCTTTTTGAAAAACGCAGCGTGTAACATGAAGCAATAACTCATTGAATCGCTCCCCGCCAATCAATCTCCCTCCGGGCATTCTACATCCCCATTTTTTCCGAGCCAGCCGAGCTCTCATTTCGGGGGCGCCGAGTGGCTCGGAGGCTCTCGCTCGCCTCATTTAATTATGCGATCACGACGAGCCTCTCGTTCCGCGCGGAAAGCGCTTCGAGGGGGCGACCGAAGCTCGCCCGCCAGTGAACGTCAGTTTTACGCCCCTTTTATGCCCGGGAGATCTTCGGACGAGACAGTCTACACAGAGGCGGTACAGGGTCGTGATTAAAGTGGCGCGACGGGCGACGAATTTTCCGGAAAACCGGTGACCTGACGTTGTTATGCTTCCGCAAGGAAGCCTAAAAACCCCTCTCCCCGCCGCCGCCGCGTATAACCCGCTCGGCCTGCCAACCTACAGCCGTAAAATGTCTATCTCTCTGTGAACTGTAAAACGGTAATTGATTCCGTCTACGGCTGGCTTCTGTTCTTTGCGCGGCAGCGGCTCTCTTTTCCTCCTTGCTCCTCTTTGAGCGGCTTTACGAGCGCTGCCGGCCACATCGTTTTATTAAGGTTGCTTATTAATTAGAAGTATTTCTAATTAATGATAATTATGAAATTATAAATTCCTGAATTTTTCCCCGAGTCCGCTTCGTGAATTTAATCAATTTGTCGTACAAAGAGGTTTCGATGGCTATAATTAAACAGCGAGAGGTATTATGTTTTCATTTCCTTTTTAAGCTGATTGAATGCATATGTTTCGTGCATTAATCACTTTATTTGTTTATTTATTCCATCAGAGTATAAAAATACGAAAGTTTTGCATTAATTTTTACAATACATAATGAAAAACGGGCATCCTAAAAGAAGTAATGTAAGCTACTACACACAGGACCGGTATAATTAAATATTATATTTGTTTATAAGAGCAACTGCTATTTTTCGAAAGTGATTATTATATTTGAATAATCAAATGGAATAATTTAATTAACCTACTTAATTTAATAAGCATCATAATCCAATTTAATAAACTATTCGAGCAAGAAATGTGTTTTAAAATAATTATGCATTAGCGAGTACATCAAATAAATTTCAAAGTAATGATTCAAAATAGGAAGCTTTAATACCCATACTAGCCCGATAAGCTAATTATAAAATTTAATGAAAATGCCTTTCTCATTTACTGGAATACGCACTAATAACGCACTGATTTATTTACTCAATCGCCGACGCCCATTTAAATCATCCATCAACATGCCGTCATTATTTCAACGCGAAAATTGTGCTTTCCGACCGATACTCTTTCTCCCGTCCGCTCTTTTTAATTCTCCTTCTTCCTCCCCACCCCCTCAATCCTGGCCAGCGAGTTCTCCCATTACCCAGTGCGCAGCGGCAGAAACTTTTTTTTTGAATTATATCTTTCGGGGAAAATTGATGCGGAAAATTAATTAGATTTTCTCGCGCGCTCGGCGCTCGGAGTTCTTCCTCTGTTCCTCTGCTCTCGGCACAAAGAGAGGCAAAAGAGGAGGGGTCAGGACTACAGCCGAGACAGCGATATTCTAATCGGATTATGTACTTTCATGCAGTGGGTACGACTAGGCGGCTCGGCCACCTATATACATATATATATTTGTTATACCTTTCTCCTACGCCGGCTTGTACACATTTTCGTCGTCGCCTTTGCCGACGGTCCGCCCGACTCGTTTTCTCGTTGTCTTCGGCTTGTGCTCTGTGTACACGCGGCTACCTCTGTTCCCGACGTTCTGCCCCGGTTTTCCGAGCGGTTCGCCAGAGAGGCGTACCTGCTGCGAACGTTCAAAATTCATTTGCCTCTTATCTGCGGTTGCAGACGAAAAATATCGTAAAAACTCCCGACGCCGAGGGGTTGAATTTTTTAGTCGGAGCGTTAAAATTAAATTGGATTGTTGCATTTAAAAAATTTTTTACAGTTTGCTTTCGAGGCACATTTTATGGGCATAATTATTTAAACTTGAATATAATTTAACGAAGCATTGTTTTATAAAGCTTTATAATACTATACTTTTACTCTAGAACTCTGCTTTTTTTATTATTATACTTCGTGAGATTCTTTCAAACACAAAGTACACGCGAATCTTTTGAACAACATACTTCGTCGGCTTATTTATCTCTCGCGAGTAACGAGCTTTTGACAATGCCGATAGCCCCGAAACAAGAGCTCTCTCTTTTCCCGCAAAAACTCTAATCAGCATGAGCAAAAGGCTGCCGGCCGCGGGCGCACAAAAGACACACAGAGAGGCCTGGCCGCGCACGCATTACCCGGCCAGGCCCAATTAGCGATTATTCCGGCCGAGCCGTCCGCGGAAACAAAGGAGCAGAGTCAGTTGGCATTCTCCGGTAGGCCTCCTCTCGATGATGCATTCGGGGGGGAGGCCGCTACATAATGGCGTAACGCGGCCCTCGCGCGAATCCTGCGGAATGTGGCACATAGCGGCGACGTCTCCTCTAAATGGGAAGCGGGCGGACGGGAATGCTGTTGGCGAAGGAGGCGTAATATAGGGGACGAGCGCGTGCGCCGCATGCCGAAGAGGGCGGCTGTCGAGGAGCGCGGCGCGGAGAGCTCTTCTTTGCGTAAGCCTAATCGCATTATTGTTAAGCCGTGTGAAATTCGATGGATTAATGCGCCGGCCGACGGGACTTTTCGCTGCCCGAGCCTGCGATATTCGTTCTAGGGCTGCCCTCAAGGGCGGGAGCGGAAATGCTGAGCCGGCCTGCTCCCGTCGCTTTTGATTTTCTCGGCGTCCGGCGCGAGATTAACATTTTTCATGGTAATTGAACCGAGACTTGCTGGAAGGGGGGGGGCGTGTTTTCGGTAATCAAATTGTTATTCGAGGATTTTATTGATTGGCGCGGATAAATCAACGATGAGGAACAGTGGAGATGTGTGTCACAGGAAGAAAAGTTGATTAAAATTTATGAAAAGTTTCATCACTGATATTTTATACTGATGACTATTGTTGGAATAAAATTTATTAATGCCCTTAACGATTGATGGGCTTGAAACAATAAATTTTCATCATCTTAAAGTTATTATGTTGCAATTCATTATTGAAGTGCAGAAAAACAATAAATTATTATCATTTTGTTATTTACAAATAAATAACTGATGGAAAAAGCGGGTTTTATATACGCCTTTGTGCTGCTATTAATATTTATAATTATCTGTTCAGTCAACTTTTTATAATTTTTGCTATAATAATCTTTCAGCCTCCGTACCATCGATCAAGTTTCCTTTTACAGTCATTTTACTTCGCAGTTTAGCTGAAGGACAATATTATGATGTCAAGTTTTTATGAACCGATCTGTATTATGCAGTGCGATTCCGGCAAAAACTGCAGGTAGTCAGCAAAAAGCATCTCGCCGCGTTCCGACACACGTTTACCAGGCTTTTTCAACATATCTTTGTAAACTTAATACATTACCGCATCACATCGCGCACAAGAAACTTTAAAAAATGTGGCACTTTGAAGTTGCCTTTGGAGACCCGCTAGCCTAAAAAACACGTTGCTCTCTCTCTCTCTCTCTCTCTCTCTCTCTCGGCAGCTGCAATAATGACGCGGTCTTATGTAACCCGAGCAGAAAGAAGGAGAAAGACGAAAGAAAAAGTGACGGAGGAAAAAACAACAACGGGCCAGTCGGTGAGGAAAATTTTACCCTACACGTGAACGGCGCTTTTAATAGCGTTCTCCTTAAACTCTTTCTTTTATCTTATTTTTTATCAGGCTCGCTGCTTTTCTTTTCTCTCACATCGGCTTCGTAGCTTCTTTTCGTTCGTCAATTTTTTTAGAAAAATAAAATTTGGTTAAATATTGATTTATCTGTGACCTGAAAACTGTTGGAAGTATTTCTCTGCTGATCATTCCATTTGCATATTAACGTATAATATACCTAGAGAAGGTACTTCTATCGCAAAATTTAACAAAAGGAATCATTTCCGATGTAAAAACTTTGACCTTTCAAAATTTGTAGTTTTTTTTTTAAATTTTCAACAAAAAATTTAATATGATGGCCGACAAATCAATGGATGAATGAAGGCTGCTTTGTATTATTATTCTTATTTCATTATCTGGATAAAGTTGGTCGCGTCGAATATATATTTGCTTACTAAATATATCCTATGAATTTCCTGCACGCGTTAAGCGGCCAAGATTAATCCCTAGATTACACTTAATTAAAATCAAATTCCCTGGAGCAAATTAGAGAGAGAGCGAGACAAAGAGTAGGTAGACGGTTGAAGGGGCAGGTCAGTCACCTTTAAACTTGGTCCGCGGGCGGATAATACTCTCGTTAACGCGTGATTAAAATTCGAAGAGACGTGCTCATCCCGAGCTCGATGAAAGAGCCGCGCGACAGGCGCGCGTACATACACGTACGGGTATACAGCGTCACGTCGCTATAATTCAGCCGGCAATTTCAGCGATCGTCGCTGCATCGCGGAAAATGTTTGGATCGGCGCGCCCGAGTGGCTTTTACGCAGCGGCCAAATGCGCTGACGCGAGCAGCGTACCCGCGAGAGCTCCGGTGGGTATAAACCGGTCTTCGCGGAGGAAAGAATTTTTCGGAACATTATTCTGATCGAAATCAATGGAACAATATGAATGCGCACGAGAATATTAAAAAGTACGAATGAGATATATAGTGAACAATTTTATTTGATTGATTTTAAGGAACATATGATGCAGGATCGATGTTTTCACGGCTGCGATTGAGAGACGAGCGCGTGTTTAAGCGAATTTTTTACCGTCATTGTTAATTGAAAAACAAGTGGCCAATGACGCGAAGCGTTTCTTTTTCTACCCTTTTCATTTATTATTAAAAATCGCCATTCTCGCCCTGTTACATTTTAATTACTCGCTGTACATATACATGACCTCTATTTTTCGAGAAGAGTTCTATACCTTCTGCAGGCAAGCCTCTTTGCTACCTCGTGCCCTCTTTTATCGATTATTTATACTCAGTGGAGAGGAAAAGCTACCCTTTTAAATTTTGAATTAACGTCGCTTTTAATGGGGAATAATTTCCAAAATACAGACATTTTAAACTTCGGAAAATATAAGCAAGCATGAATTACTTGAACCTGTAGGTCACGCCAAGCAAGAAATTGTAAAATTTCTATTCTTCTGCATCGAAAAGTTCAAAAGGGTTAAACACTGATTCAAAGTTCATCAGTTATGAGTATGTTTTACAATGTATCATTTTATCCGTTTTTTAAATGTAAAATACCGTCAAGTACAAAAAATTAGCGATGGGTGTAGAAATTTTCAACAGTAGCTTTTCAGATTCCGATTAAGGTTGAAATTAATTAAAAAATAGCGATGATACTGAGGCATTTATCCCTAGCGTATTATTCATATAATAACCCTTTAAATGTTTTTTGTGTTTTTATGAGTGTACGGCAAATAAGAAAAAGTTTTTAACATTTTCTTGAGCTTGACAAAGGGAAATGGGAAATTTAAGTTGTTTTAAAGCCTCAAGTTTCTTTTTCAAGTAAGACTCGCTGTTCGCGAGTAATGCAACTTTACATTATCCGCTTTTCTAAAACATGATTATTCAAAGGAATCTTGGCCGAAAATTACATTATAATGAATTTAGTCTTTTATTTATGGTTGACAAAAGAATTTCTAATTTAGAACCCTGAAAAATTTAAATAAAAATCGTCTCAGTTTCAGCTACAGTATGGTTTACTTTGCTCAAAGTGAGTGAAATGTATGCAAAAGCCAAGAAAATTTTGCATAATGTAAAGTCATGTTTACTTAACTCATAGAAAATTTTGCTTAATACATAGGTTCAGTTCATTTTTTTTCGGAAAGTTTAACTTAGGCTGAGGTATTATACGCCTTGTTTAAATGACTTTATGAGATGGAAATTATTTTAATTTAGACTATTTTGTTTTCAAATATTTTATTAAGTTTTTGCTTTTTGAAATAAATTTCAACATATTCTACAAATTATTAGATTCTGCTTTGAACGACAAAATACCGAATAATTCAACTTTCTTAAAAATATAATCCAATATATTTTCTAGAAATATCTTTGAAACGAAATAAAAAAATAACTACGTTCGGAAATGCAGGAATACGTGTTGAATATTTAGGAATGCCTCTGATTATATTTTCAGTACTACCGGTCGCGTACGAAGTGAATTAATATGATAAAATATAATTCATCGCCAATAATTTATTGGGGGCAAAATCTATTTTCCTCTGTAAAGAAAATTATTAAACTCTATATTCACCTTTCTTTGCTTATATTTTTCAAACACGTATATTAAGCTTGCGTAGCCACTTCACAAGTCCATAATCAAATCATATTCAAATTTTGTTGCTAATTTGTTGATAATTTGTTACGCCATACGCTAACTTAATATTGAGCTATCGTAGCCACTCTTTCTATCTCCTGACCTTGTAAAGATATCAATGTGAGATTGGCGGAATTTATTTTGCTAATTTACCGATTCCTAATGATGGTTAAAAATGACCTGAAACAGAAAAATAAAAGTTCTTTTTAGCTTGACAACTTAAAATGATAATGGAGCTTTAAAATTTAGCTGCTTTGAAATAGTGGCATTGTATCCAGGACTAGTTTCTTTTAATACATTAAATGATTTTACACTTTGCTTAAAAAAATAAACAATATAGGTAACCTCAGCACACACTGGAGGTAAAACATTAGCGATCAGCTGACAAAACGCACAGCCTGCAGTGACTGTGGTTACACGACTGAAGCGCGATGAGCATGCTGAATTCAAAATTTCAAAATTGAAATTCTTTTATCAAATTAACTAAAATTAGTAAAGTATGATAGAAAAATGTTTGATAATGTTAAAATCATAATTAAACTATTTTTACAGTGATTTATTTAGCAAATGTTATTAATTTTAATATTTTTAGAAAATTACATTTTAAGCCGTAACTTTTAAAATTTTTTTAATTTGTGCCTGAAAATTTTTTTCTAAGTTTTGGATAAAGTATAGAATCAAAAATTTAAATGAAAAAAATTGAATTTTTTCGATATATAACCCCCTTAATATACGTTTTTCAAACACTCGACATCTCGTCAACAAAATATGCAAATCTTAATCCTATCGATCTTTTTATATTCAACTTGCATATAAAACAGAATTTTTCGTTGTTTAACAACAACGAAAGGTCGCTCACAGCGAACAAGATTAATATTATCATTTAATTTTCCGTGCGGTATGATTTTATTTTACGCGGCGAGTGCGTGCTGTTACACAGCTGCGCTTACGGCCAGAATCGCGCATTTTTCATCGTTGCTGGATTTCAGCTGATAAGCATAAAAGCCACTTTGCATTTTTGACGCTGCAACCGAGTGCCGCTGCAGGGATACCCGGTTGTGCCATCAATTATTGAACAGCCTTCGTCCACCCTTTTTTCGCTTTTTGCTTCTGAATTATGAATAATGTTGTTCTTAAACAAGGCGCCTTATTTGATTTTGGCTTTTTTCCCCTTGTTTTGCAAATTCTTAATATTCTTGCGAGGAAAATATAAATCATTAAAAATAATTTATTTTTTAATGCTTGTTGCAATCTGCAATTCGCGAATTCAGTTGAAAAATCTTTAAAAAAATAATAACGGACAAAAACCAGACTCTCTTGCCCATTGAAAGTGTACCTTTTTTTCCAAGTAAAAACTGTTGGTTTTATCTACGCAGAAAGGAGAGAAGAAAAAGTCTGTCAAAAAAGGTGCCGGTAATTTCGTAAAAGGAAGGTGGAAAGAAGGAAGGAAGCGGCGAGGCCAAAGTATAGGAAAAGAACGAGCGATCGGGCAACTCCATCGGGAGGACATTAACGTGGCTCCGAGGCTCTAACGAGTTTATCGATAATTTTCTCATCCAGGCGTGTTAGTGGAAGGAAGGAAGGAAGACGACGTCGGGAGGTCGGCATCTCTCTCTCTCTCTCCCTCGAAATTGCAAAATATCATTGCGGCAAGGGAGAGTTGCAAGTTGGCGGCGCTGCCACTCGCGCGGCGGGGGTTAACTGCATCTGCCGCCGCGAAACAAACTGAATACTAATAATGCTCGTCGTCGCAGCGCGTTACAGCCCCATTCTGCGCCTCCGCAGTCCCCCCCCCCCCACGTATGTATCTGGCGCGCGACATTGAGTGCCAACAGTTATATGTCCTGGGTCTCAGCTCGTGTACAGGGCTTGTTCCCTCTCTCCGACTGGATGTGAAATTTCGAACGGGCCAAAGTTTAGCTGCGAAAATGGAGAGAGCAAAGTTTTCACCCGATGTTTGACTGGAGATTAGCCTCGCGAAAAATCAACTGGAAAATCACTGAATTCGCGTTAAGCATCGTGTTATTCGTTTGTTCGACATTCTTTAGAACAATTTACCTTTTTTATTCTAAATACTGTGTAACAGCCAGTCCTCGAAAAGTTGCAGCTGTTCGATCCGACGGGGATGGGAAAGACAGCAAACACGGACGTGCAGCGTTACGTAAGGGCACACAGGAACATTTCGCCCGGTATTGCTCCGCGAGAGAGGCAGTAATACCATTTCCGTTTCTAATCTGCGCCGTGGCGTGACGCGGCTTGCGCTCCCCGTTATAACGCGATGCGTGCAGGCAAAACGAAAAGTTTTCGGATATATACGCGCGGTGCAGCGTTACACACAGCGGCGGCAGTTCGTTCCGTGTGCTTGGGCGCGTGTGCGAGCTTTGATTGTTTGCAGTTGCTTCGGCGGAATTGCGAATTGAGAACGTAAAGCGCGCTCGAGCGCGAAAACGTTTCTGTTGTTCCCGGGCTCCCCCGCAATCATTAATGACTGATTTCGCTTTCGGAGGAATAATACGAGTCAGGCATTCTTTTTATTCAGAGCGAAATAATCGAATAAAAATTACGGGAACAGCTGTTATTTCATTTCCAAACGGCCGCTTGAAACGAATCAGAACGTTTTTACAAAATTAAGC
This sequence comes from Ormyrus rosae, assembly GCA_035047165.1. Taxonomy (NCBI): domain Eukaryota; kingdom Metazoa; phylum Arthropoda; class Insecta; order Hymenoptera; family Ormyridae; genus Ormyrus; species Ormyrus rosae. The sequence continues at coordinate 18,308,005 of JAWWML010000012.1, read as the reverse complement.
CCGTTTCTCGGGCTAAGTATGTGCTTGCCCCTTAGAAAGGTCGCATGATCGCGGCCGGCACGTGAGCAGATATACCAGCCGTGTAAAAAGGCGCTCGGGGCCAAAGTTCCTCCATGCAGACAACGTCGCTGCCCTGCGGGCGATGGCTCGGAGGAGGAAGGGGGGGGGAGAAGGGTCAGAAAAGGGAGAGGGCACTTCCGGCGCTATAATGGACGTGATTAGTATTCACTCGGTTTCGCTGTGTCAGATGCAACCCAGTTCGGCCCGCGCGGCTGCTCCGCTCCGTCCTCCCCGCGTTCGCTACGTACATTATAGTAATTGCGGTAACGACTAAAATCTACGACTAATTACCGAACGCATCAGTAGTACCGGCGGCAGCCGGTCAGACTCTGTCCCCCTCTCTTTCGCGTGCTCAAGCGGGCCCTCGCTTCAAACAAGCTACTCCCGATATTTTCTCTCCTCCTTTTTCTTTAATATGCTTGCTGCTCGTTTTCTTCCTTTTCCCGTGCAATGGAAAATGATGGGGAGCGAGAAGCACGTTTCCTCGTATCATCGAAAAGTTGTGTGCAGTCATCCAGAGTATAACGTTCTCCGATCATTTTTGCATTAGTTTTTATTGGAAAAATTTTTCTTTTATTGATCTATCTTAAACAGTTCTAATAACTATTATCGGGAATTGATTTTAGATAATCTTCCAACTTTTATCAATCAGCGAGTTATAAATAACGGCAATTTAGAAGAGCTATTGAATTTCCAATTAATGAGAACATTATTAATTAAATTTGAATAACCTCCTAATTATCAAAATAATAATAATAGGTAATTAACAATTTATCAGGTAGTAATTATTGATACTTTTAACCGTTAGGAATTGATTGAAAATTTTGTATTTTCCTAAATCGTGTTTAAAGTAGAAAGTTTCATGAATAAACCATTGCACATAAACGTAATACATTTATTAAAATTACAATTACAAAGCTTGGCAAATGTTACATAAAATAAAATAGGCCAACTGTAAATGCGCGTCCGGTGTCAACATTAAACTAGGGTACACGAATAATCATAACAACGGCAAAGCGGCGCATTTCATCACTATCCAATTTTCGCGAAACAACAGAGTATAACTCTCATCCGCCCTCGAAAAACAAACTGCTCGGAAAAGAGCGAAGGGTTCCCGGCGTACTTTATCGTACATCAATATAAAACTCGTAAAATTTGCCTAACCCAATCGGCGACCCCTCGGCGAAGAACGCGAAATAATCCTCGCTATCGTTCGATCTCCTCTGGCGTTTGGGGGGGAGGAGTGGGGGAAGGGGGACAAATTCGTAAAGCGCCTGCACCGGAGAGTATCGGCGAAATTGGCAGAACGGAGCTTCGAGCTCGGAGGGGTAGAGAAAAGAAATAGCGCGGAAGAATGCCGGCGACTGGCAGGCCGCTTTATGAATAAATTTCGCCTTAAATATAAATCGAGCCTCGCGGAGCACAAAGGACCGGGGAATACATACACACATACACGTACACACACGGGCTTACTCCCGGGGCGTTTGATGCTTTACGGTTATCGCGCGGGCAGCCTTAATGCGGCCCGTAGCGGGGCAAACTTATGCGCGCGTGTGCAAAGACGCATCTGCCGCGCTCCTCCTCCTCCTCCTCCTCCTTCTCCCGGAGAGAGTGCTCCTTTGAATTTCGGATTTTCTCTCCGCAGGGGAGGTGTGTGGGAAAAAATGCAGCCGGTAAGGAGAGCCATGCCAAGATGGAGTTTACGTGCTCGAGTCTGATGGTAATCGATGTAATTTCGAGCAAATTGCTCGAGGCGGGTCGCTGCTGCTGGTGCCGCGGCAAAGTGTGCTTCGAGAGAAATTGAATGACTACGGCGGGCTCCGAGTGGAGTAAATAAATAAACAGGGGGACGCGACCTGGGTGGCTGGCTTTAATGACGGTGGGAGTGATGGAGATCCGCGCGGGAGAGGGACGATTAATAGTCGCGCCTGAATAGTTTCGCCCTTTGTACGAAGAGTAACTTAATAATCTGTTTTTATTGCGGCTGAAATTGTTAGTCTTTGACGAAGGTTGTCAGTTTCCTAATTATTGTGTGCGACAGTTTAGATTGTGCAGAGTAAAATTTGGGAAAGGTTTCTGCACTCACTTAAAGATAATTGTACTTAATTCGAGAACTATTAGAATGCGATACTCGGCGGTATTGATAGTACTCACAAAGTGGAAATTAATCTCTTCATACCTTACTAATAATACAATTATGCCCGCGTGCATCATGAAAACAAACTTGTGCGCAGATGTCGTCCGAGTTCCCACTTCACTGGAATTCACTTGAGTAGCAACTACTTGGCGAGTGAGCAATTAGTATTTCGCCGCTGTATAGCTCAATAAAGAGTCGTAAACGAACGGGACGGAATGAGTAAGCAGCCTGCAAAAGGCCAGAGACCAGCAGAAATCTCGTAAAAAAGCAAGGAGCCCTAAAAAGGGGCGTTCGCTCGTAGCGCAACTAACCGCTCGGGCTGACAAATTATCCAAGCCACTAAATCCGGCCAGCCGCAGAATTTTTCGGAGCAGCCATAAATCAGGCTCGCAAAACAGTGCCAAATTTTCCGAGCCGCACTGCATGACATAACAGAGAGCGCGGCGCGCGAGAGAGAGAGAGAGGCGAAGCCCTCTCGGGGGAAAAGCCATTACGAAGCTTGGCGGGGAGGGAGAGAAACTCGGCCTCTCGGCGGCCGCGCGGCGTCAAACGCAAAGGTATACGCGCGCGAGAGCGGCGTAAGCATTTTCTGCGCGCGGCCCTGATTTCGGTTAGTTACACGCTCGCGTGAAAACGGCCCCGCAATTATCCCCCGTGCCTTTCTAATTTGGCCCCGCGCGAGAGCCAGAAGGAGAGCGCGCGCGGCTCTCCTTCCCCGCGAGAGCCTAACGATCGAATCACGTGAGAGCCGCCGACATCCGGCTGGGAGGGTGGATTTCGCGCGCAGACTTCCTCGAGTTTCTGGAAATGAGGCACGAATACCGCTCGCGCAACTTTATTTTCAATTCGTTCGCAAGTATATATACGCAAAATTCTCGGTACACCGTTGGATTACGATTTATCGGCCATTGAAAAAAGCTCAATTTTAATCTCGGTCGAATCAAACGGATTTCCTGTCATTTCGTTTGTCGAAATTACAGAAATACGAGGCTTCGAAAAGAACGCAGAGGCAGAACGAGCCGCTCCGCAGAGGTCGAGGCGACAAAGCCAAACGCATAAATTATTCCGTCGCCGTTTTATCGGGCAGTGGAAATCCGTTTAAAAAGCAATTCAAACGTTTCGGACTGGATTCGCCGAGCGGCTCGCCATTACCGTGCAATTTTCGCGAGAGCGTCAAAAGCACGGCGGATGGAGGGAGAAGAATGTGTGCGCGCGCAAAAAAAAACGCAAGGCGCCTTAACGAAGTCGGCGTTTAATTGTGGCGGGAGTCGAAAGTATATAAGCGGGAGCGCTAACGACGCACTTGAAGAAATTGAGAGTCCTCGCGCACGCGCGCCGACGATTAAACGCTCGACCCCCGCCCGATGCGTGTAAATAATATCAATGTCATTAGGGCGGGTATGCATTACGCGTGGCGACGCAATTACCGCGATAGTTACGTGGGCAGCTGCTGCGATTGATGAAAAAGCGGGGCGGCGGGTCCTAAGCCAACGAGCTCATGATGGATCGCTGTGTTTCTCGAATAAACGCCCGCGAGAGAGGGAACGCGGAAGAGGCGATTGCTCATTTTGGAAAGCGAAACGTGCGTTAGTGGAATGGATATGTGTAATTGGAGAAGAAATGCCTCAGATTGCGTTTGTATTGATTTATTATTTTCTGAGTAATTCTACCCAAGTATACTTTTACAGGTCTATTAAATCTGGGCTTTGTTTTCAAAGCGAAATTAAATTAGAAACTACTTAATAATACACAAATATTTCTCGAAAAACCAGTTATTGAAAATAAATTATGTTTGTATTGACGAAAATAAATATATATGACTTAGTCGATGTTTATTAACTTTTGAATTTTTTTGTAACAAAAGTAAGTCGCTTATATAAGAATATCGCGTACCGCGCACTGACTCGATTCTTTGCTATAAATCGTAAACCATCAAAATCCTTGTTTAAAACAAGAAGCCGCAAGTTCGGTAAGTAGAATCAACAACGATCGAACCAGATCCCTTGCTCGAAAAAGCTTGGAATCCGAAGCCACTCGAGGCAAAAGCAAGCAGCAGCAGCAGCAACAGCAGAAACAGCGTTCCACACGCGCGACCGCCGCATCGTAAACAAACACCGAGGGAAACAGTGCAGCCGGCGAAGCGTGCAGAGCCGATAACGACGTCCGCGCGCGCTCGCGAGGGGGAGGGCCGGGAAAAAATTGCGAAATATCAACGAAATTTTCGGCGCCCTCAGAAATCACGAGCCAAGCAGCGAGTCGCTCGCCGTGAAGATAAAGAGTCGAGCGCGCCGCCCGGGTACGCGAAAAATTCCGCGGCGAAGGAGATAATGCCGAGGCGAACGTGACGTACATGCGGGAGAGAGTGCGCGCGGGGAGAGTATCGGAATGAACGCGGGAACTCTCTCTTTGCGGCGTATTTTTGGCTCGCTGACTTGAATTAGACGAAAGTGCCGTGAATTTTGGATGCACGCGCGCCCCAGACGTAGCTGGGTTTGCTTTTTGCATATCTTTCGGGAAAAATATGTCGGGGCGAAAAATGTGTAAACTTTTACCGGGCGAACAGCGAGGACTGCCACGTTTTTCATATACGCAAAACTCGGCCGGGCTTTGAAAGAAAATGTTTGCTCGATAAGCTTTAGTGATCTTCCGAAAATCGTAAAAAATTCACAAATTTTTTAATTAAACTGAGTGCTTATTTCGAATAATTTACTTGGTATTGATTTTTCTGGGTCATATGGGAGAAATATGTGGCCTTGCAATTTGCATGATTGAGCATTGGCGCAACGAATCCGTATTAAGGTTTTTATTTTAGCTTCATTACAATAATGCAAGTTACTTTATACTTTTGAATTAATCAGTCGCGAGAGCAATTTTATTTGAAATGCAAAGTATTGTTTAAACCATTATATTGTCTTTCATTCGTGAAAGTAGGATTCAAACTTTTTGGTAAATAATGAAAATTAGTTTAAATTCTCATTTACTGAAGTAAATAATAATTAATAAATTAAAACTTTTGATTTTAATCAGCATGCAAAACCAATCATATTAAAACAATACACTGAATGCATAAAGGTAAGCCCTTATTGTGACGCAAGTTTTCTGTATTAATTAAAACCATAATTGAGTTTAACATTAAAATTACCTTTTTCTTTTCTTAAAAAAAGTGTACGATTTAAATTAATTAGTGTTCTTTTTTGTTTCAGGTGAGTAACGATGATAATGATGCTTTTAAAAATTAAAAACTTCCTTTTTTTAGAGCCATATTGGTAAGTAGAATAATTACTAGAACTAGAATAATAATTAGAAAATTTTATAATTTATTTTTAAAACAGCCAAAGAATATGTATTCCTAAATTATTTTCATCCAGCAGAAGCCGTTTTCTGCGAAAACTCGTCGCTCGCTTCAACTTTAATTGATTATCCATTTTACGATCGAAGCGTTTGATATCGCTCAAAAGGCGCATGCAAAAAAGTTAAAAAAAAAAGTAAAAGCGATAAGAGGAGTGGGTAAGATGTCAAACGAACGGAGAAGATGAAACCCGGTCTTCGGCATTCAAATTAGTACGGAGGAGAGGAGGAGGAGAAAGGGAGAGACTCCTCTCTCTATCTCTCTCTCTCTCTCCTTCACTCGAGTTCCTCCTCGATTCCCCGATTCCGCTCCTTTTTTTTACATTTTCCTCGCGCTTGCATTTCTTTGCTTTCATTTCCGCTTCCTCCGGCTCATCTGCGCCGCCGTCGGAGGAGGGGGAAGGAGGGCGGGAGCGAGCATGGAATTTCAAAAGTGCGATGAAAGAATTAATCTCCAATTTGCAAGTCGTAACTATTTTTAATTGCATTTGCGCGGCGCCTCGGCTCCTGAAAGCAGGAAACTGACTCGATTGTATTACGGTCTAATGAAACATTTCCGCTTCCATTCCTGACGGAGGCGACGTCTCTGCAGTCCGGCTTCTTGGCTTCTTTTTTGCGCCCCCGAGTCGTCGGGATCTCTCGGCGTTGATTGATCGCTCAGAGGAGGCCATTGGGTATTTTTAAGTACCATTTTTGCAGCCTTTTCCGTCGTCAACTGAAGGTGACGAAAGTATCGGCGAAAAAATTCATTCGCCTCTGCAAGCGCTAATTTTGCAGATGGATTTGTCTTTCGATATAAAAATTGATCCCCGATTAACCTGCGCCATTAAGGCTAATTACGTTGTCAACATTCGATCAGTCGTGCAAACTTGATTGGATTTTTAATCAAAGCCCCAATAGATAATCCTTTATCGGGCCAGACGGGATTGTATTATAATTTCATCAATAATTGCACTAGCAGAAAATTACTTATTAAATGTAAACTCGGATGACAATAAATTATTAGCTGGTACGCGCCGCGTTCGATTTTCCGATAATTCGAAATTAAAAACAATCCTCTTTCAGACGGCGCTAATTAAACGAAGCTCGAAAATTTAGGAGCCGCGCTGATAAACACCGGACTGCTCGGCGAGCAATCGTTCAAGTAAAGCCCCGAAAGTTCGCAAAAACGTCGATTGCGGTCGGGTCTCGGGTATGTGGCGAGATGGCAGGGAATAAAAATAATAATCGACGATAACGCCCGATGTAAGTACCGCGTGCAGTCAATAAATCGCCGAAACAAGGCGAGTGTCGTTGCTCGCAAGTCGTGACCTGCATCAAAGCTTTCTCCCGGTACTTTATGTACCTTTTCCTTTTCTCCGCCGTATTTACTCTCGCTTTTCTTCCTGCTTTTTTACCCTCTCTTCCGCGTTCGCAGAGCTCTCTCTCTCTCTCTCTCTCATCATTTTTCATTTTTCCTCCTTCTTTTCTCTACCACTCAATCCATCTTAATATATCTCGAGCTCGAGCATCGAGTGTTATTTAAGATGAAGCGTCGAAATTACTCGTTACATCAAATTTCTCTGCCTGCTTCCTTCCACCTTGTCTTTAATTTCTTATTTTAACTCCTTTTTTTGACATATAATAATTATGGTAGAATCATTTTAAATCAGTTTCAGTTTAGTTTTAGTTGCATATGAAAATAAAATGCTACATAATAGATTAACTTTTTGTTAAAATAGACGTGTATATTCGCGGCGCCACGCTTAAAAAGGTCTACAGTACCTTCCGGCCAAGTTCAAGGTCAACGATTTCAATCTTTACGCAATCACCAAAATAATTATCCGCCCGTTCGCTAAATAAAAATAGCGGCGGCAATCCGTCGCTAATTTTCCAGCCACGAATACTCGGCCAACTATATCTCAATATCTTCCGGCAGCTGCGTGGTCGCGCGTCCCTCGCCCACTGCACGACGAGGGTCTAACGCGAAAATAATGAGTCCTGTAAACCGGAAGCTGACTATCCTCGGCGGCGATCTCGTGGCCGTCTGTCTCCTCTTTATCTCCTCGGGCCGTGTAAACTCGTGCACCGCGGCCAGTACTTCGATATTCCGTAGCCGTAAATAATAAAGTTACCTTCTCCCCTTTCTCGAGCGCGCCCTCCCTTTATTTATCGCTCGTTTTATCTTACCCACGCCGGGAAGAGAGAGAGAGGCTCGGCGGCGTGCCTCGATTAAACAATTCGCCGCGGATGACATCGCCGGAAGGCTGCTGCCTTCGCCTTCGGAGCCATGCAAATTGCGCGCGAGTATTTATATATGCATTGCTTCGAGCACGTGCTGCGTCGATACGCATTTTCCGAGATGAATTTATTAATTTATTTTTCTCCTTTTTTTTGTAAGGAAATCTGTTACAAGAACGTAAACACGAATTAATGGGAGAAGTTTTCGATGAATAAGACATCGGGTTTCTTTTACATAGTTTCGGAAAAATTTCGGTTATTGAGTTTGAAAACTCGTAAATACTTTTAGAATTTTTTTAAAAAAGAAACTTTTCTGCTTTTAAACTTTTCACGTATTCAAATTTCGAAAAATAATGGAATACTTTTTTCAATTTTAAATTTGCATTCTTTTGTTTTTCAAAATGTCTATTTTATTATGCGGAACAAAGAGATCGTATTACCTTTGTTCAACGAAATTGTATATTATTAATTATCAAAGTTTTCTTTCCATCATTTGATTACTTGTTCGAAGAAAAACAGAATTAATTCTGTGAAATGCTTTCACACTTTGTTTTAAGGAGTATTCGGCGTTTGGTGTCGTATCAAGTGAAGGGTACCACGCTTTGAATGAAGCTGTTGAAAATTCGCCAAAAATTAGAGAAAACGAAAAATTAGTTATGATTTACCGGGACACCCTGTGTAATTTTTTTGTCCTGCCAATTGATAATTCAGCTTGTTTGAATTATATACACTATTTCTTCGATGCGCTATTGTCAAAATAACGACATATGCGCGTTAGCAGTAACTATACGATGCTTATCTTATTTTTAGTACTTTACTTGCAATTTTCTTGTTAAAATTGAATTCTAGCGAATTCTAACGAATTTCTCAGTCACTGTCTAAATATATCTTTGTTTCACAGAGACTCGTGATTTTATTTCGGAGTATTCATCGATTTTATTGGGGAGCCCCATAAGGTTACATGTTAAAATGAGAATTTTTTGATAGCGATTTTTTCGAAAATGACTTCGTCAACCATAGAATTTTTTTCCCGTAAATGAATGTAGAATAGTTTATTCTTTACACTATTGTCGAATTTCGGAGATATACATGATTTTATTCAAAAACGCCGAAGACTCTTCAACTCACTATTAATTAAACCTTGCTTTTACAGTTTACCTTTCCATTCAAATAATTTATGCGCAAAACCAATGGACTAATTAAAATCGCGTTCATTTATCATTGTTTACTTTCCCTGTAATTAAAAGTTTTTGATTCTCTCGCTTCATTCAAATCAAATACGCTTTTTAATTCGTTTTATATTCTTTGAGCAAATTTTGTTGTTTAATAGGATAGCAAAATAAGGCGGTAAAGACTGAAAAATGTTCCATGAAATTTGTATTAAAAGAAATATAAGTAATTACAAAAACTAAAAATGAGATTTTAGTTGTACGTACTTTTAAAAATCAAGTCAGACTGGATTATTATTACTGGAGAAAGTATACCTGTGAATTATGTTCTTTAAATACGATATCACCGTACTCTTTTACGATTCATTAGCCAACTTTTAATGAGCTCTACACACATTGGTTTCACTTTAAAATGTTTAATACCCTTCAACGACATTTAAATTACGCACGAAAATTTATTTAAAAAATTCCGTCAACCAAAGCCGTTAAATAAACGGCGAAGCGTCGCTCGCAGGTCAATTACCCCGTAGTTAAGCCTTTGTAAACGTCGCCGCGATAAAACAAGAGCGAACTAACTCATTTACGATAATCTACAATAAAGTGTCGAGACACGCGAAGCGAATTTAAATTGTCAGCAGGTCGCGAAAAGGCAGCTAAAGGCGGCTATTGACAGCGAGGTAGGCGCGTCTGTTACGCATTGGAAAACGGAGAAAAGAGAGGAAGCGTCGCAGTCGCGAAACCCGGCAGCTTCAAACAGATTAACCCATATCTCGTTAAGGCCCTTTTTACCAGCCACACGTAGGAAACCGAGGCGCGAAGCCATAGATTCTTCCTCGCTGCTTCTTTCAGCGTCGCTTTAAGTGCGGAAACGAACCGAATTGCCCTAATGAAGCAGCTTGCAATCACGCGTGCGAGCCGCGATTCAAATTTTGTGATACCCGCCGCCCCGTCCTTTCAATGCACGCGCGGCGGACTTTTTGCCGCTTGTTTTTTTGTCCCTTTTACTTAAAAAAAAAGAAAAAACAGAAAAAAAAAATTGACTCCCGCGTTGAAAAATCCTCGTCGCTCTCGGAATTCTGCGCGCGCGGAGCTGTATTTTATGCGCGGCCCCGATGAAAGGAAAAAAGAGCGCAGCCGTATCTCCTCCACCCCCGTTTTTTCGGCCGACGGGGGTAATGACGGACGATTTCAAGGGCCGCGGTAATAAAATAAACGGGAGGGCGCGCGATAAAAGGAAAAAGCACAGCGCGCGAGAAAACAGGGGACCGAACATTTTTGATGATTGTAGCGACGGGAAGCCTCTTTTGAGAGCTCTGTGACTGTGTGTCTGTGCGGGGGGCGGGGGGGACAAGCGAGCATCATCGGGAACGAATGAAACTGAATTACCGTCCGCAGCCGGAGGCGAGGATTCACGAAAGCTGCCCCTCGATATACAGCTCTGTTCTCTTCGCGTCTGCGTCCTTTTTTTTTTAACAAATAACCAAGCGGAAACTGGAGAATCGGAGGAAAGAGGATATCCGTGGTTCTCCGTGTGCTGCGTTGTTTTTATTTATTTTTTTTTTTTTTCGTGACGGATAAATGTTTTCTTTCATAATTATTAGAAGGATCTCGTTACTGATTAATATTGCTCACATAATATCCATTATTTTATGACTGTTTTGTAAGTGGAAAAACGTCAGTGTAGTTGCCAATTTCTCGTCAAGGAAACAAGTTGAAACTCAAATAATAAATTAAGGCCAGAAACTCGTTCCGCTTCCATGAACTCTAAATATAATATTGAAGCTTTGTTGGGTTCGAAATTTCTATTTTAAATGCAAACGGTTAAATAATAGTGCTTTATGAATATGATAATTTCCAGAGGCTTTAGGGGACTCTAATTAAAATGAAAAACGTGTAATTTATTCATCGAGTTTCTAAACGAGCAAAAATTATTATAAAATAATGAAACTCGGATTCCCAAAGCAAAAGCGAGGCACCGAGGCAAAGTTCATACATGAAGGATTTTTATTGGTTGGTCCTCGACAGCGAACACAGAATCGCGATTCACTTGGACAAGCAATGGTATTCGCGTTACAAGATGTCCTCGATTCCAGTCGTTTTACGTGAATAACGTCCCTCCCTTTCTTCCCCCCTGCAAACGGGAGGGAGAGAGCTGCAGAATCGATCGACTTTTACTGCCTCTCGCCCTATTGCCCCGCGAACAGTAGTCCGCTTTCCCGTTCACAAAAATTCGTACCTACATATCCACTGCTCTCTTGGCAGCTCTATATTTTTTCCTCCCGCGGCTCCCTCTGCGGAAGCGCAGACATACAGCCGAGCGAAATCAGCCTTTTGCTTTAGCGGCGAGCGCGAGAAAGCCCCATTCGAAAGACGAGATGATATCTGATCGAGGACGGACCGCTTCTTTTCCTCCCTCTCTTTTCGCAAAGAGAGACGCATTCGTCCGCTTCTTTCTCTCCGCGCTCGTCGTTTTTCATCTCTCCGATTCTCCGCGGAGGGAGGCAGTAATGAAGTGACCACGCAGCTGCGGCGTCTTCTTCCCCGGGCTTTCTTTCTATCGAGCGGCTGGGTTACCAGAGCGCCGGGCTTCTTCTCCAATTTTGCGAAAAATAGCCATTGCCGCAGTCGCTCTCAAAGGAAGAAGCGAAGGGTTGTGCCCGGCGAGTTCGCCTTTCGCCGCGCGGCCAGAAAAGGCAAAGAGAACGTAAAAGGCGAATGGGACCTTTTTTCTCTCCCTCGACTTTACTCCTCCCTTTTTTTTTTATCTTTTGGATCCAGCTCCTGCCTCCTTTTTCCCTTCATCGCGGGTCTTTTCCCTTTTATCGGCGCGGCGCCGCTGTCGGCCCTTTCTTCGCTAAATTTTTCGATGAATTTCCAAGCTATCAGAAGCACTGCAGCGCGAGATTATTACTCGATTAGGCGGAGGGGGAGACTTTATTAAGCCCGTTGAGCGGCAATAAAACAAGCAGCTTGCTTCCCGAACCGGAGCCGTACAACTGTTCATCGAAAATTCCCCGGGAAAATTGCACTTTTAACGGAATTACAAGTCCAATCTCGCAGAGCGCCCGGGACACGAGAGCGGCGAAAAATCCGGCGGAATCCCGCCGCTTACTTATCTCCCGGCGCGCGGCGGCGGAGGCTCATAAACAGCTTGGCAAAAATTAACCTTAAAAGACTCTCGGAGGAGATCCAATCGGCAAAGTGGCGGCGGCCTCTCTCGCGCCTCGTCGGCTGCTCCTTCCTCGGGCGGCCGCGTATTTCGTCGGCCCGCCCGAGCGGAATATCGTCGCGCCGAGAGTTCGATTCGCGCAAGTTTTGCGAGCGGCAGCGGACGCGGGCTCCCGAGTTATAGAGGCAGCCCGAATGCACGTTTCGCTAATAGAAATGCAAATCGAGCGGCGGGCTGCTGCTGCATTCGTGTACGCGCGCGAGAACATCAGGGCTGAATTAATGGCGCGCTGGCTGGGGCTTTCTGCATGTGCGTGGCGGCTGCTGGGAAAGGGAGGGGGGGGGAGGCTAGCTGGATGCAATCTCAGACCCGATTACCAATTACCCGCTCATCCTCTTCGCCGCAGCATGTTGTTGTTGTTGTTGCTACTGCCGCTGATACGAGTGCTGCTGGTACTGGGGAGGGCTCGGACGTGCGTTTCGCCGAAACACATCGGCTAAAGACGGCCTGTTAAAAGTGGCCGAATGAGACTGCTGCCGCAATTGGAGTAAAGGGAAATTCCGAGAAAGGAGAATGCTGATTGCGGTTAATTCCTTGGGAAATGGGCCGGATTATTGAAATACTTTTAAATTATGGATCTATCAATTGCGATTACCTGTACTCGGCTTTGAAAGAAAGTTCTTATCGTCGGCGTATTCGAGTCGAAAATTTAAACTTGAAATTTCACCTGGCACGCAAAATCAATTCATCGGCCAAACAATTGCAACGCACATTTGGCAAATGAACAAGAAGACGAGCCTCTCGACTTCGCTGTGCACTTTTTGGCCCCTCCCCAAAATTCTTATCTCCCTCGCAGCGTATATTTCATTTAGCTAGACTCGGATCCTACGCAATTTATCAAAGCCCGCAGCTATTTTTATCGCGGGAGGATTCAACGACCTGCTTCCCTCGCGCGGCGGGAGAGCCGCATAATAAACGCCCGCGATTTAATTGATTCACGCCGTAACGAGCAATTACTCTGGAACGGGCCGCTCGTAAAAGCCAGGCGGCAAAAAAGAATTAGAGGCTAAAATGAGGAGGGGAGCGAAAAATTAAACGGTTGTATGCAGAGAGAGAGAGAGAGAGAGCGGCAAGTGATTATACCGCGCTGCCGCAACAATCAGCGAAAACAAGGCATAATTCCCGGGCTCCTGTGTAACCGACGACGACGACGACGACGACGACTTCACTAATTTTCCGCCCTTCGCGTTTTAACGACCTCGGCGAACGGGCGTAAAACAAAATTAAAAGAAAAGAGAGGGCAAGAAGCAGCGGCGGCCGGGGCGAAAAACCGACGCTGTCTCTCCCTGCGGTTCTTAAAGCCGTGTCGCCGAGCTAACCGACGTACGCCTAGCGGAAGACCTTAAACTGCACGGCCAAAGTCAAGAGAAAGAAAAAAAAAAAAAGTCGTTCAGCTGTACTCTTCTCTTTTGCAGCCCCGCCCCCTTTTTCGCGGACCCTTGTCATAAGGCAGCCGTGTAGTTAGCAGGTGATTCCTTTGAACAGCGCAGCGGATTACGTGATTCCGCGAGGCGGCGCGCTCCAAGGGCGACGAAGTTATTTCTTTTGCCACGACCGACTCCTTATTTATAGCTTATATATACCGTCCATTAATTAGCTTTAAATTTCGTCGAATCACAGCAGTAATTTTGAATCAACGACGAATAAAATCCAAGAGCATTCGAGTCTCGATCGCTCAAAATCGCAGGTCGTCAATCGACTGTCCTGATCCCGAATTGCAGTCAAATTTCCGTGTATATAAACCCGTGGATCCATTCGACCTCGTCAGAAACGCAATCTCGGGTTAACGTCGAGCGAGAGCTCGGCCAACAACTCCATCTTCGGCCTCATCAGAAGCGCGAGCACAGAGAGAGAGAGAGAGAGAGCTCGGCGGGCGCTAAATCGACAATCGGAATATCGAGGCAAAGGAGGAGACTTACCTCGACTCGATACGCTCCGCCGCGAAGCGCAAATACCCGGCGAATTACGCGCGTGCGCGCGAAGGAGGGGAACGGGAGGAGGGACATCTCCAGAGGAGCGCGGCTGACATCGTCGCCGTGGCGGTTGTTTATTTTCGGAATTAAATTGAATTGCCCCATAACTTGCCGGTCTATTAGCCCAGGGGAACCGGCACGGCTTGGGCTAGTTTGCTCGTAAATCTCCGGAGTATCGGAGAGCTGCTGCGGACGCACTCGCACACGCACGCACACATACACGCGCGCGCGCGCGCAAACGCGCGGAGAGAGTTCGATTCGGGCCCGACAATACTCCCCGGAAGCTCCCAGGAAATACATGGGCGTGGTGCCGAGATAAATGTACTCTTGCATTTGCATACTCGTAGCTCCCTCTCTCGCTGCCGCGCTCCTCCTCTTCTTTGCGCCCCAACCTCTTTACGCGGGACGGCGGAGACGAGCTTTGGCGCGAGGGGCGACTCGAGCTCTCCCCCGAAGTCCCCGAGCGAGAACCAGATCTCGCATTCAGCTTTTAGCGAGAAATTTTTCGTCCCACCACACACACTGGCTGCGCAGGGAGACGTTCTCGGCTCGGGGAGGGGGCGTTAGTCCGCGGCGCGGTGCGGAGGAGAGCGAATCTGATGTTGATGTATGATTGCTTTTCGCGCTCTCCTTTTTTTCCCTACTCCGCGACGAATCGCTTTCTCGATTTAACGCTTTCATTTCGAGAATTTCTCTGCTCTCCTCTTCCGCGTCGGTCGCGGGCAAATTTTGTAGACAATAGCTGGCCGAGTTCATCGGAACGTCAAAAGTGGAGGGAGGGGCAGGAGTTAAAATTAAGCCAAAAGTTATAATCTATAGTAATTAGGATCAGTTACAAAGTGCTCAGACACGAGGATCTCTATTTATGATAAGACCAATTAGCTGATCGGCTTATTTGCCCCGTCCCTTCACCGGTGGCGACGCTTGCTACTCTTCGACGTGGCGATTCGGCGCATTATTTACCCCAATTACTGTGACTGCTCCCACCGCCGCGTCACTGAATTCCCCAAAGTCTCTGGCAATTTGCGCGCTGAGGTCGTTTTGACTCCACGGACGGCTCGAATACAAGTTCTGGGAGCTCAATTTTTCTGAAAGCTCCTCCAATTAAAATAAGTATTTAGAGAAACTTTTTAATTTCACAGCTCCGCAACGATAATCGGCCGAAATATCATCGGACGAAGCAAATAGTCGGCCAATTAAAATAGCCCGGAGCGGACAACAAAGCCAGTTCTTCCCCGTTCGCCGCAGCCGCATTTCTTGCCGGAAACCGAGCGTTCTCGGCGCAAGTTCCGGACCTGCAAATCTGCCGGTAACCCGCTTGCGGGTCCACGCATGGACTGAAGCCGTCAACGCGTTCCCCGCGCGCCGCTAGCCAACGGCATAAAGCCGCACCGAGTGGAAGGGTTAAGAGCGGCAAAACGGCCCGGGGAGCCCGGATATACCCGGAGACAAATGTGCATAGCGAGAGGGAGGCATTCCTGCAGCGGCGCTCTCCCTCGCGCGCGCGCGCGATTTATCGCCTCGTTTCTCCCGCGATCGTTATCGAGCCTGTCGGCGAGACGCGACGAGTGGCAGCGCCCCTCTTTTCTGCCCGGCGGGTCTCTCTCTCTCTCTCTCTCTGCATTTGCGCGGACGCCCGGGCTGAGCGATCGAGCGAGAATAGGGAGATGGATATGAAATATGCCGGAGGAGGGCAAAGAGTTCTTAGATATGCCGGCTTGATTGGGGGCGTCGAAGGATGCGGGACGGCTCTGCGGTGTGCGGCTGTCTGACGGTTTTGAAATTTTCATCACCGGGGCGCTCTTGTCGAGGGCTCAACGATAAGCTGCTTATGTTAAAATATAAATATATATATGTATTATGCTTAAAGGGAAGTAAAAAAGCGGCGAGACGAATTTTTTTTTTAGTAGTATTGAAATTTAATTCGTAAAAAGGAAAGCTATTTCGTTATTAAAGGATGAGTAAAGTATTCATTAATCAGGCACCTAATATACCCTCTATAAATGAATTTGAACAAAAAAGTATTATTTATCGGAAAAATGTATGCTTTAAAGGGTAAAGTAATTAAAAACCGATTCTTCCAAACCTATTTCTAGAACAGCTTATCGCAAAGACAAAAAAGAAAGTTGGCAGCCAAGTTAAAAACGATCCAATCTTTCCTTTTTATTAATTTTGAGTTTCCAGAAAAGTATTTAAAAAAAAAGTATTAACTAACTTCAATTTCGCATTTATGCTTTTATTATTAAAACTCGAACATTTGCTTTAACGTAATTAGTAACTTTTGCCAGTAAAGCGAAGCATGCCAAAGTTTTCCATTGGATTTAAGTACACTCCGGTAAATCTACTTCCGCAGTAAACTGATAAACAGAACTTTTTCCGTTGAAAAACCGCGCGCGACAATGTTCCACCGCTAAATCCATATTCTTAACCGAGATAATAAAGCAATCAGGCGACATCATTCTCTTTTATATTTGTCCACGTTCCTATGGCCCGTCAATGCATCGATGCTCCCAGTGGTATGCAAATAGCGAGGCGCGTGCTGACTGCATGTTTGCGCTGCGCCCCTCCTCGGTTATCGGCTTGCGTGTACATTGCGCTTTTATTGCCCCGAAGGGTTCGGAAACGTCGCCGAGGATTTTCCTTTTACTGGCGATGGAGACGTTTGCCGGGCGATTGATCGAGCTGCTCTTTCGGACGATTGTTCCTCCTCGTCCATTGTCGCCTGTTTATTTGTCGGCAGGGCGAATACAACGACAAAGCTGAGGTTATTGTATTTTTCAGCATCCGTAGATAGCTTAAGATGTGGAAGTGTATTTCGTATTTGAATGTTTTACAAGTTTAAAAGTTGGTCTATAGACTATTAGTACTTTGCAGCTGCAAGGCATTCAATTATAGAACGTCTCTACTTCAATTAACGTGTTCACTGGATTGACTAAATTTGCAGTAATAATAAACTGATGCAAATAACTTTTATTTTTATGGAAGAAATTGACGTCAGCTGCGGCTATTTTGCTTCAATTGAACTTTTATTCCGATGCATGGCGAACGGAAAAAGAAAAATGAAGAAACATTTTTAATATTGGCTGAAAAATATGTTAATAAAGCACTAATAAAAGATTCACAGTAAAGATGGAAATAATATTTAAGAGTTATATCAGAGAGTTTTATAAAGTTTCATTTTAAAACAACTTTAAAGACACTTGAATAAAGAAAAAAAAGCAACCTTTCCGGACTTTGACAAATTCTACAATTAAAACGTCAACAACAAATTGCTCGAGTCAGCGTTGTAAAGGGAGTATCAGACACTCGCGTTTCCCCTCCTTCTTTTTTTACGAACCCTTTCATCAAGACCTCTCGGTAGTATTATGTTACCGGCTGGAAACTCGAGGCAAAACAAAAGCGTTTTTCGCGCGAGAGCTTGTTCCGCTCGTTCGCCCTTCCAGCCCCGAAACCAATGCCTCCCGAAAGTTTCTCCGCGAGTAAGAGAGAGAAAGAGAGAGTTCTTAACTCATTCTCAGGCTCACGGGAAAGTTGGGTAACGGCGCAATAATCACGCCGGGCGCCTCTCGTAATCTTCTTGCCACCCACAAGTTTACCCGGCGACGCGATACAACGCTGTAAGGGCGGATGGAGGCTTCGGCTCTAAGTGGTTCGGTCCGAGAAACTTGGAGAACGCGAATTGTTTGGTAATGGTAGTCGCGAAAAAATATTTGGAGAAACAGCTGCGACTCGTTTATATTTATTACGGCGCGATCCGGGAAAATTTCTGTACAAAGTCGAGTATTACAGTTCTGCGAATTTGTAGAGGTTTGATAATTTTTATGTATGTTCGGGCTTTCATTATACGCGGTTCGATGAATGTTTGTTAGACTTATGAATAAAGTTGAACGAGGTTTGAAGGGAAGACGAAGATATATACATAAAGCCTTCAAATCTACTTTAATAAATTATTTTAGGGATCGAATGATATCGTTTCGCCCGAATATATTTTTTTGAATGACAGGAAATACGAGTAAAAACGATGTTTTGGAGTAGTTTTCTAAAAATAAATATATATATATATCTTCGCTTGAAAATCTGAAAATAATAATGACTCTACATGTGTTCCTGCGGATCAATAATCATTTTCAGAAATAATCCTTTTATATCGAATTGAAATTACATGGAGTATGCATAATTTTGTTCAACAGATTTTAGCATTAAGTGCGTATTTATCAACTAAATAATTCTATTTACTTTAGTCATATTTCAATTGTACATAATTAAATTCATTTGTAATAATCGTCAACAATTGAATATTAATAATACGTTAATCACAATTTTCAATCACCGAGTGAAATCAAATAATCCTGAGAGCGAACTCGGCACGGCTCCGTAAAACAAAAACTAAAGTGATGAATTTGCGCTCACAAAGGCGTAAATCAATCCAATATTCGGAGTCAAAAATGAAGCGCACCGCGTATTCGGAAGGTTACACATTGAGCTGGCGCAGCGTGTGCGCGCGGCAAATAAGCGCGGGTGCGAGTTTATCGATTATTATTATTATTTACGTAACCCAGCAGTCGAGCAGGCCATCCTCTCGCATGTCAATCAGCATGTCGATGAGCAAATTTGACAGCGCTTCGCCGCCGCCGGTGAGATTGATCTCCTCTACCTTCTCGATCGGCAACTGGAGAATGTCGTTGTCGAGCTCGTACTCGGTCATCATTGGCAGGAAGTATGCCGCTATCACATAGCCGAAAATTGCGCGCTGTTTGTAGTCCCTGAGCAGGACATCGTACGAGTACTTGATTGGATCCCAGACGCAGCGCTCCTTCATGTACTCGGCGAGAGTGTCGTGGTAAACTTTCAAAAGTTCCCTGGGAAAAATGATTCAAGTTAATGAGGTAAAACCGAGTGTACATTATCGATTTTTTCATTTCGATTTTTAAATTATTCTGACCTGCATAAAACATGTAATTGTAAACGAAATGCACTCTTATAAAAGTGCAATGTTTTCTAATATTAGTTTTAGTAGCTTGCCTTACTTGCGAGGCCATTTTCATGTTGTGAAAAGTAAAGTAACTTGCAGGAAGAATAGTTTAGTTCATTTCCAACCCGTTTGGAATTTTGTTATTTTTTAAATACATGAAGAAAAATGAGGATTGCAGAAAATCACTGGATTAATATCATTGTACAGCATATTGTTATCAAGTTACAATTTTATCAAGTGGTTCTTTTCACTAATAATAGCTTGAACTTACAAGAAGCGTCACAAATTGCAGTAGTGAATGAAATAGTCAGTCATTTACCTACGGTTTACATTGATTTGTCAGATAATGGAATACCTAAATCACCTGCTAATTTTGAATTGCCACTTTCAAAATTTCCAAGAACTTCAAGCTTGTATATAATTATTCAAAACAAAAATATGAGTGAGTATCATTCAGAAGAACTCTTTGAACAGCTGTTAAATCTATTTAATCAACTGCTATTGAACTCGGTAAAACCAAAGTGTTTGATAATAATGTTGGATAAAACTTCTTCAATCAATGATAACTTCAAGAGGATTTTTTTAAAAGCCTGGTCTATAAAATTTTTAGATTTTACTATTTTACTAGTAAATAATCGCAGAGCAATACTTTATAATTTTAATCCTTTCACTAAAGTATTTCGCGAAAATGACTTGGAAACGGTAAATAATATTTTTCCGGACAAATTAAAAAATGTACAAAATTACCCGTTAAAAGTTCCAGTATATGCATATTCTCCATTCAATATTCCATTAAAAGATAATGAATTTGATGAGAAAGCAGGAGGATTACATTTTTCATACATAATGGAATGTTTAAAAAGATTAAATTTTCAACTGAATATAGTAAACGCGACCATGTACAAGAAATCAGAATTATTTCTAGTTTTATTTAAAAAATTGAAAAACAATGAAATAGATCTTATTCCAACAGCACTTATTTATGATTCTGAATATTCAAATATTCCTCGAAGTATTGAATTTATGACTACTGAATTAGTGATTCTCGTACCAGTTATTCCTATTACTGAAGTTAGCATTAGTTTAAAAAATTACTTACATTTATTGCTCTTTCCTATAATACTAGTTATTTTTAGGATTTTATTTAGTTTATGGAAATCATCACTAAATAACTGGAAAACATTGTACATTATAGAAATTCTTTTAGGTGTAACTATTTCTTACAGACCTACGAAATTATTAGAAAGAATTGTATTCTTAACTCTTATTATGTTACATTTTAATTATTCTTTTGAAGCATATTCAAGTATAATGGAAATTAAATTAATAAATGATGAAGTTTCATTTGATACATTTCATAAAATCATTACATCAAAATTATCTATTTATAGTCCTAAATTTGTTTTCAATCAACTTTTAAACGAAAATAATTTTGATCCAAGAATAGAAAAATTAAAAAATAAAACGAAAATTATGGCTTATGATAAGTGTATAAAAAAATTAATAAAAAATCGAAATATTATGTGCATTTCAACTTTAGTCTTGGCTAAAAACGTCATTGAAAAATATACTAGATCTTTTGGAAAAAGAATTATTAAACTAGCAGGTCCTTCATTTTGTGTAAATTATTTATCATTTCCTTATGCAACCGATTTTCTTTATATTGACAAGTTTAATCAAATTTTGCAAACGATTTTTGAATGTAAACTTTATAAATTTTGGGATTATAAAACAGAATTAATAAATGAAGCACATTTGGAAGAGCAAACAGAGAATAATATGTTACATGCTACGAAACTTTATTTTATTTTATTTAGCGGATTTGTATTTTCATTTATAGTTTTTCTTATTGAAAAGGCTATTAAAATGTTATCAAAGTTACTGAACACCAAACAATGAAGTGCTTATAAGTAATTATATTTGTCAAAAATTATGTTTTCGCAAATTGCTTTTATTTATTATTTGTAATTAAAAGAATGGGTAAAAATTGTAAAATAAATTAAATAAAATGTTTTTAAAATTATATTATATCATTAAATGTTTATTATTATTTAGCTACTTCAAAAGTGACCATATCAACTAAATTACAAAAATAAAAAATCTTTCAACTTACGCATAATGCATTTTTATGTCTTCTCTTGAGCAACACATGTATATAAATGTTGAAGTGTCTATAGCTGGCGATGTGTACATGAGCAAAGCAAAATCAATAAGAACTGATTTTACAGAATTATTTTGTTTTTGAAATAGAATGTTGTTGATGGTGCAATCACCGTGAACAATTGTAGCTAATGGTTCCACTGGTTGAATACAATTGACAATATTCGAATAAACATTTTCGAACAATTTAGTTACTTTCTCAACAAAAATTGGATCGTAGCTGCTGCTACGAAGAGTTTTTGAAACACGTCTTAACCGCACTTGCATACTTTCTATGAACTGTTCGGTTGCCACAGTTTCGTTATATCGGAGAGGAATGATGCTCTTAACTATTCTTTGAAACTTTTCAGGCTTCTGAATCTTCATTGCGTAAGTATTTCCATGAAATCTGGCAATGGACTTTAATCCTGCTACTATGTAATCCAAAGGAACATTAACTTTTTTGGTACAGGCACTAAATCCGTGGACAGTTAGATCTTCCAGGACGATAACATTTTCAAATACTGGATCATTTTTATCTAAAGAACCAATATTTTTTACAGCTTGTGAAATATGATAAATTTGTATAAATAAACTTTACTTACTAACGTAATAGCACCGAGGAAAATCTGCAACTTCGTGAATGGCTATTTTGTCATAGAAAAGCATTTCATTGGAGAAGAGTTTGTTGTAATTCTGATAGGTTCGTGTTATTGGATCCTGCGAGGGTAGCTTCACCAAAACGCTCCTTTCCCGAGTAGGGAACTTGATCTTCACGAAGAAAAGACTAGATAGGTAAAAAGAGCCCTTTGGCTCCGTAACTTTATACTCAACGTCATTCGAATTGCATTTTTCGCCAAAGATGCTGGCCAGCCTGGGAATCATCTGATCCCGTAGCCATGCGTTTATTTTACCTTCGAGTTCCTCCATGAATCCTTCGGGCTCTCGTTCCTTTTGCTACTTCTTGAATTCAGTACACGTGAACTTTTGCATGGAATTCTTCGGAGCAGTCGAGACAATTGTGCGAACTTACGGAGAGAGAACAAGTTTTCCGTCCCGAGCGTAGCTGTAAGTTTATTGTCTCACTTATTCGTTTGAGCTACTAAAGCGGACTGATATCTGCCCCTGTATGCTTTCAAAAATAAACAGATCTGGAGAGCCGCGTTAGTTGATCACTGATGTGGTACTAAATAACTTTTAATGATAAAAATAGTTTGTGTCTATTCATCAAGTGTTATCGGTTTCAAAATTGAATTTGAATTGATGTTGCAAAAAGTATGTTTTCTGGTGAAACTAATATTCATAACAATGGTGCTTACTCACGCGTTGTACAGTAATGTTTGTACTACTACTTGATTAGTTTTGTAATAAGCACTGGTTGAATAATTGAATGAAAATTCTAATTATTTTTACCTTATTGGCATCACTGTCGCTGAGTATTAAACTTTTCGCTATTGTATGCAAAATAATTTAAAGAACTCCAGCATCGCTGCATCTTGCAGCGCAGATATTTAATCAGAAGCTCTTATCTTTTCTATCACAACCAAATAATGTAGTTAGCGAAGCAATAAAAAATTTCATGAGATATGCGGCGGTTTTCCCATTTTCTCCTTATTATAACTAATGTCAGTTCAAATTTATAAATGCTTTTGTTATCGTGAATGTACTAAGAATCTTCTATCTACATTATGAATTACAATCTACTGTTGGCAAAGAACTGGGCAAATAAAACTTTTACTGATTATTGAATACAATTTATTTATATCACTAGAGTACGTCATTGTTTCACTTAAAAGATCATTCGTATCAAATGTAAACATTCTCAAATTCTGGTTTCTCTCAGAATGAAGATTTTTTTCAAAGTTTCAGATTTAAATAATTTATCTTTCTTCAGTGTCATTTCAAAATATAAAATAACAGTAAAATAAATAAGTGATTAAGAAAGGAGAGAAGACCTAACTTGGGGATTTAATTAAACCTTAAATCGGCGGATTTAGAAAGCAGAGTATCCAGGTTTATTGGACTCGACAAAATCGCTTGTTCTATTTTCCTTCTTAAGGAGGTACGTCGTTATTAAGTACATTAAACGAAGAGGTACCTCCTTTAGAACTTGGTGCTCAGGTAAATTGCTTGGCTGTAATTATTTCGTATTTTATAAGGCATATTTTTAGAAAAAATAAGAATCAATAAAATTTAAAAAATGCTAAAGAATTTAAAACGTGCTTTTCATTACTTATAATTATTGCGTTGCTACAGTTGAGTTAATTTTTAATGTTTATTTGTAAATAAAATATTGTACAAGAATAAGAAATCGATTAAACTACATTTTTTGCTTCCTCCTAGAGGAAGCATTGTGATAGTAATTTTTGGAGTTTTTCGAAAAATCTGTTATAATTGTATTTTAAGGTGTCAGGAACAAGAATAAATG
>JAWWML010000012.1:18212960-18284230 GCA_035047165.1 Ormyrus rosae | reverse complement strand
TTTTTTAGAACTTTAAATATTCCAATAACATAATTTATATTTAAATTTTGTTAGCTTTTCATTAAATTCTAAAATGACCATATAAAAATAAAATAATAATAAAAATGAGATAATAATGGAATAATAAATTAGTTAGGAGGAAGCTAACTGCCAATGACTTGGCAGCGTTTTTGTCAATAAAGCTCTGAAATTAGTATATATCAAGTTCTAATAAAAGATTTTGATACCAATTTTCAAGAATCATAGTTCAAGTTCGAATAAAATTATCCAAAATCATTCAAAATTATAAAATCTTTATAAATTATTTCACACATACGTATACAACTATAAACTTCACAACAAGCGAAAGGTCAAAAATTCTTTTATCTTCGAAGCCCCTAAGAATTTCTTAAAAGACATTCCTCTTTTCATTTGCCAACCGAAATTCGGAGCTCGTCGAGAAATTTTCCACGGAATCTTGCGAGACAGAAGCTCAATATTTCCTTTCCTCGTCGCATCGCCTGCAGAAACGAACAAACAGTGATTTTCTCGTCAGGCTCGACACCTCCGTTCGTTGCAAGGCGCCGGCAACAGCAGCACGTGCTGAACTCGTGCACGCAAAAGCTCCGGCCTCGCGGCAATCGATAAAAATGTCGTCTAAAGAGGTTAGCGCGCGGGCATTAAACCGGAATATTGTTGTCGTTACGGATTATCCGCGAGGCTGCTGCTGCTGCTGCTGCTACGGAGGCTGCCTGGCCTACTCCCTCTCCCGGCAGTGCTGCATTACTCGTTAATACCCTACCACTGCTGGTGGCTGAACTTAGCTATTCCGCGGCTGAACCGCCGGTCGGGAATATCGACGAGTAAATAGAGTAGTAGGTGCTCTCTCTCTCTCTCTCTCTCTCCCTCCCATACACGCGAGCTCGTGCATATTGCAGCTGCGGGTGGCGCTTCGATTATTGTCGAAGCCCTACTGGAATCGGGTTGCGCGGTAATTACCCCAGAAGCTCTTTGTTTCGATTAAACAAACTTTATACTTTCTGCCGTATACCTCCGGAACTTCCTGCCGAACCGTTTGCTCGAAGCCCTCATGAAAGGATTTGACGCCAAGTTCCGCTATACTTAAGAATATTAAACTTGTTGCAGGAGGCTTTGAGTTTTACGCTCCGAGACGGATAACTTTTGTCGGTAATTAATTCAAGCCTTTAATTGCACGCCGCCATTCTGTTGATGGGTGAAAATCGAGGAATTATAAATAAGGCTGATTTGAAATTGGTGTTTTTAGCTTAGCCCGGTGCCGTTTCTTATCGACGCTGGCAAGTAAAGGTGGAGCCAAACGAACAAATATTAGTAATTTTATTGCACGAGGAAAAATATCTTTCTTATTGTTTCGCGTTGCCAAACAGCTTCGTTTGCAAATACGATAAATTTAAAATCAAATGTGAGCAGATTCGTAGTTCAAACATTTTTTGTCAACGAGCGGAAATTGCGACACATGCGGCAATTTAGTACTAATAAAAATGAAAGCAGTAAGTTTTCTATTAAATTGATGGAATGCAAAAATAAAATTCCTTTAAATTTATTTGATTTCGCCATCAAAAGAGAACGCTTCAACAAGTTTTCTTTTGACTTTTTTTCATGTATAAGACGCATTTCAGATAAACTCTTTACAGGATTTTCAAAAATTCAATTTCTCAGAAGTCCAAAAATTGAATTTGACTTTTCCTGGAGGGAGCACTGAAGTGAATAGTCAAGAACTTCTTTTCTATTCCTGACGGTTTAGATTCTAGAACATATTCCATAAATAAAATCGATCGAGTCTGCGTTAATAATCTGCGATACTAAGAAATTGCAGTCGGGCAAGTGCTTTATTTAATATCCTATTTTTTACTCTTAGCTCAGGTCGGGTTGCCGACTGAAAAATTCCAATTAAAACAGTCCTCGCGTTTTCCTCGCGTTCTAATTTGCAGAAAAGGCTCGAAACGCCTTTTTGATCCTAGTCCGCCTCGAAAATAAAGCAAGAAAAACAGAAGTGGCTCCGAAAGCGAGAACGATAGCCCTTTGACGGGCGTAAATCGCAGCTGGGCGGCACTTTATCTCTCCGGCGCTTCGGTAGCAGGTACGAGTGGCCAAGAGGACAGTTCCCGATCGCAGCGTCAAAAGACGGAAAGCCGCGGCGCTCGGTCGGTTAGCTCGCTCGCGAAAATAGCGTGTCCGGAGCTCTGGAAAGAGAGGCTTTGGAGTGTCGTCCTCGTTGCTGACGAGTCTCCTTGTAAAGCCCGGCGCCATTGTCGCCCTCTCTCTCTCTCCCCCTCCCCCTCTCTGTATCGAGGCGCTGTCAACTCGAGAGCCAGCCGAGCTGCACACTCGAGCGTCTTTCAGACGGGGACGCGATGTGCAACGCGCACCTGTTTGCATAAGAATCGCTTCGCGCTCGGGTGCCGCCGAGCACAAAAGAGCTCGTTGAGATAACGACTCTGCCGAAACAAAAGTGGTGCTTGCCGCTGCCGCCGAGCGACGACGACGACGACTGAGAGTCGTCCGTCCGCTGGGCTGGACGGCTTCGCTGCAGGGGAATTTCCTCTAGATTGTTTTTACACGAGATTGCTATTTGCCCGGGATGTTGATATCTGACTAATATAATGGACGCCGAATTGTCGCTGCTAAGCTTTACGAGCCGTTCGTTAGTGCTTAATCAAGTTAGGAGCCGAGTTTGTTCAACGGGAAAGTGAATTCCGCGCCGTGGGAAGCTCCGGATTTTCCGGAATAATCGTCAAATCTTTCTGATGAATCGGGGCATTGCAACCGCTGTAAGATAATACCACAATGTTTTTTCAGGGGACGCTATGCTTTAACGTCATTCTCGCGTTAACTGCTTTCGCAAAAAGAGAAAGCTCGCGCATTGTTATAAAGTGCAAAATTATGTCTCTTGTAATTATTCGTTTCTTTGCGGGAGAGTACATTTGCATTTAAAGGACATTACGGCCTTCATAGTTACCATGTAAATTCTCAATTAAAATTTTTCACACGGTGAAAAACCGCCGCTCGAAAAAAAAAAAGAAACTTTTTAAAAACATTACACCTACAATATATTTACTTAGCTCCGCGGCCAAGCATTTTTTACCCCAACGAGATAAATTAGCGCCATTTATAAAAGTACACGGTTTACCAAAACTATCTCGCGATAAAGCAGACCGCAGAGCGGAGCTGTCTTTCCGAGGCTCTCGTCGGTTAATCCTCGCCCGGCTGATTCCTATTTTCCAAATTAGCTGGGCGCGATTACCATCGTGGGCTTTTATTTCTTTCCCCCTTCCATCGGCGGGCCATTTACCGCTAATTGCCGATCGGTCGATCGGCCGCAGCCCGGAGGAGCTTCTCCGAGAAAAGCGCTTCATCGAGGCTGCGCCCTGCGCTTTTACACAGTTTCCCGACCGGCCAATCCGTTTCATTTCGCATGCGCATAGAGCGAGCGCCCATAAAAGCCGAAAGAAAAACAAGAAGCCGGCCGCGGCAGCCTGTTAAATTCCCAATCAATGATCGATAAAAACTTGGGCTGTAAAACTTTTAGCTCCTCGCGCCAACTTTTTCTTCCGAGGCGCGAGGAGAGCTCCGCGCGCGGGAGATTTGCTTCCCACTTATCGATACATTCGCCTAGGCAGTACAGTCTCGATCATAAATTATTTTCCTCGACGTTTCGCGAGAAACTTCGGCGACTAGTTTTTTAATTATTGGCTAAAATAATTTTAACGTTGATAAAATAAGAGTTTGTCATTAAAGAAGGTTTGAGCATCGCAGATATGTTATGTAATCATATTTCAGTGAATTCTCTGAAAAAGAATTGAACTCATTTACAGATAGTTATTTTATTTAAATTATTTAAATATGCATACAAAATTGCAAATTTTTAAATTCAATTTTCTAATTAAATTAAAGGAACTTGCATATGATGAATTTCAAATAAAAATGGTAACACTTGTCATCGACTGCTATCTAATATAATATCTGTCCCTCCTCGTATCTTGTTGACTAGCATTGCACCGCCAGTATCCACATCGCTCAAACTTCCCTTATCCCCCATCTTTTTTCCCCATCCAATCTCGCGCTCGAATATAGCGGGCGGTAAAAGCGCGGCGCCCTAAACCTTCTGCTTAGAGGGAAAGTTAGAGGAATATGAATTTTAAAGCAGTTCTTTGTTTTTCGAACGCGCGGGCAGAAGCACACCTGAGAAGGTTGCAGATAAGGTGGAGAGCGGAAAAAGCGAGAGACGGCCGGTCAGAAAACCAAAGTCACGAAGGTAGATTGAAAGATAACTCTTTTTCCGACTCGACTTTTTCTGGGCTTCGGGATCCCCGGCCTAGTTTTTTCCGCGTCTTTATCGCGCCGCCCTCCTTTTCCTTCCTTCTCATTTCGGCTGCCATTAGTCATAGGCGCTTTCATTCCGTCAGTCCCCCGTAGGATGTCGGGAGACAGTGGATTTCTATCGCGACCCCCCCAGATAATCCCCGGGTGCTTTGGCATCTGACAACACCGGTCGGTCATTTAGATAAAACCTTTATTTCGCGACGTCTGGAAAACAAGCAGCCTCATGCATGAGGTTATCTCTGCTCTTCCTGTTACTTTCTCTCTCTCCCTCTCGCGGAGCAGTAAAAATTTTTATTGGCGCTATATTGTTATGTTTATCTTATCGCCGTGCTCTCGTCGCTGCGGTTTCTTCTGCCTCGTCTTTGTCGAGCAGTTATTTAGTGTCGAGGAGTAAAACCGTTTTGTGACCAAGATATAATAAAAATCCGGCGCACGATTCGTGCCTTTGAATTCACTGTGAGACTGGACATGCAAATATTCCGCTTGACCCATTTTCGCATTTCCTATTGATATAACACTGCCAATCCTATGTATAAATATACATTGTTTTATTTATTCGTATTTTTAACGTAAGCATTATTGATATTGTCGTACAGATTGTAAAGTTGATTTTTATTTAATGAAAAATCATTATTCCTACTTCCAGAGTATTAAATAGAAATAAATTGCAATTAGCTTAGTATTAACTGTTTATATTTTGAATCATGTTAATTCTTAGTTTAATTACAAATTGAATACAGTAATTAAAATATGTCCATCAAACTTCTCATTAATTGATTTTCCTCTCACTGAAGCGAATTAAGTTTCTCCCAAGATTGCTTATCTAAACTAGATTCTCTCTTAAAATTATTTCAAAATATTTTACATTAATAAATAAAAAGTATAAAAGCAACGTTAATAAAAGTTTTAAAAAAAAAGAAATTCTTATTTGATCAATATTTCATTAAAATTTCAAAGTTTTAATCAATTACCTTCTATGAAAGGAACATGTTAAAACGTACATTTTTATAAAAATTAAATTAAAAATGAAAAGTAATATTTTCAATTAGCAACTTCCATATTTTGTTTTCTATTTACACCTTTTCTGTTGGAGTTCTGTTTTCGAATAATCCATCACTCGCCTTTCAACCAATGTCCAAGTTTACGCAAATTGAGCCGGGTATGCGATATGTCAGGAACGATTAATTTGCAGTTCTTCCTTTAACTTCTCATTTTCTGCCGCAGTGCGTTTATTAACCTATAAAAAAAACTGTGCCCTCTCAAAGAAAACTAATATCTGCCTCGAAAACTGATTTCTTTTTTAAAGCAAGGCAATAAGAGGGGTAATACCTGTGAGACAAAAGTGTTGATTCATTTCAGCATCATAAGCAAGTCTTGGATCCAGTAAAAAATTTTAATACAGGACGACGCCGTCCGCGATTCGGTTTGGACTGTAAAAAAAGCATGAAAGTAGAGATTTCACATTCAAATTCACTATCGCTATTAACTCCGTCACAAGTCCCAGAATGCCCGCAGTAAAAAAATGTAAAATCATCCATCTTTCATTCCGTTCTCAATCTCTACCTTGGCGCCTCTGATTTTGGCTCTGGAAAAATGTCTCCTCTTCCCTGTGTTTTATACATCTGTATCTCGCTCTCTTCCTCTCTATTTGCTACGCGCCTTGATGTCTCTCTCTCTCTCTCTCTCACTCGGAGTCGCGCATCGCGTACAAATATTTTACGACACAGCAGCTCGACGGCCGAGTCTTGCGGACCATAAAATCTGGAAATTTAAGAGAGGATTTTCACGTGCGACTCGTCTTCCCGCCAAGCATAAGGTTTACGAGCTAGCGGCAAGCTTCTGCCAGTTCCTCCTCTCTCTCTCTCTCTCTCTGTCTCTCTCTCTTCTCCTCTCTCTTTCTCGCTCTCTCTCTCTCTCTCTCTCTCTTTCTCCTTCGCGGACGTGCCAACGAAAAAAGGGAGAATTACAGCGCGGTGTCTTGCGTTTGCCTTGAGAACGAACGGTAAGAAAAAGCCCTTTGACGAGAGTGAAACGCGCCTAATGGAGCATCGCCGGCCGAGATAACGCGGGGTTATGTGTGCGCAAGCCTCTGCAGCGAGCAGCCCTAATGGATCTTTGATCGGCGGCTGCGGACGCAAGACTCCCACCCACTTCGAGGCTTCTATCGAGAGCTTTTCGTCGCAATACCTGGGATATTTACGTCGCCGGCGAGACTTTAGAGATTTATAGCTAATTTATACGATCCTCCGCTTCCAAGATAAGACGACGATAAGACTCGACGTTTTCAAAATAGCGCGTGATGCTTGCACTTGAAATTCCATCTCCGTCAGACACTCGGGAAAATAAACTCTGACTAATTAACCTGTCGTCTCGCGAGCAATATTTCACGCATCGTCGAAAGAGATGCAGAGCAGCGCAGCAAATGAGCTCTGGAGGTTCCGTAATTCTCCCCTCCCATCGATTCCCGGCGTCATACGCGAGCAAATTGACTTATATCCTTTTTCCGCTCGGGCGCAGAACTGGAGCGAATTTCCTATATCGTTGCGCGAAACTGCGTTATCTTTCACCGCATCCAGCGGCGCATTCATCCAAAGAATGTACAGGTTTCGGTAAAATTTGCGTGCACAAACCCGCCGACTTTACAGTCAATTACAGTGCACGAGCGCCGGGGAATCCCTCACGGGGAAATAAATTCATCCGCGCGCGCACGCCTTGTAACGGGAGCAACGTTCTAGCATCTTTATTTTCCGCTAGATTGAAATTGAAAATCGGCCGGTCAGAGGCGCGGCGGCGCTGAAGAAGCGCCGGTAATGAAACTGTAATGTGCTTTACTGCCAGGTCATCGCGCTGATGCCTCCGACAAGAGCCTGTTGCTGCGCTGCCGTTAATAAGATGCTGTTGCTTCTCCGCGAAATTCAAGATATTTCTTTGCCGAGGAGCCGAGTGAGACTTTCTAGGCAGTAATTCTCGGGGGCAAAGTCAGCTGCATCGATATTGGATGATAATACTTTATGCTGTCGGCAGGTGGAAAGAAAAGTTTCGGTGGGAATTCTTATGGTGCGTGAGAAATTGAAAATTCATAAAATAGGCAGAACTCGGGTATGAAATGATAATTTTGCGTGAAATGGTAATTGATTCAATTTTTGCAGGTTCTTCATAAGTTTACGCATAAAGTAAACATTTTAGTTCTCTTTTTCGGGGAAAAAGCATTCCTGAAACTCTTGCTCGTATACTACTCTGTTACGGTGAAAAAGTAATTACAGTTTGCACCGAGTGTCAAAGGAACTAGAATTCTAATTAATTCATTATGTTAATTAAATCTCGGCAGTGTCTTTTGTCAAGTGCTTAAATTTAGTTTTCATGTCTAACTAATTGGAATCTCAACCTAATCTGTTACGACTGATTTGTATCTGCTGTTTGTAATTAATTTTATCCAATTCATTGCCAACGATTGCTTTTTTAATTAAATATTTACATTAATTTTAATTGCACTTATGTGTCACTTATACATTTAATAGAAGGTAGTACGGGTTTTAAAAAAACTGCTAAAGTATTCGAGAAAGTAAAGGGATGCTTTCCCCATTAAAAGTGAGAGAGAAACTTCGTCTATGCCTACCGTCATAATTTTCCAGCGGTGCGAACGAGATAGGCTTATGTAGAATAACCCGTCGGTTTCCATAAACCGACCAATAAATGAATTTTCCAGAGGGTTTCCGTTTTGCCCGGTGATTTTTCAAGACCTCATAACTTCAAAATTTTTTATTATATGTTTAGACAATAATTCAGCGCTATGCTTGCACGTACTTATCTATTTTGATGTCTACTTTATAAAAAAATTTTAATTGATTACAGTTTTCGCTCTTGAATTCATTTTTTATTCGTTTTTCCTTAAGGTGTCCGTTTTGCCCGGGTCTCCCCTAAAAGCTTTCAAGCTGTTCAAAGAAATTAAAATAAGATAACGCTTCCTACAAGTTTGGTCCACTTGACCTATATGCGTTCGCTGTTTTAACCCTTTGCGCTGCGGTAGTAAGTATACTTACTACCTATCCTAAATCGGGATTTTGTGTATTATAGCGCTTAAAATTAAAGTTTTACATGGGGTTTTTGCTTTTTTAGCTGCCTGAGATGTCATTGAACATATACCAATACAAAATTATACTTTTGTATTGCCATTTTTTTGTTACAATAAACAAAAAGGCAAGAAAATGGCAATTTTTTCATAAAAAAATTGGCTTTGGAATGTATTTCTAGGGGGTTTTTAAGGTTGCTAATTACGAATCTGAAGTAAAAATTTGAAAATCTACAAACCCAAGATATTGGATCCGCCATCTTGGATTTGAAAATTTTCGTCTTCGGATTCATGATCATCGATCCAAAAAACCCCCAAGTAACAATTTTGGCCAAAAAATATCGTTTTAAAAAATGTGCGCTGAAAAGGGTTAACAAGCTTGTTCGAGCTTTCAGAATTTCAGTAAATAGTTCTCTTAGAAACAGAAATTAGAGTAAAACTAATATAATATTAGAAACCACTTTTGATTAAAGTATTAAGTAACATTAAATCTTAAAAATGCGTTCTCAAGAACTTGAAGATTTTAAATCGTTTTATTAGCTTAACTTAGTTGTATAATAATGAGCACTATTAAGAGATAATCATGAAATTCTCCTAATCTCTCGAAATTGAAATTGGGTAGCTCTTGAAATTTCTACCGTAATAGCTTTGCTGAAGCATTATTCTATAATCCAAGTACCTTATTACTGATTTTGTGATATATATATATATATATATTTTTTTTTTGCCTAGCGGGCTGAAAGTACTCTTTTCTCGCCCGGCGCTGGATCAAGAACGTTGCATTTTCGGCCTCGCTAGGCAAAAAAAATAGGATACACTCCTCGGCAGATAAAATGGCAAACCCATAGCTCGTATTTGACCCATAGCTCGCCTTCGGCTCGGGTGTCAATTTACACGAGTTATGAGCTTGCCAATTCTTTCTCTCCCTAGGGGCGTAATGTACTACTATTTTTTAAATAAAATTAGAGAAAAAAGTTATTTTTACGTTTATTGAGAATAATGGGTGGTAATTCGATTCGAGTAAAGATTTACCTGAATATTTAATGCGGCTTCCTCGTAAATAATTATCTATCACACAATGCGCGTGTAAAAATAAAAATTTGACGTGACAAATCCTTCTAAAAAGCTTAACCTAGCACTAATAAGGCCAAGCACGAGTAAACAATAACGCGGATCCGGGCACTGCACGGAGAGGCGTAATTTGCATTTAATTCAAGCAACAATCCGAGATAACGTTCCCTAACGCAACTGCGCGGTCCGAGTAATTTATTTTAATTTCATAATTCCCGACGTGCCTGCCTCGCTCTCTTTCTCTCTCCCTGCCATCGCATTTTTCCGCGTAGCTCTCATCGCTTCAGTTTACACACTCGACGGCGTCAGCCTAATCTCTTAATGAAATCCGGTCCTCCGAGGAAAGAGCGAAAGCGAAAAGTTGGGAGCGTTTAAAATAATAGAGCAGCGGGCCTCCTTGGCAAAAAAGACTTCCTTCCGGGCAGGCACTTTGACGAAAATCCAATATTTTCCTTGGCCTGCGTCGAATCAGAATAATTAGCTGATGTCGCTGCAGTGGATACGCGTACACAGCCTGGGCCGAGAGGGAGAGCAGTAGCCTTTGCCTTGTTTTCAATTAAACGAAATCGCGCGGCGAATGATAATGCGCCTAAATGGGCTCTTTCAAAAGGCAGCTGGCACACCGTGTTTGCGTATACGCGCCGTTCCACCGAAACAATGCCGATTGCGCGGGAGGATGCGCGCGCAGCAGGTCCGGTTGCTCGTTTCGTTTTTAGGCTGATTTCCTTCGAGCGGCGAGTCGCTTTATGGCCCGGCACACGCGAGAAATATGCCGTTTATGGAAATGCGCGGCACAGCTTTATTGAGTTCGCGGCCGATGATTTCATGATATTTCTCTCGCGGCGGATGAATATTTCGATTGCCCCCCCTCCGGTGACGACTCTTGCGGGGGATGATAAATGATAATTGCTTTCAAAGCGTTAATTGACGCGCAAATATTTGAATCACGTTTAGGATCGTACACCTCGAGCAAGATTTATTATTTTTCAAGTACATACAATGCGGGGAAATAGCGCGCTGATGATGTTGCTTCCAGCTAGTTTAAATTGAAAATTAGTTCCGAGAACCGACTGCACTGTCATCCTATTATTCTCCAATTCACCCAGCAACATGCGTATTTAGAACCACAATTAATATTCTCTGGCTCCAATTCATCACGTTAATCGAGAGAGATGACATCGCTTATTGAAGCGAAGCCATCGAGAAAAAGGGATTAAGTCCGATACGTGATTTCTGTTCCAGTGGCCCAGGGCAGTATGTTACACAGCAGCGGCGGCGGCGGCAAAGGCTCCGACACGAGCCAGAACGCGCTGGACGACACAACGCGAACGGGTCCGTACTTCGACAAGGTGGCGTCGAAAAACGTGACGGCCCTCCTCGGCAAGACGACCTACCTTAATTGCCGGGTGAAAAACTTGGGCAACAAGACCGTGAGTACAAATTCTGGAATAAAGTTTTCATTAAATTATCAAGGGATATAAGTAAAGTGGCCGATGTGAAAAGGGCCGATCGATGACGCGGTTTGCGCGGCTGGGAAGTAGGGCTCGGCTTTAAAAAATATTTGGAGTTGAAAGGCTTTTACTGCTTTATTAATGAGCGTTCGGGCTAATTACTCATGGACGAAAATAAAAAAATAATAAAGAACTTTAATTACGACTGGGCGCTTTATTGCCCGACCGCGCAAAGCGTTTTTCAAGTATTAATATTATCTGAAAAAGTTTTATAAAGTCGCCGTTTCATTACCGGAGAATAAAAGCGCGAATAAACTATTGAATACTTAAAAATTTATTGAAAAGATGGCGCAAGAACGGTAAAATTTTATCTGGAAATTTTAGTGTATTACCGGGAAAATATGTGCCGTTACCAAGGCAATGACAAATAAAATCTGACCTAATTTCGCCCTTCTAAAATTTGGAAATGAAGCTTTTCCTGCCCGGTTCCGGGCAGAGTAAAAAATATCTTTGATAAAGGATTTTCAATCTCGAAACCAATATCCTCCTGTTTTACGTCGACCCTCGGCTGACAGCGTCCAGCAGTTGTCGATTTCGCTTGGAGAAGCGCCTTCAAAAATAAGATTCAATTCCGTCTATAGTCCGCCGACACGGGAAATTGCAGTACGTACCTACGTGGCCAATAGATGGCATTACATTGAAAAGCGTCAGAGCTTTCCCTTCTTTTCGCCCTTTTTTTCCGCATCGCGCCGCGCTTGCCCTTCGGCCTACTTTGAATTTTGTTTCACGTTTCATCTGCTCTGTGGGTAAGGCCACGATTCTGACGTTTCACATTCAAGATTTCAACCTCGAGGAAAATGAGCAAGAAGCCTGCACTCGGTACATGCGTGTTTATACTTTTACAAAATGTATAAATCTATTGAAAACTGACATTTTATTCGATATTCTTTTACAGACTATTCTCTAATTGTTGTAAAGTTTTTTTACGTAAAAAGGTAGTGCAAACCGTATTTTTACAAACTGTTTCACATCGGACTCTGCAGGAAATTCCTTTAATTTAACAAGGACTTGAAACTGTATGGCGCCTTTGCCGAAAAAGAGACAAAAGAAAACGTCCATCACAAATCCATTAAAGCAATTTACGCGATGCGGAAGTTGAGAACAAACATAATCAACATCCTATGACGGAATTAAGACTATCTCGGAGCAAAATCCTCTTGGTTCTATTCTACGAGAGTATTTGACTGCACTGATCGTATTGACACTGCTGTCTACACGTCATTCGTGCTCCCTGTCCTCTTTTTTTTCTTCTCTATCGATTTGTTTTTTTTTCTTCCTTTTTCGGCCGAGCTGCACTGGCATTAGCGTTAAAATGTTCTACACTTGCCTGAACAAATATTTACACTCGATTAATTAACTCGACGTTGATTGAAAATTTTCCGACTCGGGAGCTTTTCAAAATGTCACCTCTCCTGATGCTTGAAGATACTCGTTTATTCCTTCGATGTCAAAGAACTAGTTAAACTTGATTTACTTATGAAAAAATTCGTTTTTTAAATTGAAAAATTCAGTCATTATTTTAGAATAAACCTTGAAAGAATTCGCTACCGTTTGTTCGGTTGAGAAAACACTAATAATTGTATTTAAATCCGTCCTGTCCTCTACTCTATTAGATAAATACAGTTTTCTTTGGCGCTGAGTTCCATATAAAACGACTGTGAAAGTTGACCCTGGAATAATAATTCTTCCCTGGTTGGCGGCGTTCGGGCTTGCTTTGTTGCCCAAGTGCTGGAGGCGATCAACGAATAAATTCAGCTGACCGCTTCTCCTTCCTTCTTTTTTCTTTTTTTTTATTCTCTTTCTACCCCGATCTATCGTTTATTTACCATTTTACTGTATATTATTGATACAAGTACATATTTTCTGGAGCAGTTGAACTGCTTTCAAGCCACTTTTATTTACCTCTACCTACATTCTTGTCTCTAAAGTCCCAATTAAAATCCACTTAAAAACTACGACTTTGATTTGCGAGGCCCAGGAATTCTTCGACAATGCCGATAGAGAGTCTTAATCGCTCAAAGGTACGGAGGATCAATCGGATCGGAATTGCATCAGCATCCTTGTGTACCGGATTCAATAGCTAACGAAGGTGACAACGGCTAGGGATCGAAGCAATTGCTCATACGTATACTACATGCGTGGTAGCTTTCGACTAATCGGCCGAGACGAGCGGACCAACGGCGCGTCAACGGGGCCAACCAGTCAACCCCTCAAGGAGCTGGCGGTTCTGTTTCATGAATCGTTAATTACCCATCTCTCTGACGCTGCCTGTCGTTCTCCTCCTTGCCGGCTAAACTGATTACGTCCTCCACACTTCAAAGCTACTCCACTTCGTCACCAACGTATACTATTTGTGAATTAACTATACATTGTTAATACGGTCATGAAAATTCAAAAAAGGTTTCGCTGATGATGCAATCTATAAAAGATGCCTAGATCATTTCTTTATGCCACGGCTCGCTGAGTTATACGAAAGAACAAATGAACGACTTTATGTAACGCGACCGCTCCAATTCTTTACGACGTCTCCGTCCGAGTCTCGGCGCGTCTAAGCTTTCCTCGGAGCGCCCCTCTCCGTCCGTCTATATCTCACCCGCTTATCAGGGGAATTCGATTTGATTTTCACTGGGGACCAGCAGCAGGCGCCGTCCTGCAGCCTCCCTCCTCGAGGAACGTAACGTCTCCTCCGGGTGTCTTACTCCTTCGAGCGGCGCTATTACACATCGAGGCGAAGAACTGTGAGAGGCCAAGACGTGACGGGAAACTCAAATTTCAAGTTCGTAAAGGCGCACTACTGGCCCGTGCGAATTTGATGGAGAAAAAATACTCTCGGCAACGGGAGAAAAGAGCTACTCCTCCATGGATAAAGCTATTTGGGCGTTATTAACGGGGGGCATGGCTAACTTTTTAGATCTTCACACCGGATGAACATTCTTCATCGTGACAATTCTTACTGCACAATATCCGTAAATGGAGCCTACTAATTTCTGGGAATATATCCTCGTTTGTCGAATCGATTCGTAACTTGTATTCCCGAATGAACTATTCAAGGCCGTTTGTTTTCATTCCATAAAATACCAGCCCTAAACTAACGGCACGACAACTAATCCAACTAATTTCACTTTAAACGTCCAAGAAGCCGGCGGCGAAGTAACGTCGAAAGTCCGACGCACATAATTCCCCACCCTAAACGATCCGGACAGTCACTTAGCCACATTCATCATTCTATTATCGGGGGAACACGCAGCTACAAACTTGCCCAAACACAATTCCGGCACCCCTTATACCCGCGCATATAGATTTAAAGGCTTACGTAGATTCGAGGTTGGAGAGAGGTGGCAGCGAACGGGGAAGAAAATTTGCGCACACAAAGGGATCGACAAAATAGCGCACGCACTCAATGGGAAGACTGTGGACAAAGAAGATTTAGCTCGCCGATAAAGACAATGGAGAGCGCCGGTCGGGGTCAAAGTTATTGTAGAGGTGTGTGTGTATGTGTGCGCGTATACCGCGATCGTCACCCAGCCGTCCGTAATGGCTCGTTAAGCTCGCTACCAGTCAAGGAAAACCTGCGCGGCCGACGTAATAAACTTTTTTGCCGAAAACTCGGCAGACCCTAAGGGTCGTCCCTGTTATTGTATACGGGAAATTCCAGACTGTGTGATCCGTCCGAAGATCGTCTTCGTAAAAGCTCGCTGTTAATTGAGTGAAACATCGTGGAATTAGATTCTTATTAACTTTGTTATATAAGAAATTATTGTGTTATTTAGAGTTTTCGTATATACACAAAACGTAGAATATTGCGTCATAACTTTTGATCCTCGGTTTTTTCTACTTGCTCAGTAATACAGTTACCAAAGTTGGTTATTAATATTTGTTCTTTCTATCCATTGGAATTCGGTTAAATTAATTGATACCCATGCATCACTTGTTATAAATCAAAGATCGCTGCAGGATATTATAATAACTTACTTCCGCTAAAGTAAATCTTCGGAGGTTTAAGAGAAAAATTAAATGCTAAAGTACCCTTCAATACAAAACTGCACTATAAAAAGACTTCCCGGTATTGCAATAAATATGACTTGAACCGATTTTCTGCGAAACGCTTTCCGATACGCCGTAAATCAGGCAGAGACAACTGAAAAATAAGAATTACAACAGTCAATCTTCGAGCCCGAGTCGAGCAGGGGTTGAAAGTGCGCCCGGAGAGCGACCCCAACAATATTTTCATCCAGTTTTCTCGGCAAACGTTTACAAACTCGGAAAGGAGGGGATTTCCATTTTGAGCCCCGATCCACGCGCGCGATGCCTTTCCCATCAGCCCCCGAGAAAGAAGGAGGAGATATAAAGATAGGGCGGACGCGTGCGCACACAGGTTCTATTGACACTGGCGCTGCTTTTACTCTCGATCGTTTTCACGCCGAAAACTTGAATGCCTCAAGGGGGAGGGGGGGGGACGAAGGAGGGGTCGCGTCACATGCGAAAAACGCCCGGAGGACCGGCGATGAAGTGTGATCAATATTAAAGGAGGAGGGGACGGCGGATGCACACGAGACTTCTTGTTTTTACGTCTTTATTCCGAGGAAGATTTCGCTCGAGGGGAGCACGTGCCCGATGCTGCGGAAAAAACGCGAATCCGAAAGTTCGGTTATTTACGATTCGGCGTCGTATTGCTTAAAGGGGCATACATTCATGGAAACCCGGGTTTTTGACACGCCTGCTGGTATTTACGGCGTTGAAGGTGAATAATTGCGTCGCTTAATTTTTTTCGCGATTTTCAAAAGTAATTTAACGTAGCAGCGCGATTCGCGCTCCGTATATATAATTTATTCAGTTTTCCATTTGCATTCTCGGCCGTGCGCAGCACAAATAGACGCATTCAAACAGCTAAGTTCCGCGAATATTTCTCGGGGCGCACTTTAAAGCGCAATTCCGCTTCCTGCCTCGCCCCGAAAAAAGGCCTTTTAATAACGTTCCGGCTGCGACGGGGGAAACACCTGTACCTGCAGCAGCGCTCAGCCAGCGGTGCATTAATTATCCATTTCCTTTTCGGCCTCCGCTCCCTCTCTCTCTCTCTTTTTCTCTTTCGAACTCTCGCGAACGATGGCGCAGCCGGAGAAAAAAGGCAGCTCGCGACGGATGCGGGAACTTGATTAAATTACAGCTCGAGCCCCTACCTCCGCGGCGTCGATGCAGGCTTTCCCGGCTTTGGAGCGAACCCACCCGGTTAATGAAACGATAACAATTAATGCAGCCGCGGTGATTATGTGTCTCCGCGCGGAATAAGGAGAGATAGGAAAGGCGTTGCCCGCGTAAACCACGAGTACACAATGTAACGCACAAGGGCGCCGCCGCCAGCACGCCCAGCTGGGATTATCTCTATTTGTACTGGGAAGCGCTGCGCATCGAGTCGAGGCTGTATATACGTGAAGCAATACACTACGTGAGCTCTTCCCCCGGCTTTTTACGCGCGTGTGCGAGTGGCTGCATTATGTTACAAGCGATACGTGCGTCTATACCCGGTAAGCGCGGATGGTGTATTCCTCCGACGGCGGAATCCTCAGCCTCGCTTTTACGTCGCATTTATTCATTTTTCCAAGTAATATTAATTAAAAACTCGGAGCGACGAGATTTCAAACGTTATATCGTTCGAACTGCTATTGACAGTGCTCAAAAGTGTACACGGCGGAGGCAAACATTATATTTGTATTATGCCGCAGTTGAGTTCTAATTTAGTTTTGAAAAATCCAGAAACGCGAGCATCTGTGTACGTGCGGCAATGAGCCCGGACGAATGAGATTTGCGCTGCCATACTCCGCAAACAGGAGCCGAAAGTCTGCCAAACGCAGAAGGGGGATTACCGGTAGCGGCGCCGGATGTATTTGTGGTTTTATTAATTCAGGGAAAATGCTTATTCCCCGCGCGAAATTTCAGCTTCCCCTCCCGCTCTTATATATTCTCTTGCATCCAGCTTGTTCATTCTCCCTGCACCCGCAGCCGCTCGCCAATACCTGCCTGCCTTTCTAACTGGGCTGCCCGGGCGGGAGCAGTTCGATTGGTTAATTTACGAGGTTTCGAAGCGTCGGGAGAGCTTGGAAATTTTGCCTTTTTTTCCCCCGCGGAGTATAAATTTTTGTTTATTGAATCCCGAGGTCATAATTGCCAGGCCCAGGGCAGATTTTTTTACGCGATGACTCAAATTTGAAGAGCTGCGATGCTTTTAGAAATTGAGAATGTGCGACCTATTTTTTAATACGAAGTAAAAACTAGGTTATCAGTCTTTCGAGTTAAATGCTCAACGAGAACATTCCAAATGCCGATTCTTCTTCAAAGTCCGTTTAATGATTAATTTAGCGCCGACTTCAGAAACGAAGCACAAATCTTTTGCATAATGCATGAATAGCAAGCCAGAAAGTTAATCCATTACGTTTTATGTATGTATTATACAAATATAAAATTTAATTTGTTTTCCACCGCGGCGAGTCATTAACATCGCGCTCTTTGAGAAAAGCCCAGGCGACCCAGTTGCAGCGGGCGCAAATTGTTCTTAAATTGCGCATAATTATTCCATTCCTTTGGTCCCCTCGTCGCGCGCTGCTTCAGAAAAATTAGCTACATTAATTTAAGCAATTTTAATTCCGGGGTTTATTTCGAAGCGGGGCGACCAAAAAAAACTCTCGCGACGACGACGACGACGACGACGTCGACTACTCGGCGTCACTCGCGTGATCCTCGCGGAGAGCGAAGTACCCTCGCGGATAAACTCTCTTTTCGGTCGGAGGAAAAATTTTTAGCCGGGCACTCGAGCACGCAGCTCTCGTAAGCACGAAAGGAGGAAGTGAAGCTTAGCGCTACAAAAAGGGCAAAAAATTGCCGTGAAGACGCCGTGCATGTACTCGCTGCGAAAATTTATACGAGTTAAGCCGGTAGGCGCATCGAGCTCGAGAATATTTCGGGAGGAAAATACATCCGGGGCGTCATTGGCGAAAATTCAAATCGCACTCGGAGGGAAAAATCTCGCGAGATGAGAGGAGCGATCAAACATGCAAGTCGCGATATATATTTGACGGGAGAATAAATGTATCTGTGGCAAGTAAGTGCCGCTGCAGAGAGAGAGAGAGAGAGAGGGAGACAGGGTATATTTGGACGATCGTGCTTATCCCGGCGTGTTATGAACCCGCAGGAATAAGAAGGAGTATGCGC
This sequence comes from Ormyrus rosae, assembly GCA_035047165.1. Lineage (NCBI taxonomy): Eukaryota > Metazoa > Arthropoda > Insecta > Hymenoptera > Ormyridae > Ormyrus > Ormyrus rosae. Next base: position 18,266,035 of record JAWWML010000012.1, on the reverse strand, counting down.
GTACGTTGCCGTGTTTATGGTTACTGCAATACCTCGACAGAATGCAAAACGAGCGTATGAATAAAGTAAGAGTGCTGAGGGGGGGGAGAGGGTGAAAAGATGGAGAATTAAGGCTTGGAGCCGAGCTTAAGAGAGTGACAAATGCGCGAACAAGAGTGGTATAATTAAGCCGGAAAAATTAGAAGCTTAAAAAATTGAGCGCGAAACGGAAAATTAAACAGAGTAAGGAGCGAGAGAGAGAGAGAGAGAGAAATTGGAGGAAGGCGTGCGCAGAAATGGACGCTCCACATATAAAGTCGGGATCACGCGCGTACTGGATAGGCGATTTCGCGTGCGAATGAGAAGTCGAGCGCGGGGCGGGAGGGGGGGTTGATGAATTCTCGCGGATTGCTACGCCGCCTGCAAATTTCAAAGCTTCATGACGCAGTCTCAGACAGCGAGATTACTTTTACGAACATTTCGCTGCAGCGGACATTCAAATTGTTATGCTCTTTTAAGCAGCTGCATATTCTCTTTAAAAATTACTCGCTCAAACTCGGGGCTTTTAATTTTAAATCTAGTTATAAATGGGACGTCCATTTTTTTTCATTCGACGGCATTATTTAACGACAGCCGGGTATTTTATCGTTTGCAGCGGGGCAGTTGATGAAACTCGACGAAGACGGGCTGAAAATTTATAATAAAGATAAGAAGTTGGCAATTTTTCCTCCGAGTTCCATTCGAAACTTTTTATTAACTCACGTAGGAGTTACGTTTTGTCAAAGGCTGCTCTTAAGTTGATTAATTCGAGCGCGAGAACCGCGAGAAAAGTCATTAGCGCCAGTCCAAGTATAAAAACTAATAATTCTTCCCTCAATGCAACTTCGAGAGGTTCATAAAATATTCTATCTTGTAATTACGCCCGGAGACTTCGAGTTCACAATTATCTCGAATGATTTTCCTCGTTTTTCAACTTTCAGCCGAGCGATTCTTTTTTTTATATTCGCAGTTGAGTCACGCAAATCTGCCTCGAGGATTCTAATCGCCTCTCGGAATCTTGAATTACCATTTTTCTCGGAATCTGGAGGAAACTTCTTTTTTTTTCTCTCTCAGGACTACGGTGGAAAACATCCGCGGGCGAATATATGCGCGAAAGTTCCGGGGACGGGCGCATACGTAAAAGGGTATGTGGAATTGGTTAGCTTACAGATATGCCTCGGAAGGTAAAAAATTTTATTACGCGAGTATCTTGAGTATCTTCTATTCTGGTCCGACGTGCTGGACAGATCTTTGTTTTACATTTAAAGCTTTATTTCTGTTTTAGCTCCCTCCGCTTTTCTCGTAATATTACATGTAACGCGCTTAAATGGGACCGTGACGTATTTAATTAAATACATGAATTAATTAGTCAAATGCACTCCACCCATTGTAAGAAATCTTTGACGATAAAATTACCCGTTAATTAAATGCGACGATCAATATTAGTATCGTCGAAAAAGTGCGAGCTTTCGCTTCACTGAAATCATAAGCGAGTGAAAAATAAGCGCCGACGGGGCGTCCGTCTCCAGACTCTTCTTACAATTTTTACAACGAATAGAAAAAAAACGTAGCGTAAACGTGCGCACGAGTAGCAGCAGAGAGAGAGAGAGAAAAGTACGGCACTACCCGGCTCGATCCGGCTGCAGAGAGGAAAAAGTACGAGGGAAGAAGAGAGCTTGACTCAAAATAAAACCCATTAAAATCGAACTCGTGCGCGCGCGCGCGCGGTTCGCGCTGCAGCGCTGCAAAGCAATATGGTTCTTATTCCTGTCGAGCGAATCGGGTTTTCCTCCTTTTTCTCGCAGACGGTTATTTATCTTTCGCGTTTGGTTTCACTTGCCGGGAAAAAGGAAAGCGTCGATGAGGGGAGATGGAGGGGGGAGGGGGTAACGCGAAAAACGATCTCCCCTTTGACTCGTGCTCGCTCCGCGGAGCAGTTATACGATTGCGCCGAAAGACGCGGGGCGCGTTTTAGCGCGTGTAAATATTTTGACGCTCTCCGGAGTTGCCGCGGCAATACACTTGAGAATATGTTGCTTCACATGCCAGTAATTCGCCGTGCTCTCCACTCGAAGCGTTGGCACTGCACGTGCACGCGGCCCAAAGTGCGCGCGAATCGTGTGGTGCTCTTTGTGCTGCGCGTGAATTTCCGCGCATTACCCCCTGAATGCGCAAAAGTCGAGGGGAAATTTCGAAAAGGAGCAGAATTTCGCTTCGAAAATCTTGTAGAGTGTTAAATGGACCAGAAGTTGAGAAATGCTAAGCAGTGGAGGAAACAATTTTTGAAGATCTTGTAAAAATCGTAACCTCTTGTCTGTAGCAGAGAAAAATTCACTCTTTCCAAAGCAACATTTTATTTAACTAACTGTTACCCCCCTCTAAATGAACGATTAGAAAAATCCATTTAACGCGCCTTTCAGCTCTCCGCTCGAACACAGGCAGTCTCGCGCTCGTCTTGCGAAATCGCGACTAATTCGCGCGAGACCACCCCTGGGACTTAACAGTGCAGAGAGAGAAACAGGCAGTCAGCTAAAATATAGTCGAGCAGAGAAACGTTCTCCATTCGAGGCGCAAGCGCGCGGCAAACTTCCGGGGCCATAATCCACGATAAGCCGGGTTTTACTACAGTCCATTAAATTAGGTTATGAGACATGATTATTAATGAGAAGCAACGGCGCACGGCGAGAGAGCGGGGGGAGGGGGGGCGTCTTTTCTTTTCGATTGGGCCGGAAGTTCGCTCGAGCGAGGAAAATATGCGAAAGGAATCTTCGAGTAAAGGAGTGGAATCTCCAAAGGAAAAGACCGGCTCCTTCCGCTCTTTGCGGATTCGACGTCGATATTTAGGTGGACAGGACGTCGGATTCTCCTCCCCGGCTTATCGCGCCGCAACTCTGCGATTGACTGGGAAAATACACTGCTCCGCGACGACAAATTTAAAGGTTTTTTTATTCACATATTGGCCGTAATTATTTTTATCGATTCGCTTTCGAAACCGAGTGAAATAGGACTGTTCTTGAAATTACTTTTTCTTTCTGATGTTTCGGTCATACGCGGGATAACACATTAATAATGCTTCGAGGAAGATCATAACTTATACGATGATAGAAGAAGTTGACCGAGATGAAATGAAAAATTGATATACTCTTTCCGGGGGATTAATGTAGAATTCGACTTTATTACACTGAGAGAAAAGTTTATTAAAATTTACCAAACAGTATAGTAAAATTTCTTACAAAGTATAGTAAATTTTTTGGTTTTGACAGTCTGTTGTGGCTTTACTAAACAGTATGGTAATTTTTACAAGATTACTTGTAATTTTTAGTAAATTTCTTCTCTCAATATAATGATGTAAATAACTACCATTGGTTTTTCCATCCTTTTTTTTATTGAATTTCTGACGTTTCAACCTCAAGTGAGGTACTTTTCAAGGAATAAATTTTTCAAGAAGCAAAGCCGAGGCAGAACCAGTCAAATTCTCTCAGTGCAGTTTATCTTCAAACTAATTACCCGAAATTATATTACAGTTTATCATAACTGATAAAATGTAAGTGATTAAATTTAATAAATAAATGAATTTATACCGTGATTTATTAGTTTATTAATCCCAGTAGAAATTGATTGTTTACTTTAACTTTGTACATTTTAAAGTTTACAATTTGCAACGAGATATTACTGAAAAAAAATTTGTGACAATATCAATTTTATGGACGTCTTGATAACGTGCTATTAAAGCTGTCATTAATCTCTTAAAATATTGACAAAGATTAGTTATTTTTATGCACTAGACGCAAATGCCGTCGTCGTAATTTATCGAATATCTTTCATACCAACGAATAAAAATCAAAACAGCCCACCACTTACTCTCAAAGTTTCCCATTACCGCACTCAAAATCTCATAAAATCAATCGAAAAACAAAGCGCGCAACAGCAAACAACAGCACTATCGCTAGTTGTTTATCGAAACGAACGGGAAAAAATAGAACCCGGATAAATTGTTAACTGTACGTTAACGGAGATAGCGGAGAAAAACGTTCGCCGCTCGGCACTTTTATTTCGTTAGAATGAAATTTTTCAGATGAAAAAAAAAACTTACGGCGCGAGCCCTCATAAACCATTATGGTGTCGGTTACTCCTCCAGGCATCGTTAACCTTTTCGTTTGTCTGCAGCGGCGTGCAATCGTACCCTCTAAGCGCTTTTGCTACGCGGCGCGCATTATAATAAATTGCCTGCAACTTTTTGTTTTTGCTTTCTCCTATTTTTTTACTATTACATTATCTTGCCGATTTACGATTCGCTTGCATGCATTAATGAATTGATTTTGTAGAGTAAGTAAAATGTAACGAGAGTTTACAGTTTTCTTTTCGTTGACCTGCTAATTCTTATTATTCTCGTGTCTATAATTAAATATCTTACTCATTTTTCATTGAAAAATCTGCAGTAGAAATAACGAATATGCGATAGAAGGAGATACTGCTTACGTGATCAATATACGTAACGGGAAATGTAACGGATTTCATTGTTTTATCTCCGAGGCAGATCAAACAGCGATAACGCCGTTCATCCATCGTAAATTCATTACAACAGAAATCCCGGACTTATCAATAAAATTACACTGTCTATCTCTCCCTGCCCTTTCTCCGGCGCTCGATTTCTCAGGCGCCTCGCGTCCAGCGGGGAGCGTCATTCATCAGGGACTCCGCTCGAATTAGAGCCGCGGAAAGACGGGGGGCGCTCGCGCTAATGCCCTTTCACGGGCCCTAAAACGAAAGGGCAGCAACACCTGACGATGCGCACGTAGGTCAGCAGCGCGACTCTTGGGCAACCACACCTCGCGGGAAGAGCGGGAGGGGAGCGGACGTCGTTGAAGCGACGAGCTTGAGGGATCGATAGAGCGTATTTACCGCTAGCTAGCTGCCTGCCTGCCTTGGCGCAGCGCTGCTGCCGAGGCTGCGTGAGGACCCCAGGGAATTCACGGGGTGGGGGGAGGGGGTGATTTTTACCTGCATTGCTTTAAAAAATTATGGATTGAGAGATGGGAGCGAGGAACTTAATTACATAGTATTGCGTAATCAGTTTACGCTTTTTCCGAGGCGGATTGGAAATTGTGAATTTAATCATTTAATATTTAGAGGGAAAAAACTGTGTCAGGAGTCGTATGAAAAGTTCTGATATTTTACTTTGAACAAAGAAACCTACATTTATTTCGAACCTCAAGAAGGCTTTTCCGTGTAGATTTTACTGTAAAGAGTTGTAATCTACTTCATTTGTAGTAAAAATTATTTTTCAAGATGTAGTTTGGGCACTACGAAAGAGATGATTTTAGTTAAGTCGCCGCACACTCAAGAGAGGTTTAAAACATTCAAGTTAATTTTACTCAAGTCAGATTCAACTTTTTTTTTTTCTTTTTACTTAATCCCTTTAAGTAAGTTTTTGGGAATCTTGAAGATGTGCTTCCAAAAAGTTAGTTAGTGCTTTCTAGTCTTGAACAGCTCTGACTATATACTAGGTATTTTGCAACACTTTCAATTAATCGAGCAATCATTTGGGAAGAATTCAAAGAGTTCTTCTTAAACTGTAATTTAATTACCCAAATAACTTCCATCTTACCAGAACAATTTGAACTCGAAAGTTCTGCAAATAGTTACGTTTTCGATCAGCCGGATAAGTCCATAGAAGATGTTGCTTAAAAAGACACTTCTCGCGATACAGTAAACAGAAGCCTTTCAAAGTTTCAGGATTAAACGCTGGCTTGAAATTCGCCATTAATATTACTAAAAGATGTAGCATATAGATTCCACCACTAGGATTTCGACCTCCAAGCAAATGAATATTTAAAGGCGGAAATTTCCATTGCGCGTTAACACGATTCACCTGTCCAAATATGTCTTCACAAATATCCAGCGTTGGACATCAGCGGCGCTGAAACGCGGCTCAATATATACAAGATTATTTATTCATCCGCAAACCTCAGCTGGGAATTGACCCGGGATTATGCGGCGTAGGCGAAATAACTGCGCGGAGCCACGGGGTAATACAAATGAATCCCGGTGCTTCGACCGCGAAAACACGGTGGCGTAAAGTTTAATAAAATTTTGAAAAGTTGACGCGAACCATAAACAGTCGGACGTCCGGTTTTAAACCCAAAAACTTTCAGCAGGACGGAGAGGCGGACTCGCGAACGCGCACTCGTCGCTTTCGACCACAGACGCACACCGCTACAGCGCGTCCTATCCTGCATCGTAAATAAATTATTCAAATAATGAGGGTACATGTGCCCCCGAAATTCCCATAATTTCGAACTATTAATTAACATCGCTGCGGTGTGCTGTTGCCCCGCAATAAGGCAAACCAACAAGCACGTCGGGGAGGGAGGGGAGGAAAAACGCGATTCCCGGAAGTCAGTAATGATCAAAGTATTTTGTGCAACTGTTTCTCTGAACCGAGAAATTAGCGCACGTGTAAGCCGCAAAGCGTAAAAATGATTTAAACGTACTCGGCTTCTTTTTGACTTCCAAAAAAAGATTCAGACGAAATTAGGCATTCCCACAATAATTCCTGCCGGAATAAAAGCGTAGCCCCGTAATTTACGGCAAACAGCATAGCAGCGGCAGCAGCGGCAGCAGTAGGCCGGTTAAATTTGCCAATAATCGAAAGGCAGGAAAAATCGCAGCCGGCCACGCGATCGCTCGGCCTAACTCGTACCCCGGGCACGCGCCAATAACAGGTTGCTGTTTCTTTTTTTTCGGGCGAGAAGCGGCGAACGCAAAAGGGGCGAGGTCAGAGCTTGCGTTTACGGCCGACTTCCGTTTGAAATTTAACGCGCGCGTATGTACACAGACGCGAACGGCGGCGGCGGCGGCGGCTCCTTCTTCCCTTTAAAACCGCGTCGCAACTCGGGAGAGCGCACCTATAAAGCCGCGGGCCGCGGAGTGAAATTTGCGCGCGTTGGTACGCGGAGCTTAAACGCTCCGCAGTAATTTTCCGAAAGAGAGAGAGAGAGAGAGAGCCGCGACTCGCCGGTAGCGGCTCTTTCTCATTCGCCCCTTTGATGTATAAGCCCCCACTCTCGCTTTGTGCCGCCGCCCGGCCCGGCCCAAGCTTTCTCTTATCTTTCTTTTAAGCTCCTGCGCTTTCTAGTTCTAAATCCTTTTCTATTTTTATCCCTCTTTCTCTCTAATTTTCTCGGCTTTGTTCTTTCGCCCTCTCTTTCTCGCTCCCTTCGCACCGGCGGCGGCCCACTTGTTTAGTGCTTCCGTTTTGTTTCGCGCCAGATTTACCGATACCGGGCGGCTTAAGCCGAAGTGGATGAATTTTGAGGTTAGAATGCGCATTAATTCGCTTCTTCCACTCTAGTTTGGCGCTTAATGCAGTTACTCTTTTTTTTTTTTTTAAGTACTGCAGACAATACAGCTACGGCAAACAAAAAGCATCTTCCCTAATCTACAAGTAAAAAAGATCTGCCGAGATCTGCTGGTACCTGGGCATTAACGTTCAAAGTTCATACACGCGGCCGCACTCCTAAAAGATGGCATTCGGCCGTCAGAATGCAGAAGGAGGAGAAGGGGGAGAGGTCAGCCCCTCGAGTGACGTACGACGAGCGCGCTGTAATTACCGGCCGTAACCGGATACTCGCGAATTAAGAGCCGAGTCGACGGAGCCTCGTAAAGCGGGCCGTTGCTCGCGAGGCACCGCGAGGCCGGCCGGATATTGGAATTTCTAAAATTTAGAGTTTTTCTTTTAACGACGGGGGGGGGGGGAAGGACCGGCCAGGCCGTTCTGAGGTTTACAGGTCGGAATGTCTGCCCGGAATGAAATTGTGCGGCTCGTGCGGGGGTTTGTCGTCGCTAAAGGACGCGGAGACAAATTGAGATTGCCGCCGTCCGTTTAGTGGATGAAGAATAAGGAGAATCAGTGCTATTATTAGTGACGTATGTTTTCTTCGGCGGCATCCTTTTGCTCGTGCTTTAATAAATCGCCAGTGTTTTTTCCTAATCCCCGCGAGTAGAAAAATCATAAAAAGTTCGAGGCTGGCAGGGGGAGCTAAAGAAAAGCAGCAGCAGCAGCAGCAGCAGCAGGAAGTAAAGAAAGCCGGTAACTCAGCGCGCAGCTTAAAAGCCCTGTATATATCGATGTTTCGCGGCGCGTTTCGTTTGGACCGAGGCCATTTGCAGGTCTTACGTACGGTTCTGGAAAGAAAGAGCGCAAGAACGAAAGACGGAAAAGGAGAGCTCGCCGAAAGAGAAGGAAAAGAAACGGCCGCGGCAGGGGAGGAGGAGAGGAGTAACTACTTGAATAGCAAATAGGCATTCGGTGCGAGTAGCGCGCCTTTTCTTCCCCCCCTCCTAACACACTATGCGGTGTAGTGGCTGCGGCCTCGATGTATAGATCCTTCCCTTTCTTACATCCTCTCTCGACTTCACAATTCGTTATCCTGCATCTCTCCTCGTCAATTGAGCCCCGATTCGTGAGCCGGAAATTCGCTGAATCGTGGAAAATACTTTCAGCCCCGGGTGCGAACGCAAGCTCTTCCTTCCCTCCCCCCCGCCGAAGAATCGGCCATGACGGGGAAGGGCTTTTATATCGACGACGAGCCACTGCGTTCAGCCGGACTCTGGGCCGCATTTTCTATCCCGAGCAGCAGCAGGAGCCGGTGATGGATGCGAGTGTCCCATTGTGCCCTACTTTCTTCGCTCGAATCCTCGCTGAATGCCTCCTGGTTTGTTTTTCCTCACTTTAACGAGGATTTTTCTGCCCCCAACCGGGGAAATCTAAATGAACGAGCTGCGCAGTTTTCGCTTATAATCTTTCGCTGCTGGAAAGGAGAGGTAAATGTCGTTACTTGAGCAATACTTTTGCACGAAAAGAATCTCAACTTGAATTCACTCGTACGAGGGAATGCAAGGAAGAATACCGTCGACGGCGAAGCTCTGGTTCTTAAAAAATCGAATGATAAAAGCAGCTTTTGAGCATCCCCACGTGAAAAGAATGCATTTCAGTGTACTGAATGGGATATGACTAGTTTTGTGTAAGGTTCAAATTTAAAATTCCGATAAATTTTTCCGTTCTTCGCCTCTCGCTAAAGCTACCAAAAACTTTTCAATGGAAATTAATTTCTAAGCGAAATTTGAATCAACGAGAGTTCATTTCAGCAGAAACAATTTCTCCTTAAAAACTTTCCCATCATTTCAGTAAATGAAATTCAAATTTCGCGCGCGGAAAATTAAAAACAAAAGAAGCGAAGTCAAGAACAGCGGATTGAAATTCATATTTTCCAGGATAACAATTAACTTGTCCTCTGTCCTGCCGATGTGCGTGACGCTTTCCGTTAATTTTCCTCATTCGGGCAAAGGTACACTTTGCGAAATCAAGAATCAATTTCGTCATCGTTCTGTGCAAACGTGCGCCACTATTTCCTCGAGCCGAGCTCCGAGACCTAGTTAAATTTATTTTTTCCAGCCCCGGTAAAACTGGGTCTTGTTTGAAGAATCTTTGCTTTAATTACCGATTCCGAGAAATTCTTGTATTTTCTCCGGAAAAAGATGAAAGCTGCAATTTCATTTCAGACTAAATTGAGTTCGAAATAACAAAGTAATTAATTAAATAACCAGAATTTAGTGTGTAAAATCGAGACAATCACCTGGTCGAGACAATCACGCAGTCTTCTCGCAGCTTCCGGAGCTTCGAGCAAAGGCTGCAAAAAGACATAAAGCAGTGCACCAGTCCCGTATCTCTCGAGCCGCGACCTCACGACGTCGATTTCCCGGGCACCGAAGCTACTTTCCCTCGAAGTAGAAAGAAGCGCAACTCGGCATTCGGGCCGCAAGCATCCTCCGGCAGAAGGAGGGCGCAAATTCATAAAATATCAAGGGGGGGCCGGGCTAGAAAAATCGCGGAGCTTGCGTTTAATTTCCTGCTCCGTGCTCGCACGTCGCTTGAGCGTAATAGCCGGCCGGACGTGCTCTCGCATGCTCCCGGCATTCAATAATAAATGGTGCGCGAGCAAGCGGCGGCAGCTCCCCGTAAAGGAAAAGATGGCGGGAATTAGCTGGACGGCTATTTAACACACTCGGGCAATTTACGGCGATTTAATTGTGGTCAGCTTGTTCTCGTGTATGTCGGTTCCCTTTCTGCCTGCGGCGGCGCGAGCCGCTACGCTATTGATTGGGGTCGCATCGAACGCTCGGAGGGGGTGACTCGTTGAAAGGCTTCATTTCCTGCAATTTTAAAGGGCACGAGTGGATTATCGTGTCCGGGCTCGGAGGGGGGAGAGGGGCAGGCTAGCTGAAGGGAGGAGGGATATAATTCGAGCCGGACGATTGGCCGATTAATACTTTGTTGCAACGAAGGGCTTTTTGCGGCTTTTCTTTATTCCAACAGCTGCTAGACATGGCTTAGCGATAAAGCTTTCGGGTGAAAGGGTAATTAAAAGCCCGAGGTGAAGTTAGACCCTTTTTTCGGTATTAAAAAAGTGAATAAGTCTTGTTGGGCGAAATTACTTTTTTCAATTGTTGATGTAAAAATATACTTTTAATGTATATGTCAAATTAAAACGTCCGACGGTGACCCAATTTGAAAGTTATGAAGGGGATGAAAAATCACGGTAAAATATGCGTCCGTACGTGCTTTCCTAAAAAACAGAAATCTGTCGCACATCGACAGCATCATTAATTTATCGAAATTTGAAGCTTGATGTATTTACGAATGGTACGACCTGTCGTTTGTAAGCAAAACAAATGTCCAGTTGAGTTTCACAATTTATGACAATGCGTGTAATTAATAAAATTTATGCAAAAATTTCAAGACTCGGCATAATTCTACATAGAAGCTAAAGCCTCCGGTGGGAATAATTATTCTAATTTATACACACACTTTAGAGCTGCAGCCAGTAGATAAATTAGAATTTCGATAACGCGAAATTCTTACTGCCAAATAAAATCCTTTTACGTCTTTATGCTAATTTAATTCGCCAAGTACACGCGTCATAAATTGATGGCAGACTCGCGAGTGACTCGGGCATTAAAATTTCAGCCGTAAAGACGAGGGGGATAAAGTAAATCCTGCACGATGTACAGGATATCGAAATGGCGGACGAAGAGGAGCCATTACATCGTGCGTTTATTTATTGTACAGGTGTCGTGGGTGCGACACAGGGACATCCACCTGCTGACGATCGGCCGGTACACGTACACGAACGACCAGCGCTTCCGGGCGGTGCATAACCTCCACTCGGACGACTGGGTGCTGCAGATAAAGTTTCCCCAGCACCGGGACACCGGAGTCTACGAGTGCCAAGTATCCACGACCCCGCACTTGAGCCACTTCGTGCATCTCAACGTAGTCGGTGAGTCTCTCTTTACACCATACTATTTTGCAGCTTCGTACACCGGATGCTTTTTTTTCTCCGCCCGGAGAGAGGGCACTTCGCACGTAGACAAAGCGGCTTTTGATGTCGCATCGTTTTCGAGCGTTTTATTCAGAGGCGAGTCTAGAATTCGCCCAATTGCAATGATAATCAAAGTTAAAAGTAACTGTTTTTCGTTGATTAGTCGGCCGAGACCGTCTCATTGGAAACTAATTGCTTGCTTTAGTGCTGCATTGATTTCAAATAGATTTCAGATATTGACAGAATTTAACAGAATTAACCCAGTTAATTAATTAAACTTCAATACCTCGTATGCGCGCATTCATGGGCGCAGTTAGTATACAGCCTGCCCGAGTCTACGCGAGAGTTTGAATTCTAATGAATATAGTCCGTCCGCAAAGTTTTAGCTTAAGATTTGAAAAGCATCTAACTATAATTAGTAAATTGATAATTAATAACGAGCCAAGATTCTCGTTAAGCAATTAGATCCGAGCAACGAATCATAAATCCCGAAGTTAGTTAGCCCGGGAATTTTGAAAAAGTAGGAGAGCAAAACAATCCTCTCTAATGACCTCCCTCGAAGCGTAACCAAAGCACTTGGAAATTTAATCAAGGCCGGAGAAACGTCTTGGCTCGATTAAGCCCGGCACGAAAAAAGTATGTGGAAGATATTCCTCCGCGCGCCTCTTCGCCCCCCTTCTCCCCTTCCCCGTCGAGGCGCCAAGCACACTCGAGACACGCGGCAAAAAGCCAACTCACGACTCTCCGCTTAATATTCTCCCCGGCGCCCTTTTGTTCCCGCCAAGGAAGGATATTCTCCTCTCCGTATATACACTCTCGCTTCTTTCGCGATTACGGATTGAAAATTATTAGTTCGCGAGCCGAGAGATGAGCCACAAGTAGGGCAATACGTCATCCAATCAGGCAGATGATTCGCTAGTCGATAAGGGCTTGCGCGCGCGCGGCGCCGTTTATTTTCGTTGCGCGTGCGACGCGAGCCAAGGCGCCGCGCAATGACAGCGAGATGCAAACCAATTTCGCAAGGCGCGCGCAAGCCCAACTTCCGGGATATAGAGCGGACTTTATATAACGTCGTCGCAGGCAGGAACACACGCGGATCTTTAGCGAAAGTTTCCGCCGAACAGGCAAGTTGGACACGCCGAGATTACCTTTTGAAACTTGGTCCCGGCAGTGAGCGCGCGGCGCTTTCCTTTTCGTCGCGGTCCCGGCGACACGCCGCCTGGAGACGTGTACTCGCCCCAACAGACATACCGTTACACACCGCCTCGAAAACTTCCTCTTGATAGTTTGTGTACGGGCAAAAAATCATCTCTCTCTCTCTCTCTCTCTCCTTTATTACTTCTCTTGCGGTTTTTTTTTTTCATTAACTCCGTCCAAAGTAATGAAAAATGAGATGACTGCGGGGTTAAATTGGTCGCAAGAATATTTAATTGGAAATAGAAACTGCTCAAGTTCCGGTGTTCTCTCATATTTTCTATATGTAACCGAGGCATTTACGAACGAGTACTTTCTAGCTTTATTAGATGTTGCCGCGAAGGAACGGAATTTTTACGAGACTGACTTACGTGCATTCTATGCTTTGGTACGGCTCTCGGCAAAGAGATGCAACGCAGTGCGGAGTCGGAGCGACAAAGCCGTCGTATTCGGTGCACTTTTTACTGCTTGCGCCCAACTTCGTCTCACGGTGGCAATCGTAAAAGTCGGCAGCGTTTCCAGGAGTCGACGAACCGAGAAGGGAATCAATCCGCTTTGTGCCACTGAGGCTTTAATGCGCTCGCGTATATAAATGGACCAAGATGCTCAAGAGGCACGACACTTTCATATCTCAGCATTTAATTGAAAATCTACGTTTTTATAAATATTAATTGCGAAACAGACTTCAAGCATAAATTAATTTCAACGTAAATCGATTTCCAAATACAATACCGCTGGATGAAACTTTATGAAATACGGTAAGTGCAGGCAGGTAGTACAATTAAAAAAGCGATGTACACAAAATATCCATTTCGAAAATAGCTCCTATGAAGCCAAAAGGTCGAAAAAGGATATAACCCTCATAATTCAGCGGAATATTGCGATTCAAAAGCGTAAACACAATATTCGTGACTCGACTATAATTTTTCATTATTCATCTTCGCCGCGTTTTAAAACTCGCGCACTACTTTCGGACTTTAAAATTCATAAACTCAACTCGAAAACAACCCGAACAGCCCTGCAAAAAAATAATAACAAAATATAAAACCTCCGCCCCCCCCCTTCCCCTTTTGCGAATTCAATTCCGCAATCCCATCTACAGTTTCGAGAGCCATAAACAAAAACCCGCGGGAATTCGAATCGATGCAGGCAAATCGAACGAAATTAAAAAAGCTTTCGCCGTTTTTTGTTGTTCGAGGGAAAATCAAGTGGATTAACAGCATAATTCGCGGGCAAAAAAGTTGCGGGAGTGAATTCGCCCGGTTTTCTCAAGTTTCGGACGCACGAGATTGGAAAACAATGGAAATCTGAAGGATTATGCGCTCGAGTCGATCCGACGTAGGTGAGCCGAAAAAATATACGTATAGGTGGAAGAGGGGGGGAGAGAAAAACTAATGAATACCGCTCGAGGAAAAAGTCTGCCTTGTGTGAGAGAGTTATTGATGATTTTGCCGATTACCGGGAATTGGTAATGAATGTGAAGAATTTATAGGTGCATTCCTTTCATGGAAAAAATTGAAAGCTCGGCCTTCTTTTACATAATATTCCAAGAGATCTCGTGAAATGAAAAATAAATTTGTTTCCAAAGAATGTTCTGGTAAATTTACTTCAATAAAATTTACTTTACTCAACGTGAGTGCTTGTATGTAAATACTTTTTTAGTTGAAATTAAAACGTTTCACGAAGTAATAATTAAAAACCGTTGCCAATTCATTGGCACTTAGCTTCCTCCTAACTCATTTATTATTCCAATATTATCTCCGAAATTCATTAAAAACAATCGAATTCAACAAAATTAATTCCAAACTATTCTATATTTAATTATTTATTTATTTTTGTATTATTATTTTATTTTTATGTCCATTTTAGAATTTAATCAGCAGCAAACAAAATTTAAATGAAACTTTTGTTATTGGAATAGTTACAATTTAAAAAAATAGAATTTTCGAAATTCCTTGCGCAAAGCTTGATTTCGCGTCAGATTGAATAAAAATTATGCACTATAAATCAAGATTTCCATAAGTCGTATCAAAAAATAATGTTCAACAGCATAAAGGTGATTTTAACCTGGTGTTACCTTTTCACACTATCTTTGTTCTGAAAACAAAAATGTACATTTTGCTCAAAAGTTTTTTCAAATTTGAAAAGATATTCATTTTTAAATATATAAATTTTAATAAATCCTTTTCAACTGTTACGAATGACGGAAGTGAAAAATTGAATACGGTCCCGTCGTCCGACATCGCTCGCGACGTCCGCAATTCTATTAGCCGTAATCTATGAAATTCAGCGCGCTCGATTTCCCTATTCTTCTCCAGTTTCGCGTAGGTCCTATCGTTAAATCAGACAACGAGCCGCGGCACAGAAGACTGAACTCGTCACGGCTGGGCGAGCTTGCAAAAAAATCAGGGAAAAAAAACAAAGCGCCGAGTGGTCACTACATCATCCTCGGGATTTTTCTCGCGTGTTTTCGCGGTTGTCATCGGCAGCGCGCGCTTTTTTTCCTCCTGCCTGCAGAAAGCGAGACCGAAATTCATTGAACGCACCTCGGACGCGGTGTGTGCGTATAATGGAAATTGCAGCTGAGGCATATCGATATCTCTCGTCCGGCGTTCCGGTTCTTCAATTTCTCTCTCTCTCTCCTTTCTGCGTGATCGGAAACGTTTCAACGCCGCGGCCGAACAAAAGTTCATAACGAGATTGTACTTATTACGGGGGCCGCTTTCCGCGCTGCGGTGAAGAATGCTTTTTTCGAGGATTGTTTTTTGCCCGCCGCGCTCTGCGGTATGGTCTTCCTTTTGATGTTGAGTTTGCTGAGTGCGAGCGGCTGGCGCGGATAGTTGCCTGTTTTTTTTGCACCCTGCATGCGAACAAATTGGGTCAGCTTTGGTTTGTTATTCCAAGACTTGATGCAAGTTTGTTTGACATACTGCACACTATCAAATGTTGAACCGTTTGTTTGACGAACCAATTTGCTCGCGTTCTTTAAGTAGATTTATTTTTATATCCCTGTTTGCACGCGATATTTTATTTACCAAGCAAGCAATTCACGCGCGAGTTACTAAGTCGTTTATAAGCGCTATTTATAAACGTTGTTTGATTGAAATTCAGAGAGAATTTATTAAAATTGGACCTTTGATTTTGATAATGCAATAGTTTCGTAATATTCATGCAAACTCATTATTAGCTTGAAAAAGCCATTATTGCACATTCCAAATTGCCGATGTAGTCTACATCCGGAATGTTAATTTGAATTTCGAATATTATTGTGTACACGAATCTATGGAAACACGGCATTAATTACTAATGTACAAAACCTGTCAATATCGTCGTGTTCTAAGTATTAATTTCGAATCACATTTTGAAGAAATGAAATTTAATAACAGCGAGAATTATAATTATTAAATATATTTAAATGTATTAATTAATATTGACGTTAAAATCTAGTAATATTATAAATTGTCTATCATACATTTATTTCGAAGAAATAATTCAGGATTAAGTAGATTACATCAAATTTAGTCAGACAGAATCTTAAATTAAAAATTCGAAAAATGAAACATTATCTCGATACACTGTCGTCCTGAGGTGAACAAACAGAAAAGTTAACAAACTATAACTCAGTTTCGACGAAGCGAAACAAACACAAGCTCAGCATCAAGATCATTGGCCGGGAGGAAATACAGCAAGCTGACCTTTCACCTCCTTTTCGCTCGCAATAACTTGGCCGGGGCACCGCGAAGTAGATCCTTAAGTCCAAGAACTGCATAATGACCGGCCGCGTGCTTTAACCCTCGAGCCACGGCCCCTCGCACCCACACGATCACGTGGCCTGCTTAGCAAATATGATTGGCCGAGTTCTTGGCGTTTCGGTGCACAGCTGGCGTCGGCAGCGCCGTCGGGAGAGCCGCGCGCGCAGAAAATGAGAAAGTCGACAATTGCCGGACGTCACGCCATATACCGTCGAACGACGCCGCAGCCGTCGGCTTCATTACGCTGTTTTTTTCTTCGCACTCGTATATTTTTAAAGCCGCAGCGGAGCCGTGTGTTTTCCCTGCCCCGGCGGATTGCCGCCGCGGTACGCCGGCGCATTACACAGCGCGAAAATCGCCGAGCTTTCGATCGTAAAATACTTGCCTGCGGCCGCGCGGCTTTTTTTTTTTATAATTTTTTCTAATACCCGCAGCTATACCCCACGTCAATCGGACTCGACTGGCTGAGGTTTGCGCGCCCCGCCGCGTTCCGTGAGATTTAGTAGTTCGGCTCAATTGTTATTACTCGCTCGGTCAGAGTTCCTCGCAATCGCTCGAATATTTTTAAAATACAACCTGCCTTTTTTTTTTTTTTTTTTTACTCCGACCGATGCACGAACCCTAATGCTTTGTGGTTTCAACAATGTTGGGAGATTGAGAGGCTAATGGTTTCGGAAATGCGAACTCGTTCGGGGCGCCAATTATCCGTGAAATTGGAAAAAGTAAAGCTGTTCCTCTTTATTAGAATAAATGTTCGAATGCCGGAAAATTGATTTATCGCCGATACTCGCACCCGCGAATGTATCCTCGCTAATGTGATTTAAAAATTATTGCCTCCGTTAATGTAAATATCGCATTTAGTTAGCAATTGCGTAATGTGTGATGGGCAATAAATATTCGATGCCATAATCCAATGAATATTTAATGCCGGCCTCATCCTATTAAATCTACAAAAAAATTCTCTCTATAGCTGTGAAACGAGCGGATTTACCTACTTTTAAACATTCTCTCGTATAGATTAAATTTTTTCAATGCTTGACTGGCTATTCCTTTTTTGCAGATAATTCAACAATCGGCAATAAAGAAGACCGACAAAAAGGTCCAATTTTTCTTACAACTTTTTCAGATTGAATTTTGAGTTTTGTTCTCGACTTTTTCTGCTTAATATTATTTCGAATTTTGAATTAAATTGAATTACAGTTGCCAAAGGAAAACGAATCACCGCATTGGCGATGTATATACATGTATTTTATAAGTAATGTATTCATTGATTTCACGAGGCTTTTAAGAACGAGAGGAGAAATTGAAATAAAGGCAACGAATAAAATCAGATTCCGCAAAGTAGCCGTAGAAAGTCGCGACAAACGACCTGAATAAAAGGCCGATTTTACCTCTGATGACTCGGCAAATGCAACGATAAGGATTCGCCCGGTGTATACGCTTACCCCGGAGGAAATAACTTTTAATTCATTTATATTTACCAACTCATCCTATTTATTACTTATTACGATAAAAAATGTTTGCTAATAGCTTACTGCGTTATCTGATGATACAATGAAATTTATCGTTGCAATTTACGTTTGCTGGCAGAAAAAATTTACATATTTTAGATGCTTACGACAAATATTTTTTAAAGATTCGAGAACGTTACGGTTTCAAGTTTTCTAGGGCGATAATAAGAATTCCTTTTCGAGCCGATAAACATAATTGCAAATAACGATAAAAATTTAAGAGGATTACTCATGATTTTTATCGTAGCTCGAAGGTAATTTTTACTGCACATCTCGGGGGTTCTAGAATTACCGCTTGTTTTTATGCTAGTTTGAGAAAACTTTCATCGAACCTAATGATTTTCTTCTCCTCGGAATAAGTACAAACGAAGTATCCACTTCAGGGCAGTTTATGAAAAAAATTGTACTATACGATGTAATAAAGAAACTTTGAAAATTCATCGTAAACGAAACTAGCGGACTTGCTAAAATTTAACTGTAAAATACTGTGTTCGCGTGAACAGCGCGAGTAACATCAGCAGCTTAAAACTTGCCCAGATAATCCCAGTGGACAGGCCTGTGCAAAGAGCCGATACTCGATCATTATCCTCAAACACGGCCGATACCGAAGATATATCGGTAATTCGGCGCATGCAGTCGTTTCATGTACTATCGAGTTCGCGCTGCTTCTATTGCTCGACGGATGATAAAATGCTCGAATAAAATAAATTTAATTCTAAGTTAAATTTTATACTAAAATATTCTACATTCGTTTTAATTAAAAATTTAGGTATATTTTTTAAAGCATTTATATTAAATTTTCGAAATTCAAAATAAAACAAGATAGAACAACAACCGTTGGTCCACTACCTGCAATTCGAGTCATGAAATTTACATAAATAGGTATAATGAGCTGGAGATTATTGGAGAAAGGGAGAGGTCGAATTAACGGGCGAGGGAGAGATACTAATTTTGCCGACGTTTCGGTATAATTACCGTTACACCGTTTGTGGCTGACGAGTTCGTGATCGTGCGGTCGATGACCGCCGCTTCGTCGAACATTACAGCTCGGCCTTTTACTAAAGCGGAAAAAGAACTTTTTAATGAGAACATTTTCCATGGGAACCTGGAATTATTGAGCTTTTTGCTATCGCGTTTTTTTCAGAAGATTTGGTAAATTTAATTAAATTTTCGCTTTAAAGTTATTCGTTTATTCATAAATAAAATCTGTAACAATTTATTTTTAAAATTACTATCACAAAGCTTCCTCTAGGAGGAAGCAAAACATCCGCAAACAAGAACATTAACTTCATTACTCTCATGAATCCCGTAATCCCAAATCGCCTCTCATTACCTGAAACTATCACTGAGCCCAACGATAACCGGCCTGCACTCCAACTCATCAACCGAACAGCGATCGGCGCGGTAGAGCCTCTGAAAAAGGCATTCTCCTTCCTTTTTCCCAGGCTCCGCGCTTACTTTCAATGAATAATAATTCCCGGGGGAGCCGGGCGCGCAAGTGGCTCTCGTGCAAACGAGCCTCGCGGATTAATACGGCCGCTCGCGCTTTTTTTCTCGGCGCGAGCGCCAAACACAATTTGCGCCGGCGAGAAAGAACTGACGAAGGTAATTCCGCGGCGGCGTACACTATCGGTTATAGCGGCGCATTATTGTCGGCGTCCATTCATGCCGTGTTCGTTTTCCTTCTCTGATTAAAACAATGGCACGACGAATGTAAATGCTGGGCCGCTGCCCAGCTAACGGTGCTTGGCCGCGCTTTTCCTCGCCGGCAATCGGATTAAAAAGCTATATTTTCTGAACGCGCTTACCTCCCGGGTGGATGAAAGGTGGATGTGCGTGGATGTGTGTATACTCGCGAGTAAGCCTCGAAATTTTTTGCCGAGTAGCCCTTGACTCGCGCGCATTATTTACGTTATCCGGCTTGCGAGACTCTTTTCCTGCTGCTCTTTTTTTCTTTGACGTGAATTATTGAAGGCTCTTGATTTCGCAGCGGAGTTGAGCTCCTAATGGATGTGCATTATTATTTCATGATTTCTGAAAAGAATTTCTACGAGCGCACTTGCGAATATCGGCGACAATGTGATGCTACGCAGCTGGACGTAATAAAAATGTCGGAATATAATTTAGTATCTCTTGTTAAAATAAAAAAATGTTCGAATGCATAGACCATTTAAAAAAGCTCGCATTTCAATTTTGACCGAGTGCTCATTGACATTTTCCAGAATTTCCAAATATTTAACTCGACCATCAAGGAGAATTTCGGAGAATTTTGCTTCGATCAGCACATTTTTCTACGAGTGCCATTTATTGCCATCCGTTATATTCCACATTAGCGACCGCACGAAGGGCACACAAAGAAATTATATCCATCATTAATTAATTGTCCATTTCGCGTATCTGCCTCGCTCATCCGAATTATTCCGCGCGATGTATGCCTTTGCCTACGCAGCTAATTTCCAATTAATCCGCGCTGCCGCTGTTTTTCATCCACACGTACATATACGTCTGCGCTGTACTTTTAATTATCAAAAAATCGTTCCTCGGTTGAAAAATTCCTAGCCGTAAATACGCGAATCAGAGCCGGGCACGATCTCGCAGCCTTTTAAACTAAATGAACCGTTTCGCGTTTTAAGAATTATGCGCGGCCGGTAATAAATTACCCGTATCATATTTCGCGAAATTTAATTTTCCCCCCGAGTCTTGAGCGGGGAATTATGAATCGCCAGCAATAAAAGCTCCGGGCCCCCCGGTATATTCCGCTAAATCACAATCGGATGCGGAAGGGCCGATAGTCCTTCCTCGCGCGTTCGTTTTTTCTTTCGGCCGCCGAATGGATAGCCGCCCCCCGCGGAAATGCACAACAATAACTTATTGGAATTTTTACACCGCGGCCGCCGCCGGAGTTTTTTTTTTTCACTCGGCTGGGAATAAAGGCTTTGCTCCGCCGCGTATTTCCGGGGAAGCGTTCATTTTTTCGTGCGTTTGAGAATCGACGTGCACCACACTTTGGTTTGATTTTGGACAAGCTTTTAGAAACTAATTTAAAATGCTAAATTAGTCGACTTGTTTTGTCATTACATAAAGCCGGTTTTATATGTTTGTCCTTTTTACTTTTTTGCTTATAATAAATTCTAAAAAAAATATTGCACTGCCCTATAAAATCTTTTGTAAAATTTAAGAACTGCTTCTGGTAGTAACGATATTACTTCCGGTAAAACCAGAAATAAAAGTAAATTTTACTGTCAGAAATATTTGCATACAAAACATGGACCTTTTACTAAGCAGCCGGCTAAATAATACATCTTAAATATTTACGATGCATGAATTCACAGACGCTCATGTAAAATTTACATAAAGATTATATACTAAAAAAAAATAAAATTCAAAAGCTTAAGCTGGCATTTAAAACAATTAAAACTATTCTTTTCGCGTGAATTAATGCGTCGATCCAAATCCGGTGATTATATAATACTACTGTATTGCAAATGAAAATTTAATGGCTATATAGAAACTAAAAATGTACCAAATGCTATTAGTTCGCTTTTCAATCATAATACGTCAATTCTGTCAGTCATCTAAAAACTATAATTCATCTTCCAAAATCAATGAAAACGATCAAACGGCGATAAATTGTGGAACCGACTAGTGGCGGTATTTGAACATAAGCTCGCAGTGAAGACCGATAACAATTTCGGACGTAGATTCGAAATTGATTTTCAATCTGATATGCTATCGATGCTGCAACTAAACGGATAACAAGTAAAGAGAAAAATTAGAATTCCGGGTTAGCCCCAATTAAACGGAACCCGCCGAAAAGAACGAGCCTCAGCGCTGAATAACGAGACAGCGAGCGACATCGCAAAGTCAATTATGGCGGTGAGCCCATTCATTACTCTGTCATCGGGAAAGAGTCCGATCGGTGATTTAATTCAGGCCGCTCGGCCGCAAAAGCCGGTCGGTCGCGAAAGTGCAGCCGCGAATATAAGGAAATTAGCGTAATTAGAAGCGCGGCCGCGCGACGCAATCAGCGCGGGCAGTCGCGCGATAATCAGGCCCGCGAGGAAATTACGAAGCGCCCCGCCGATAATAACAGGGGAAAGGAGATGAATGGGCCGCGGGAGCTCAGTTTTGTTGTAGCGCGGCCAAAGCTCCGGCGATGCGTGTGACTTTGATAGCCATAGCGGCGAGATTAACGAGGCGAGAACCTGCCTCGACTTTTGAACTTGAATTAGCGAGTGTATGGCGGGGGAGGGGGGAGCTGCGCGGCAGATTTTTGCCGGCTCAAGTCGAGTGGCTTGTTTTGTGCCCATTTTCCGGACTGTGGATGCCTTTTCATTTCAATGTTCCAGCGGCGCGTGAAATCTCTCTGTGACTGCCAGTTCTTGTTATTCGTTTATTTTCATTGCGTTTCTCGACTTGATTTTTAACTTTTATATCGACCGTTTAATTGAATATTATCGCTCAATAATTCCCGAAGAGTTTTCATTATGTTCCGAAAAATAACTCTAGTAGAAAAAGCAGTCCTGCTGGTTAAAATATTAAGGACTACCTAATTTTGTTAAGCTAATTATCCGATAGTGTTATAGTGAGCAGTGCAGCAGTGCTGAAGGCTAAAGTTACCCTCTGTAGATAAAATTAAATAATATAAACTTATTTATTAATTTATTTAAAATTAGTCACTAAATAGAAAGCAACCATCATTTTCTGCTTCAAAAGCGTGACGAAAATAAGCAATTATTAGCTAGCGATTGGCATTAGCTAAAAACTGCGTAAGACTTCTATCATGGAATTCCGGAGTTTAAAAAAAGTTAAAAATTGATATTTGGAAAATGACGTTACCCAAGTTACAGCGGCACGCCGTAACCGAACATCAGTTTTCCAACTGCTCAAAAATTCAAAAGCCCCGACAACAAGCGAACATCACGAAAATTATCTCTCACTTCTGTACTCTCTTACAAAGCCGCGGCGGCGGCGGCGACGGCGGAGGTAGTAGCACTCGACTGAAAGCTTATTTTCTATAGACCGTCGAAAGTTCCCCCCGACAAAGACAGTGTTCGCGCGCGGCTCTCTGTGTGTACAGGCGCGCGGAACTTATTTTTCCTTCGCCGCGGAAAGCAAATGAGAATAGTTGCCCGAAGAATGCCAGAGCGAGAGAAACTCACAGAATGTATATATGTATACGAGCCGGCGGAGGGAGAGAAGAATTTCATTTGACCCGAATCGCGAACTCCGGACAGGCGAATCTCGACCCTGCAGATGGCAAAAATTGTGCGAGCCTCTATACGTCCGACGCCTCTGCTTCTCAAGCTGAGAATCCCTCCTCTGACGTCGTCGTCATCTTATCTCTCCTCGTTTTTTGTCTCCGGAGCGAAAAAATGAATTTCATAAGAGCATTACGGGCCGCGGGAGGTAGGCGGACATTCCTGAAATGTGTCAGACGCCTTTTTATCAAGTTTTACGAGGATGCTTCTGAGATTACCTTTCGATTATGGCTTTATTACAGTGGCTTTCTTATATAGGTAAGCGAGTGAGCGCTGCTTTTTGCCCACGCCGTAATCCGATAATGCAGCCTTTTTATTCTTCGAAAATAACACCGTAGCTGCGTAAGTAGATTAGATTGATGCAAAAGCTAGATAATTATAGAGTTTGCGAAAAGGAAAATTCCGTTAATAATCCGCGGTACGAGCAATCGCAACTTTTAGAATATATAAATTTAATATTTCAAACATACTAGAACAGCGAAAAAGAATTGAATTAAAGCGACTGAAAAATATAATAGAGAATGAAATTTAACGAACTAGAATAAAAACAATAGAAAATTGTGTAAGAGTGGCTTTTTGATCTCTCGCTTTTCAGCAGTTTTAAAAATAGGTCGAGAACGCAAGTACGCATTTTAGGACATTAGGAATTCTAGACTTGTACGCGCAGTGAAATAACATTTCCTCGTTGACAAATCGTATTTACCTGAGTACAGTATAAGAATATTATACAATTTAGGAATGACTAAATTCGAAAACTTTAGGTACAAAGTTACCTTTTAATTTTCCATAAAAAATTTAATTTAAACAAATAGTTTCAGTGAATACATTTTTAAAGTTTTTTATTATTTTTAAATATTCGGTAGTGGAAGCGAAACTTAATAATTCTCCATCGGAACAAATCCTTCCGATATTAAAAAATTTCGAGATATTGCGAGGACAGTAAAATTATTTTTCTTGCGCATTTTCCGGAACGAAGCGCTACAATAATTTCCCTCTCAAATCTTCCCTCCACCTGGAAATTCGCTTTGAATTCTTACTCCCTGCCAGTTTAATGTAATTAAATAGCTTCAGCCCCTTTGTATCCCTCGGAGCGACATTTCCTCCGAAAGAAACTCGGAAAAAGAGAGAAGCGCGAAAGATAACCGAGCGAATCGTCGAAAAAAAAAGGGCAGGCTAAAAAAAAAAGCGGGCGAGCATTGACGCGCATCTCATTACATTTACATTCGTGCCGGAGCCGAAGCGATCGTCATAATTTTATTCTCTTTCTCTCCGCCGGGGGCGCAAAGAATCGCGATTAAAAAGGGTTAAGTAGTAACCCGCTCGATCTACCCCGGAAATCGAATTGATTCGAACGTCGGTTCCAATGTAGATAGAGTCCGAGCGCGGCGTTAAAAAAAAAACGACAAACGACAAAGGTTAAGAAGATTACATCAAAGTTGACTGTCTTTGGTATTCGGAGCTCGTTCTTTCTCTGTGTGGGATTCTTGGACGATTTTATCAGCGGTGCACCGACGCCTACGAGCTTTTCGCCTTTCACCCAGAAATACGCCGGAGCGAGACCCGTCCGGAGAGGAGCTTATACAACGAGAGAGGAACTTTCTCGAGGTTCAATCAACTAAGTGAAAGCCTCTCCTCGCTCTCTCTCTCTCTCTCTCTCTCTCTAGGCCCTGCAGCTTCCCTTTCTCTAGCTTCTTACTTATTTTAATTTCTCTCCCCGTTTGTCGAGGGGATACTTTTCCGGGGCCGGTTCGCCTCAGTCGTTTGGTTTCATCACTGCGGTCGATTGTAAATTTTGCTGGGAATGCGCGCAAAGTTAATGCGCGAAACGCGTTGCTGATCAGGCACTCGCCGATGGATTACAAACAATGCTTGATTTTCACGATGGTATTTGACCCAGTTCATTTGTGCGGACGTCAAGCACTTGTTAGGTGCGCGTATAAGGATTGATTGCGTGGAGAGACTAAAAGATGCGTACTTCGTTCGAGTAAATTCTGGATTTTCAATCCGTATTATTAAAAAGTAATTACGTTTTAATTTTATAAAATTTTATAAAAATATTTTTTCTTAATAACATTTTTTATCATCTTAAGAAAGGTGCAAGTATATGACCGACTACGATTTTAGCGTAATTTTCGCAATTATCAGAGCTTTTAGAAAAGCAAACTTTACTTGAGTGTTTAATGAAGCTTGATCTTATTCAATATTGAATATTCCTCCTTAAAACATAAATGAAAATTAAAAAAAAAAAAAAGATGAATTGGACGAGCAAGCGAATGGATTTCATTCTGAAAATCTTGGCGAAATGAATAAAATTCGAAAAAAGCACGGCAGATTTGACTGAGCAATATCAGATATTTTATTGTTGAACTGAAAGTCAAATAGCGTCAGCCGGGCGGAATGCTCACTTTCTCCGTCTTTGCACTTTCGCGCTACAACGCGCGATTCACGCTTGACCAAACTCTTTCTCCGCTTGTCTTTCCCGCTTTTGAGTTTCCCCCTGCCTCGCGTCCCCGCTCTTTCGGGACAGCTTGCCTTTGCGGTCGCACATTTTATTGGATATAGGCGGCCGAGGCGTCGTGCCTATATCCGGCGAGCCCGACGCAAAGGAGAAAAAAATCTCGCCGTCTGAAATCGAATGCGACGTTGCTCGTAGCTCGTCGGGGGTAGAGTAATGAGCCCCTTTGGCAGGACAAGTTGGCCTCGTTAAGCTACTATCCCTTCCGGATATTACGACGATAGCGACTTTCTTAATGCTTCTTAAAGGCAGTCCTTAGCGTCTGCGTTTTTGGGACTTTTAATGCCAGATTTAAGGCCGAGATTTTCCCTCGAAAGTGGCTTCTTCAAATCGCAGATTTTGCTGCGCAGAAAAGTAGATAACGGGAATAATTTTTAAGAAAAAGTACTCGTTTTCTCAAAGGGTATGAAATGAAAATTTAAAAAAAAAACAGACGTATCTTAATTTAACTTGAAATCAGAACGATGTTTTCACCTAAAAAATAGCTATTTAGATCTATTTTATAAATATATTCTGCCTGCTATTTTAACCTCCCTCGTTCCAGTTCTGTCATGGCTCCGTTTTTTCTCCCGATCGGAGTACATCTCCCGTAAACATCTGTAGGAATACTGAAAAACGCGGGGATTAAAGCATTCCTCAGTGGCGATTTGGCCCATTTTGAGCTGCGCACGGCGCGGATTAAAGTTTTTTTTTTAAAGGTCGCGTCGTAAGCCCCTCCGAGCCCCTCTTTATCTTCCGCTGTCTCCTCCCGCGCCGCGCCGCTTCCTTTTCCCCCTTTTTCCGCCGACACTGGATGATGATGAAGGATTTATGCCGGCTTCGGCGACGCTGACCTCCCCGCGCAGTCGATTTTATATACGCGAGCCGGCCGTTATAGTTCGACTGAGAAATGTCGCCCGATATGCGGCTTCGATTAGAGCCAACGAATTCGCCGCGAGAAGGAGCGGGTTCTTAATTCGAAAATTTCTCACTTAACGAGCGGCGTAATAAAGCTAGAAAAATCGAGGACGATTTCGTGAGAGCATATATATGTATACAGCGAAATCTCGACGAGGTCAGGTCCGCCGGACAGATCTGTAATTGCTCCCGCCTTATTCTTTTCCACTTTCTCATGCGACAGCAGCGGCGTCTCCTCCTCGTGTCCCTCGACGTTATCCGTATGAAAAACGGGATCGTCCCTCATTTCAAAAGCGCGAGCGTTTCCTCTCTTAACTCGCTTTCCTCCTCCTCGTGCTCCTGCTCCTCTCCTTCTTTCTCGCGTTCATTTGGCGGTGGGGTCACGTAGTTGACGCTATCGGAGCCCTCTGGCTATGCGGTTTGTAAGCTTAATTCCGCGGAGTCGAGTGTCGAAACTAATCGCGCGTTGACAGTGTAAGTAAGAGACTCGTAAAGTTGGATACGGAGGAGCGAGCTTCCGGGTATAACGGAAGATTTTGAGAAATTTTAGAGAACGGTTAGATTCGAAAATTGTTCTAGAAAAAGCTTTTCCCTATTTTTTAGCGGTGATAATACTTTTTCACGAATGAACGACGTTCGTTGTTAAAACAACAATGGATTTGTTTTTGCCGTGCAACTGAAACTAATCCATTTTGAAGTTACTGAAGCACGTACTTTGTTTTTATACGCCGCTTTTGAAAAACAATATGCGGAAATGCATCGAAAATAATAATTCGAAAAATCATTCGCGCAAAAAGTACAAAGGGGAAGTAAATAGAAATAAGCGTTTATCAGATATCAATGAAGCAGGCGAAGCAAGAGAGGGTAAAAATAGGCGGCAATAAAAGAAAAGAATGCGTATGCAGTGTTTCTTCTTGACCTCGGTACAAGTGGAGTTACGATTTCTCTTATCAGGAAAAAGTTGAGCCCTTCTATACAGAGAACTGCAAAAGTTTATCCTGGCGTTTGTTTGCTGCAGTGCCAAAGTGTGTTCGACTTTTATTTGTGATCTTTTTTTTCTGCCCTCTCGATACAAGTGCTGCCGTTCGATTTCGAGTGTACGGCGACAAAGCAAGTGTTATTTTTAAAAGTTAAAGCATTTAAACGCGCAAACTTTCCAATTGAATGAATAAACAAATTTACCGATGCTTAAAGTGAAGGGTCGTAAAGCTATTTCGGAAATGCGTGTTTACATTATTACTTTTAGACCTTAAGAGAAATTTAGAATTCCATTCACTTTGTAACAGGGGTCTTATCGCTGTACGATTATTTCGAGTTTCTTGTAGTACGAGTTTCTTGAGAGCAGCGCGACGGCGGAAAAACAAAAGAGCCTAAAGAAAAAGTCCAGAGGTCATTTCTGAAGTTACCGAATTTCTAAGGAAAGCAATTTCATTAATTAATTTCAATAAAGATTATTTTTAATTAAAACAATTACTTTTTTAATCATCTCCCGGATAAGAGTCAATATTTTCGCATTGTTCGAATCGGCAATATTGATTGTCGTTTAAAAAGTCAATTTAACGCTACTTTAATAAATCGTTTAAAAGACCTTCGTCACAAAATTATTCTCGGCTCTATCTCTGACGCAACATCAGTCTACCGTGTCAATAAAGGCCCAAGTGCTTTATAAAAACTGCTGATTACTTAGGAGCCAGCGCAATGCTTGGTAGATCAATTTGAAAACTTGACGATATTACGTATTAGTGCCTCGTTAAGCTCAACGAGTCGGCTAATTTTAAACAACTTGGGCATAAAAAAATTTTTCCCCTTACGCAGTTATGTCGACCTCTATTGCAGATAGTACTCTAATAAATTTTTCTCTGCTTTCAAGAATTTCATTAGCTTAACAAGATGATTCCTAATAGACTCGGAAACTTTATTAAGGACCTTATTATTTCTTAAAAGACTTTACATTTTAAACTTTGCGAGAACCTTATAAACCATCTTACGGACTAACTTAAAAGGAGTTTATAACAGAGAGCTATTAAACAGTGTCGCGGCAGTTTACCTAAAACAAATCTTAAAAGTCCATTTCATTCACTATAAACTGCCGAGTGCATTAAAAAACTTGAGCTAATTTCGCGGCGGTTATAAAGCCCGTAGTAAAAATCATAAAACTCCGCAAGATGTAACGTGTCATCAGTTTAAACTTGGATTCGAAGCCTCGGAGTTCTCTTCGTTTGAAGAAGCGCGCTCGAATGTATAAGTCATTTGGGGAAGCAATCCGCTTTAACACTTCTCCAATCATCTTTTGAAAAAAGCCGTAAACCTTCCATCCTTCGAATAAAAAGGCGATCGGGCGAATTACCATTTTACATCGGTAAAATCCAGTTTCGCGCTTATCCTCGGTATACCGACGCGTGCGCATGCGCGGCACCCAAGAAAAGAGAAATAAATCCCGCGGCGAAATCGCATCAATCATAAATCCGGCAGAACTAATCGCGGTACGTATATAACTGTATGCAGCTGCGCGTATAAATTCGAAACATCGGATGTTCCTTTATGCGCGTAATCTCGCGCTTCCGTATAGTACGCGAATCGAAGGAATTGGATAAGAGCGGAGCTGCTTTGCTTTATGCATGTACCGTAGCGGATCTTCCTACGCCGCGCTGAGTCGTTTCATCCCACCTTCTTACTTCCTACATGCGCGACGCCAACTTCCTAATTATCGGCGTTTCTAATCTCTCCGATACTCTCGCTTACGATTTAGGTTCTGGACCGTATATTGGAAATCGCTTCGTAATCTTCGCGAAAGATATTTTTATTTTCTCTTCGATTAATTGCAGGGATTCGACGCAAGTATAATTAAAATTCTATTTAAAGTATTTTTCAAAACACTGCACACCACCGGATTCATTAAATAAGAGAACGCGCACGAAATCTGCTGCTGCGAAAAAGGAGAAAGGGCAAATCGCAAGAGCAGTATAGTCACTATCTGGAATTGGGATTTCCAAGGACATAAAGTAGATAGAAAAATTCGAGTGTAAATCCTCGGCGAAGCGGAATTCAATAGCGGACTATTAGCGCAATTTTCCAAGATGTTCGTCCGGGATCATTGAACAGCCGTTGGATCGCATGTGAGAATTGTTTGACCTCTGCGGCATCGCTATACACTCCGCCGGCGTAAAGATTTAGCCTTTCCACCGTGCCAAAGCCGTCCGTCTAGTCTGCTTCAGCAACTTTCGGGCTCCGGCCAAATGTACACACAAACTTCCATGCACCGAGGGCACATATTCTCAGCTATGCACGTGCTTACGCATATATATCTGCCCGCGCTAGGAATATACAAGCGAAATTCGCCGGATATTGTCAATATCTTCGGTCGAATTAATTTTGTATAAAGTGTTAAATTCGGCTTCGAGTGTCATTTTTGGCAAATGAATTTTGAACAGGACAATGATGAATTATTAAAAAATATGATTTTTTAAGAAAGATGTTCTCGATTTAAACCTTAATATAATTTTGCAAGTTGTAGAAACAGGTCATCAATTTTAAAGCTGCTTGTACGTCGAAATATCGGGCATTGGTTCAACTTTCACAAATTAAATTGCTATTGATTTTGCACTGCAGTAATAGTTAATAAATAGTATTTTATTATTAATGAAAGAGAAAGTACGTCGTCTGTTGGTTGCGAAGTTGAACAGAAAATTTAAAAGCCATTTGCTGTAATGAAAGACAGAAAGCAATTTTCTAAAATTAATTATTTTTAATTTCAGAGTAGATATCTTTGCAAGATAAAAAGTGTAGAGAAAAAGTTTTAAAATTCTTATTTATAAGTTCGATCGCGTCGTTTAAACAAATTAAGAAATTTACCGAAGCGCACAAAGCAGCCATTTTGAAAACAAGAGATCCGTCCGAACTCAATTACGTCCGATTCACTTTAGAGAACAAAATTCTCCCTCGGAAAATTAAAACTTCCAGCTAAAAATGGGATTCGTCTAGCCGCAACAGGGTAAATTACAAGATAAAGTCCTTGCCCGAGCAAATCTAATTAAACTTGATCCCGGCAAAATTACAATCGCGAATCATTCATAAACAAAATTAATTAAAACTCCCGCCCCGTAAAATTCCTTAAAATTCAATTCCGCTCGGGCGGAGTCTAAAACCGCGCGCGCACCTATACACTGCAGGCTCGAAGGGCATAAGCAGACACGCTAATCCGTAAACTTCGATGGCGGCGTATATCAGCGGTCGCGATCGAAGAGCACTAAGGCGTTGGTCTTCGGGCTTGTTAAAAGCCCCCCTCTCTCCCTCTCCGCCCCCGACTCGGAAATTGCCTCGGGACAAACTTGCCTGCACCAGCCAAGACGCTGCACTTTATCGCGGCCCGTGTATACCCACTCGGGCCGACGGAACGCACCTGCGCCTCCTTCCGGCCCGTGGGTCAGCCCCGGAAAACTCTGCACCTTCGCAGAGCGTTTTATTCGCCGAAATGGCTGCAGGTTGCCTTGAATTTGCCAACTGGAATTTCGGCTTCTATTTCTCAAATATTTGGGGAGAATATTTTAAACGCGCTCGAAATCTTTTGTACGCGTTAAAGCGTGTCCGAGCAATTCTAATTTATGATTAATAATTAAATTGCGAAGTAGGTTCAAAAGTGCCGTAATGATGAGTATTGAATAATGTAATTTCTATAATTTAATATACTCGGTTGCAGAATAAATATTAAACTTTGATTAAAATGACAATTCATCATCTGCAAATAACTGCATCCATTAAATCAGGCAGCGTCGAGGGTGCTTAATTAACTCGAACAATCCCAGGAGTTAAAAGCTCCTCTAAAATCTGAAATTACGCGGGCGGCAGGAGCCAGAAATTCAACCGAAAATATCAATCCACAACAATGGGCAGGCCAGCCCTCGGGAAAGCCTCGAAAAGCATTCATACTTGCACTCGTAGCCCCGGCAGGCACCTCGAGAGCACGCGGCCAGGTACTTGCACTCGAGCGTCGGCCAGTGCACACACATTCCGCGCAAAATGGTAGAAAATAAAATCCTCCGCGGTGATTTATCGGAGAAAAGAGAGGCGCGCGCCGGAGCGCTTCCGGTCCGCCACCGCCGCCGCCGCCGCCGCACTCTCGGACGTTACAAGCCGCTGGATTTACGGGGACGGGGGCTGTCCGACTTGTTAATTTTGACTGTCGATTTCGAGCTCCGGGTTTTATTAGGACTGTGGCGCGGAACTTTGTTTGAGGAGAGGAACGAGAGCGAGCTTTTTTTTTCCTCGCGTTTTGTTTATGCATTGTTTTGTTTGGCCCGGGCCGCGCGCTTTTTTTTTATTTTTAAAAGTGTTGTCGCGCGCGCGCGCGCGAGGCAAGCACTTTATTTACGGCTGGGGGAGATTTGTTTTTATAGGCGCGATTTATGGCCCGATGGCGAAATGCTAAACTTCTAAATCTGGATTAGTTTTCGAGAATTGGAGAGCCGCTCTCGCCGAATGGAATATCCGAAATATAGACGGCAATACCGATATTTAGCCTCCCGTCCGACGTAAACGCGAGATCGCTTTGCGCCGAAATGGACGGTCGGCCTTTTATTTAAATCGCAGAGATATAGCTGACGATTCCAGTCATATTCTAGCCATATTCCGTATAACTTTTTACGTACTAAAAATTGCAACTAATTTCAATTTATTCCTTTTGTTGCAGGTGAGTTTTGAAACTTTTCTTACGTCTTGCTAATATATACGAGTCGTTCAGTTGCGTGAGTACACACAATACTTTTTATTAAAACGTACGTAGTTTGGAAAACAGACTGCTTGCTAATTACTAATTTTAAAATCACGCGTGTATCGAGTAATTACTTGCATGCAGCTCGCCGTTTTACCAGCGGTAAATACGAGCTCGTACATCTCCGCTATTATCTCGAAAAATTCCGGGAATAAGCAAGACAAGCCGGACTATTTCTTTGTTTATCCCATTTAAACGTTGACGATATAAAGCTCCTCTGCAGGAAAGAAAAGGCAGCCTTATCTCGTCGCTTTTCCCTTAAATAAAAAACGACATCTCGGCGGCTGCAGAAAACAGTCCTTTTAAAAGTTTGCACTCCTGCTTCTTTCGCCACCTGGGACTGGAAGAAAGAGCTCCTCGGCACCTATACGATATATATACACGGCAGCTCGCGCGCATTGTTAATTTACTCGGGCCACTGCCAACGGCGGAGGCTGCGAGTGAACGAGGGACGTATCTCTCCTCCGTTTTCTCCCTCCCGCAAAATCAACAGTCGCAGTTGTCCTTCGCCGTTTGCCGTAACCTCGGCTGCGCGCTCTCTTTTTTCCTCGAGAGAGAAACGCCGCGCGAACCGGAGAAAGGAACGAGGACACTGCACACGCGGCGGTACACGTGTAGCCAGAAAGTGGCGCGTCGGTTTTTAAAAAATCAGCTAAACACTTTCAGCCGCCCAAGAAAAATGACGTTTTTTTTTTTTTTTTAAACTTGCTCGGGTTTTAGGTTAAGTGAAAAGTCGTGTAAAGAATATACGTCTATATGTATAGAGACGTGTCGCGAGCTCTGTTTCTGGGTGTCGGGCGCAGGTGAGCTGCTCTGGGAATTTCTGTTTGAAGGCTAAAAGAGAGCCCGAGTCGAAGGTGGCGCGGCAATTTTAAACAATTTTCGCGAGCATCTCATGGAAGGCGAGTATGGGGAATCCGCTCTTCCGGAATGCGAACTTATTGTGTAACTTAGTTGCGCTACGTTAGTTCGTAAGTTCCGCTTTTGCGGGGAGCTGAAGTTATGAGTTTTTCTTACTTTCTTTTTGCCCATTTTTCTTTTCTGTATTATATGTAAGGTGAATTACGTCGACTCTGTTAATGCAGATAATACTTCGCTGCAAACTAAAGCGCACATTTTTGTTTTAATGTAATCTTCCTAACGTGTTTCTTTTTCGTGTAAAATAATTACAAAAGAGAGAAAATATTGTTCGAAAAAACATTTTTCTCAATTTACGGTTTACGGATTGTACTACGCAACAATGCATTTTTTTTAAAAATATACTTTAAAAAAATATGCTGATGCTACGTATTCTGCCTGTTTTTTCCACGCCCCAAAATATAAAACCCAAAGCCAACAGTGAAACGTTTCATTCGCGATACCACCCAAGTTTCCCTTCACCTTCGGCAAACAACAGTTTAGAGAATATTTTATTCAATTTTTTATCTGTTCTGGCGCAGAACAGCAATTCGTGAATTTCGGCAAAAATTTTCCGACATTTCGGCACTTAATTTACGAAAAAGCCGCGTTTCCCAACACAATCTCGGTGGGCGCCATTTCATCCGCTTTCACTTACATCCTCCGTTATACTTACACCTTTTATGGCTCTTTTTCCCACTGCCGGGCCGCATTTGTCAGACGCACAGCAGCCTATAAAACAAGAGCAAAGCAAAAGAGACAAAAGACACTCCGTCACACGAGACTTTCTGTAAACAAGCATTAATAATCCTCGGGGAAAGCAGCGTCTTACCCAACTTTATCACTTCGCCCCTCCGGAAGTAAAAAAAAAGTGAGATTTTTACGACGGACTCATTAGGAATATTATTTAGTCGCATTTTTCTCCGGACGGAGATTCTCAAGCCAATGGAAAATTATGGAGCCACCGGAGGCAAAACTCGCCCCGACGACCTCAACTTATTTTCTCGGAGCATCTTCGGGGGTAAGTTTCAAGGAAAATGTAACTTGGCACTCTTGCTCCATTTTCTATTCGGCGCGTTTTGCTCCCTCTTCCTTTACGCGGCCGCACGTATGTACACATCGTCGCGGATAATTCTCTCGAGACTCAACTCCGTATCAGTGTCGCGCGTTGACACGTGCGCGAATTTAATATCGCCTGGAAATGCCTGATATGCGGCGCCACGAGAAGAAGGTTAAGGAGGTTCTAGCCTTTCATGAAGATGCAGAAATTAACGTAGAATCGATATAACTTCAAAATATCATAAATAAGACGTATGATTTTTTATAATATTTTTCACCAGGGTTCCTATTGAGAAAAATAGTAATAAACTTTACGTGCATTACACAGATTCTTAAGGGTACGAAATTTTTTGACTAAAGAGGTTAAGAAGAGATTAAATTAAAAAAAGCAATAGTTTTATAGAAAAACAATCAAGGAATCAAAATGTGCCCGGCTGTGAATCGCTTACCAGGAATTTGACAAAGAACTACACTGAGAAAAATGTTTTATTAAAAATTACTATACTGTATATCAAAGTGTATGCAAACTTGCATTATTCTAAAAATTACTATAATACTACATTTTAATAATGCGATATCAATTTTTACTACAATTATATTAAATTTTAGTGTACAGTATAGTAATTTTTAGGATAATGCAAGTTTGCATACACTTGGTATACAGTATAGCAATTTTTAATAAAACATTTACTCTCAGTGTAAGCGACAACGTAAACAAAATGTCGAGTTCGTCGGCTGCGGAGGGCGCGCGGTGATCGAGGCGCCGCTCGCCGCGAAGGGAGAGGGGACCCCGCTTTCCTCCTTTCGCCCGCGAAAGGCTAAAACCTCCTTAAGGGTTCGCGTTACTTTTTAATGAAATGCGGAGGCTGCGAATGTATGTACCGCTTTTTTGTTCATCGGTGCCGATAGGCCTTTTCCCATGAATTGTTAATGGGACGGGTGGCCCGAGTTGAGCGAAATTCTGTGTAATCATAAACAGGAGTATGATGTAAAAAAGGTATGAAAATGGCCACTTGACGTCGGGTCCGACTCTACTATATCTACTTAAATTGACTCAAATATTCAGTACCCTTTTCAGTTCGCACGCATGTCATACAGAGTAAGATTTATTTTTATTCGAAAAAGTTAATTAGCAGTAAAAAAGGCTCAACGCTGAACCGTACTTTAACTTATTAAATACCTTCTGGAAACAAGAACCAGCAGTAAATTCAGTTTTCATAAAGCAAAAAAGGACACAAACGAAACTCGCATGTTCGCGTAGTGCCGGGTCACGAGCTAAAAAAAACAAGTTAACGACTAAATCGATGGTCGCGCGGCACATTTAAAATCTCGATAAAAAATAATTGCTTTTGAATAAGCCAAGTTCGGCGCGGGCTTAAATTTAAGGAAAAAAAAGAGGGACGCGCGCGGCGAAACAGCAGCCAGTTAAACTTTTCGCATTTGCTTAGTATTGCTTAACGAAAGAAAGAGCCCGCGATAAAGTTCCCTTTTAAAGTCACCGGGGGGGGGGGGCGAAGAAGAAGGCACACTGCTAAAACAGTTAGCAGCGGTTTTCTTTTACGGGGGGATAAAATTCTTTGAAAAAAGCCGTAAAGATAAATAAATAGATGCGACTCGGCTTGGGAGAGACTGCTTCGGCGAAGGAGTGGGGGGGGAGTAAGTTCGACGGCGCGCGCGCGGCAACTCGTAAAAGCGCGAAAACAAATTTCGCACGCGGCAATAAAACACTTATTCGACTTTTATCGCTTTCGAAGCTATTACGAGCCCGAGCCGACCGTATATACGTGTACCTTTTACTCTCCGTATTACGCGCCTACCTTAGCATTTTCGCTGTCCCTCGCCGATTCTACTTAAGGAAGCGGCCCATCGTCAATCATTTCAGTTGTTAAATTAAAATGTCAAACGCCTTTATTGGCAAAACTTTTTCTCTTACTTCGCAGCGGCAATTAATCGGGGGAAACGGACTGGAGGGGTCCATTTCAATCCGTTTAATTCGGAAATAAACGACGGATAACAATATATCGAAATATTAAAAAATAAATAAATAAAGCGAGAGCGTTCTTTGCAATTATATTGCATTAAATGGTTATTTTACCAGGAGCAATCATCCGTGCTTATTTAAGCGCGAGGAACAGTTATTTCCGCAGTATTTAAGCCCGAAACAAGCAGCGTATCAGCGACCCATGTAATTATCGTTCCTATAATCGCCTTAATCAATGCGATTAATGAAAACTCTCTCTCCTCGGTTCTGCTTTGTCCCGCGTTTCGGGGCATTTTCGAGCAGCGTTGATGTCGTGACCGCGTCATTAAGTCCGTCGCGTTAATTTTCCTTTGAGCGCGACAGCAGATCTAGATATAATTTTTCAATTGACGTATTCCACAACGATTTTATTCTCGTTAAGCTTTCTTACCGAATGGTTACATTAATCAAACTCCAAAGGAAAAAGCTAAGGTCAGAAACATTTTTTTGTTTTTTAAGATTTTTGTTTTTTGCGAATATCTCCTACAGATCGGTATTTATATTTTGTCTCAATTTTCACGTATATTAAGCTAGCGTACGTATATAAGTCTTCACAAGCCCATGATCAAACCATATGCATATTATTTTGTTGCTAATTTGTTTCACCATACCCGATTTTATTGCTTCAGCCGTTTCCGAAAACCAGTAGATACGCTACATGGACGAACAATGGATACGCAACAAATTAACAACAAAAGGTGCCGTTGGTTTTATAAACAAATATTATACTTATAGGGCTGGAGTTATAGAGGTGGCTGTGCTAGCTTAGTTTTCAGCTAGCACGAGCTACATTTCTGGGAATCGGCTGGAGCAACAAAATAAAAACCAATTAACTTTTTGAGCAACAAATTAGCAACAAAATATGTCACCAGTCATATTGATATCTTTATAAGGTTAGGATGCAGAGTGCGACTACGCCAGCTTAATATTAAATTAACGAACCCATTATTTCTTGAAAACAGCTAGAACAACAAAGTCGTGTACGGCGTAACAAATTAGCAACAATTTAACAACAAAATATGCATGTGAATCGATCATGAGCTTAAAAAGTGGCTACGCTAACTTCATTCGTTCAATTTTTTCACTAAAAGCTCGCTGAGATGCACAAGTAGAGTTTTGCAGAAAAATTAAATAAAAGCAACAAACATAAATTTGAATCAGAGAGGGGCTAGAAAAAATCAATAAGCAAACCCGGAAGGAAATAATAAATTCGAATCAAGCCCAGATTAAAAAGGAAGAGAAGACAGAAACGGAGAGGTGCGATAACAACAAAAAACACTGCGCGGGAACTAAGTAAAAAGAGAAAGAAAGAAGATAAAATATGTACAGAGAAATGTGGGTGTATGCCAGGGGGTGCAAAAGTGACTGTACGGAGAGCGGAGAAGGGGAAGCAGGGCGAAATAAAGAATGCTCGTCCGGCTCCTTGACGAAACTTTAGCAGTATCACACGGCAGGACAAATAAATTTATGGCCAAAGTTAAGAGCACGGCGAGCTCATAGCGGCCCAACGGCCTGTCCGGGAGATCTTCGCGTCGGCGCTCCTTTTTTTCCCTTCGCTCTTTTATTCTTGACCCGTTGCATTTGCGTTCGCCCGTTTCTTTTTTCTTCTCCCGCTTCCCGTCGTTGCAAATTGGGTTGTGCGCGTATACGCCGCGCGAGCGCGTGACATCGCTAAGTCCTTTTATACCCGGCGGCGCACTGCGCCATCGCGCAGACACACGCACACCGTAAATAATTGTGTAAGGCAAATAAACAGAGCGCGGATCTTGCTCCTTTTAGGAAGCGGCGGGAGGTTAATTAACCGGGCGCCTTTTTTCATCGGGAAACACGAGGCAAGCGACGTCTCGCTTTACGGAACCTGACGTTTGTAATTTTCGAGATGTGACTGCCGGCTTCGGCCGCGCGTTTTGTACGAGAAAGAGAGAGAAACTCGCCGACTGATACACCCCCCCCTCTCTCTTTCTTTCTCACGCGGCTGCAAAATTTATCAAAACCGGTTATGGGCTCGGCGTCTTTTTTCTTGTTTTCTCCCTCTTCGTTTTTCGCAAACGACACGCCAACATGAACGATATTTCTCTTTCTCTCCTCCGTCCTTCTCCGCGCTCTGCTTTCTGTTCGGCTCTTTTCCACGGGAGGAAAGACAGGGAGAGGAGAGAGAGAGAGAGAGAGAGAGAGAGAGAGAGAGAGAAGGACAGACGCTTTTATTGCGAGCACTTTGTGAGCCTTAATGAGAAAGTTTTAGAGAAAAGAGCTTGAATTCGCGAAGGGAGGGAGTTTTGGCGCGCTGAAACTCTTTAAATGCGACATTGTACCGGTGTCGTTAAGTCGCTGTCTTTATAACATCGCATCGGCAGCGTTTCGATGTCGCGACGCAGCGTTGAATACTCCTGCTTTCAATGGGAAATGCGCGGCTCAATTGTTCTGGTTAATATTTTTAATTCGGCGCTGAAATTTCTAAAGGACCTCCTTTCAGCTTAATTAGCTCGTTGTTACGTACCTGCAAGCACACAAAAATTCGAAAGGGGGTTGCCGTCCTTTTTTTGCGTCAAAAGTTTCAGCTTATTTTTGGACCAATTGTTCTTGGGGAAAATCGTTGGTGAACGTACAAACAAGACTCGGATTTCATAAATCATTGCATAATGTCAGTCTTGAAATTGAGGCAGCCAGTCAATACTTGTGTCATATTGTCGCGAACTGGCAGGAGTATAAATTGAAAAGAAACATAAATCATTCTGTAATTTCATATAATTCTCCGGCAACCCTCGTAGAAAGTAAAAAAAAGAGGCCGTAAAGGAGAAGAAGGGGATCGAGAAAAGGGACGTTAATATCCTTAAAACAAAAAGCAACCGGCTGGCATGCCGAAAGACCGTCGATCCCAAATGGCGTGACTTCTTTTCATGTACGGACGGCAGAATCTCATAGATCGAGCCCTGTGTAGTCGGCGAGAGAGAGAGAGAGAGAGGCTCGAGTTCTCACAGGTTCGAACTAAAAAGCTATCGATTACGGTGGCCTCAGGCTCAGGCAGCGGCCGAATCGCATAAATCCTGTCTTACGCTTCGCTTGCCGTTTATATTCATCAACTGCTGCCGGCCGAAAGTTGCAAAGTTTCAGCGCACGAAGCACCCCGGGAATATTGACCGCGCGAAGTACGTCTGGCTCGGTCGTTCTTTCGATTATTTCGATATATCACGGCGATGCACTCCCGCGAGAGGGAGAGAATGAGAGAGAGAGAGAGAGAGGAAATTTATCGGACTTTTTAATTAGAATTTTTGAAGCCACTCGTTCCTCCTTCGCGAGCCGCGTACGCAAGACTCGGGCTGCCATCAATCAAGCGCTAAAGTCACGATGCCGATGACGCAATGAAATTTACGGTGTATGGAATGTACTTTATGGGTGGCCGCTAGTCGAGGTCCGCGAGATTTATACCGCGAGATGCTGCGGCAACAAAGTCGCGGCTCCCTTTATTACGGAGGGTAGTTTTGCCTTTTTGCAATCGAGGAAAAGAATGTTCTTCGCGTTGTCGAGTTAAGGCAGTCTTTATTAAATGGTGGCTAATTTATTAAATGCGAAAAACATGCGTTATAAACAAGTCAGTTTAATTACAATAACTCCATCTTTAGGATAAATTATTAATGATATTCATAATAAAATGTAAAAATCGATGAACTAAGGACGCCCTCCGGGCAACGTAATTTGACTCTAAAAGTCCAATCTTTTCCATTATCATATTCATGAAGAGGAAGGAAAAAATGAATTTCAGAAAGTTTCACTCCTTTATCGAGCGTAAACTTAGAAAGGTGTAACGAAAGTCACTGAAATACAATCTAATAAAAATCTAGAATTACAGGTCTAACAAGAAATTTTCAAATTACACGTTTTCTCATTTTTCTCTTCCTCCTCTATTACAATCCAATGTACGTTACAATTCACTTCCCGTTACCAAATCCGAAATTCGCGAACTGTAAAAAGATAGATACGAAAAAGGTATATTGCAACATAAAGTACGTAGATTTATAATAGATTTTTATTTTTTTTTTTTTTTTTTTGAGCTATTCGACTGCCTTTCTCGAATTTATTTTTATAAGAAATAATTTACAGCCCCATAAGCAATTTTTTTTAATTTCATATATCCCCGTGAATTCAGCGCTCGCAATAAAAACGTACATATAGCATTTAACGCGTAAAATCGCTTTCGCGCAAAAGTTTCGCCGACAAAATTTAAAATGCGCGCGAATTAAAAACGGCAATTTGCAGCGTCGTTCCCGTAAACATTCAATTTTAATCGCCAACCTACCAAAAGCTTGAATTTGCGCAAACACTGAAAGTATAATGCAGCTCGTAATAGCCTCCCAATCAGATCAATCAGGTCGACCGCTTAACAAACTACTCTGTCAAAAAAGGAGCAGCAAGCCGTTCGGACATCGGAACTCTGGCGAAAGTCAAACGGCGAGAGATTTGCGGGTTACTTTTCGCGCCGTAGTCGCGCAAACTGGCAGGGCGCGAGTTAAAGCGCCCCGAGAGCGAATCTAGCCTCTGGCCTCCCCCTTTCATAAATAGAGCAAAGTGCGCTCATCGCCCTCGGCTTTGCTTTCCTCTGCACTCTTCGAGAGAACGTTCCGCGCTAATGGAAAGCAGCCCGATCGCTTTTTTCCCCGCGCGGATCAAGGGAGATTGCGGGCGTTTTAATTCCTCCACGATGCATCCTTGTAAGCCTTTTTCCTGATTTTTAATCGGCTTTGCTTTGTCTTCACTGTTAATCATACATCAGACTAATTTTTAATTCATCGACTGATTAAAGCTAAACGTGCAATGCTTTAAGACTATGTCTGACTAATTTTGATTTTTATCACTTGTACCTGAATCTCGTCGAACCAAAGAATTTTTTTTTTTCTTTTTTCTAATCCATTAAACTTCTCGGAGAAAGTTTAAAGCGTTCAAAAATGTATTTTCCGTCCTTTTTCCCCGAGTCTTATTCTCACCCTCTTTCCAAGACACTCCCTCCCGGCAGGTTTTACGGGCAGCATTACCCTTTCTCCCCCCCCCCCCCATCCGGATTTTATTCCCCCGATTCGTTTTTTCGTTACCCGGTGGCGGAATCAGCGTGGCACGAAAAGTGCATTGTTTCACGTGCGCCCGTCGCGCGATCGTGCAAATCGGGCCGTATTATCCAAATGCGCCCGCCCGGCAATTGCGGACTCGCGCGATAAAACGCGCCGCCGCCGCCGCCGCCGTCCTCGCCTCCTGATGTCAGTCTTTTTCGATCACGACCGCGAAAAAGACCTCCTTCCCCCTCGGCTTTTATTACTCTCGCCTGACTGATGTCTTCATTTCGCGAAAATCCCAAGCCGAATGCAGCGCCGTATAATAGAAACCGTTTTCGAGGGAGACGCGTTTTATCCGGTCGTCCAAGGAATGCTCGAATCTGAATATTGAATCCCCTTCCCCCTTCCCCCCGTCGCGGGCCAAACTACCTGCTAAGTCGATGCAGCCCTAAAAGAATTTCCAGATAATGTACTTTTCTAGTAAAGGGAAAAGCGTTAAAGTAGCCGGGCTTACAAGGGTTTCCTCCCCTGCAAAATAAATAATGAAGCAACAACATTTTCCATAGATACGAGCTCAGTATCTTTCCATTACCGGAATACCGACTTCGGTTCAAGCCGCGTTACAGCAACGTCATGCTCCGCCATTA
This sequence comes from Ormyrus rosae, assembly GCA_035047165.1. Taxonomy (NCBI): domain Eukaryota; kingdom Metazoa; phylum Arthropoda; class Insecta; order Hymenoptera; family Ormyridae; genus Ormyrus; species Ormyrus rosae. The sequence continues at coordinate 18,224,071 of JAWWML010000012.1, read as the reverse complement.
GTTAAATTTTGTATGAAGATCTTTTCCCACAGCCGGCACATACACACACACACACACTTAGCCGTTCTTTCGGAAGGACTCGGGGCCCTCTTACATCCTCTCTGGCAGAGGCATAAGCCACAAAGCCGCAGAGCGGCTTGGCTGCAAAATTAAAAATAATCGCCTCCATCGGATGAAGCAGCCCTTCGGCGTGCCTTTTAGCGTGTCCTCTCCCTTTCGAAGACACGCGCGCGAGGCCTCGAGCCGGCATCTTGAGCCCCGGCTCGCTTATAAACGAGCCGGAGCGCGCGAGAAATGCATAAATTCATCACTCGAGCGTCGTAAAGCTCGAGCCCCGGGTATATCGTATAAATATCCCCGGAAACTCGGCTCTTTGCGCCCCGACAACGCCATTACCTTATGGCCCAAGCGCCTAGACTTTGCTTATCCGCCTCCGCTTTTCAAACTCTCCTCTCCCTCCTCTCTCTCTCCGGGCCGCGAAAAGGTTGAGAAAGTCGCGAGCCGAGCAAGCTCAGGTGCTGCCTCCCTCCGACGAGAGAGAAGAGAGAGCAGGATATCTCGTAAACGCGGCGTATGAATGGATTAATTTTACGAGCTCGTCGCCGATGCACTTATATTGCTCGGAAATAAACTGCTTTCTTGATGATTACGCCTTTAATAACCACGTTTCTTTGGCTGCCAAAGCGAGAAGGGTACAGCTTTGACGCTGAAAACGAGCAATTTTTTGCTTGCTATAAACTAGGTAATAAATATGATAACCGGGTTCAATCTTAGCTTGTCTCTTCCTTGAAACACTAATATAGATTAACCTGACGGGGCATCAATTGGTGTCATCGATAACCCTAATTTTGATCTTGTATGCTAAATGCAATTCCAGGATCCATAATCACTATTATTAGATCATTGACTTTAGGATGACAAACTTCAGAAGCAATTTGACACCGAGCTTTCTCCATTTAATTATTAAGTTTAATTATTTGACAAACTTTCTAAATTCGTAAAAGTGTAAAACGTCTTTTTTCGTAGATATTTTAATAAAGAATAGAATCATTAAAACTTGATTTTTATTTGTTTTAACTCTTCTAAATATAAATAAATCATTTAAATACATTTTATTGTAAAATTCCTTTTTTGAAGTTAAATAAATATTTGAATCAAATATCGAAAAAGCAATGCGTTTGTGCTGACCCCGATAAAAGCACAATATTGGCTAATTCTCTGACGAAAGGTCAAATGTGCTAATAATAAATTAATTTTATCAAACGTACGAGCTATTTTAAATAAATAAAATTCAATACATAAATAAAATGCTTCAATACAGTCCATCATAATCCCTCTTCAGCCGCTCGCCACTCTCACCCTAAAGCAAGGAAAAGATCCAGGTGCGCGCAGGTGTTCTCGGGCGGCGCTCCGCAGACAGCCCCATCTCTCTTAAGAGTTCTCTTCGCGCGATCAATAAATACTGAGACATATAAGCAATCTGGTTTCAAAGCAGCTCTCCCCACCTGGCGGCTCTTCCGGCTTAGAAGAGCTGCCGCATCGCCTAGGTATATAAGCCACCCGGGGGACTTGGTCTCTCGCTCGTCCTGGGCTTTTCATTTCGCCTCTCTCTCTCTCTCTCTCTCCTCTCTCCGCTGTTTATGCTGCGGCCGCAGATTGACGGACGCGTCGGAAAGGAGAACTGATCTCGTTACTCGTCCCCCAAGTACCCGGAGACACGTCCGCAGGGATGCGAGAGGCCTCCGCCGTCGTATTCCACTCGCGGCGAGTCGGCCAGCAGGTTCCAGGGCCCTATGACGTCCGGTGTTTTTCTTACTTTGAGCGAACGAATTCCGGCCGTGGTTTTTTGCGCGGCTGGGAAGAAAAGTATTTAGTTTGAGCTCGGCTTTTAAACTGGAAGAGAAATTCAGGGTAAAGGGAAAGTAATTGCGCGGAGCGTTTTATCTAAATGGTCGGTGGGGGGGAAAGAACTTTTAAATTACTCGCGTATTTTTTTCAGATTTAATAAAATAATTTTTTGCGTAGAAGAAGGAAATTCGTTATCACCAGGCAAGTAGTATAAGTTAGAAAAAACGTCAGTTAGAAAGTTGCTTCGAGAGGAAGCAAAAAATGTAATATGCGTCCCAGTTTTATTCGGCATTATTCGTCGCCATATAGTTTATTAGCCCTAAAAGCATTACTTGTTCCTGCGACTACATTCACAGATTTCAGTACAAGTTCGGTATAGATGATCGATTGAACACTCGCTAAACCAGGTCTCACGTACACATCGCGGAGCGTTGCATTAAATCTATGTAAGTGATGACGACATGGTAGGGTTCAATATCATTACAGCATTTGCGCTGAACTTTGGACTGGTAGTGCGCTGTAATCTGAGTGCTGGCCTGTGTACCTGTATCGATTTATAACGTGCAATTCGGAAAACTAGGCACGTACTCAAATGAAAAAGACACTGCTTTGAAATTATTTAAGTGAAAGGAAACTCGAGAATGAGTCAAGTGGAGAAAAGGAAGAGGTTTCCGTTTTCTCTCTTCAATTTCGTTGAACCCTTCTTTGGTTTTAACCTTCTAAATTAGGATTAAGTAGAATCTCGTGCTATTAAGAGATTTGACGCAAGAGCTGCAGCGCGGAAATTCTAATAGTAATTAAGGCAATCTTAAACAATTTTCCGAAAATTAATTAAATGCAAGTGCTCTCAAATTGAATCTCGTGCAATGTAACAATATTTTCGCTGCGATCAACAATTTCCCAGAAGAACGAATCAAGCCGAAACCCTCGACCGGCATTCCCCGGCTTTGCGTAACAGCTGCACGAATCCACGAGCGCTGATCCGCTAATATACGCTGAAAGAAGCGCCCATCGAACATGCGCGTAATTCCCTGGGCCGTAAACGCGACGAGGGGCAATAGCCGAAACTAAATGGACGGCGGGGCGCGCGGGTAATTCATCGGCGGGCGCCGATATCGCTCTCCCGATCTAATAAATCGGCGCTAAATCTCGGCGGGTGCTGCCTAAGTGCCGTAATTGCATTGCATTTCGCGAGAGCGGCACCACCGCGCGGCCGCCGCATTCTAATGATTAACGGCGGGTTTATTAGCGCGCCGAAGTCGGCTTCTTGACCTACTAATAACGCCCCCGACGTATTCAGTCGCACAAAAGAGCCCCCCCCCTCCCTTTCTCTCTCCTATTTACGCTCCCACTCGATCCCGCGCGCGGGCGCGACTAATTGCTATTGAATCGGCGCCTCGTTTGAGCGAGCCGCTGCCGCGCCGCGCGGCAGAACTCAATCGGCTGATACTGCTATTGTTTCACAGGCTGTGTTTTCCACTGTTTTGCCGCGGTAGCGCTTCAGTGGGTAAGAAAACGTTCTTGCGTCACGGAGAATTGACAGTCGATTCGGTCTTACCGACAATAAAAGAATGAGAAAAAACCATTTAAAACGATCGAGCACTCGTTTGATTAAAAAAGAAGCTGCAGCGGCGCTTAATGAAAAAACATTAAAATTGATTAACGTCCAGCGGCGCAGAGACGGAAAAAGGACGATTCATTTGATCCCTTTAGCCGAGCATTTCATTCGCAGCTCCGGGCCATTCCTCTTCCCTCCTCCCTTTCTCTCGCGTGCAGCAGCAGCTCTCTCGGACACAAAGAGACCTCGGCGCGGCGCCTCTCCCTCTTATTCCCTCGGAAAAATGCACGACAAACCGAGTACTAAAAATTTACATTCGCTATCATAATCTCCTCTCTCCTCTCTCGCGCGCGCGACTGCAGCTGCAGCGGACTGCGTATTTGCGCGCCCTTATTAAGCCGTCTGCGCCCCGGCTAACAAATACCGACGGCGACGTTTCTAAAAAGGAAGAAAAATTACAAAGCCAAGCCGGATAAAGGTGCTCTGCGCGCTGCTCTCGCGCAAATTGCAGCCCGTCTCTCTCCGCTTCTCTCCTTAAGCAGTTGTCATTCCGGGTTAGTCTTATCCTTATCGGTCATCCGCGGGCCCCGACTTCTTTCCCTCCATTTCCCTCCCATTGTCCCTAAGCGCGATATCGACGACGTAGCTGCGCGCGCGGCACCGACGAGAGAGAGAGAGAGCTTATCTTTGCGACTTACGTCCCCCCTCCGCTTTTCGGACCTTCGCCGCCGTGGTTTACGCCGGGCTTCGCCTTAATGCATCCTGGCGCTGATGGACTTTTTACCCATTTTTCAGCTGCAGCGGCGGCTGCGAGATAAGTTCAAAAAGAATGCCCGAGCACTTTGCCATTGCTCGAGCGAAAATTATTTCTGACCGGAGAGTGGCCGCTCTTAAATTGCTTTAAAGCTCCATCGGATGTATATTATTTGAAATTTTCAAGAGAAACTGTTTGCTGGTGCTGCTACGGCTTCATACGCGAGAGGCAATTCCGATGTTGTCATTTCGAGAGAAAAGTTGCGCCTCCGCGGCTCTTAAAGCATAGTCTCGATATGAAAAATTCTTCGCAAGTTTCCCCGCTCGAAGCATACCAGCCGACGCATTAAATTTCTGACCCCGATCCGAAAAAACGTCGAAAGAAGCCCCGGATAAGAAGCCTCCCAAGGAGGCGAATCCCCGGCAAAAAAAGGACTCGAGAATTAATACATTTTAATTCCAGATAATTGCCGGCTCTCCGTCTTCCCGGCCGGAGGACGCGGCGGCTCCTCCTCCTCGAGAGCTTTGACAGCCTCTCGAGCTCGTCGTCGTCGTCGTCGCATACATTGTCCCGGGGATTCCGTAGCGTCCGAAAACGGAAGACGGAGGAGAGAGAAGAAAAGGATATACCGGAGCGAGCCTCGTTACATCAGCGCGACTCAAAGGCATTCCCCGCGCGAGAAGAAGCGCTCGCCGCGTCTTCTACGTGCGCGATTGCAGGCTGTACATCAGCGCCGACACTCGCAGCTCCATTTCGCGCGTTCGCGAGCGCGCGCGCTCGAGCCCCCCGCTCGAGGATATAGTTCACTTAGAGCCGGCTGCGATGCGACCTGCATTTTTCATATCCTCTCGCACTCCGCGCCGCGCTGCAGCGGCTATTTATTTTTTTGTGCCCCTCTCTGCCCGGGGAAGAGAGACGCCCCGGAATCCCGAGTAAATGAGGGAATTACACGGCGATGGGCTTCCTCGCGCCGGGAACTTTATTGTGCCCGGTAGTCGAAATTTAATATATTCGGAGAGTTTTCACGCGAGTCGAGTAATGCCGCTGTAAAATAAGCATTCTTGTTAAGGGAAACATGGGATTCGTTTACAAAGAAACGGTACCTAAATTAATGAAACGGTTCTAAAAATTCATATAGTTTTTCCGACTTTGAGAAGTTTCATCAAAATTTATTGGCTTTTTTACTCGATTCCATGCGGAATTGTTTTAAAAAATTCAAGACCCAAAGAGTTACAAACTAGACATTTATTTCTTACATGGAACTCTCTCCAAGTGCGATAAATTCGCGCGGGCCTTTCCCCCCCGCCCCCCCCCCAAAAAAAAAAACCCGGGCGATAATTCTTTTTTTTTTTCCTTTTTTTTTGTTCGCGCGGCCGTTCCGAAATTTCGCAAATTATGTTTCCCAAGATAAAAAAGTGGGGAAACTTTTCACTTTCCACTTGCTTTATAGCCCGGCCGTAAATCCCCGTGTCGAAAGGCCTAAAACAAGTAGTTGGCTCGCCGGCCCTTGACGCACGACCCTCTCACGGGCGCGCTTGTCACAAAAGCGCCGCTTCCCGCGTCCCGGGGTAACGTCGAGGAATCGCCGTTCGGGGAATATTACGGGGACGCGCTCCCGTAAAGGAATTACGCCGCGGCCGTCTAAGTAGCGGCGGGAAAAGAAATCCGCCGTCGGACTTAAGAGTCGAGTTAAGAGGCAAACCGGAGCGCCGACGAAAGGGGAAGGGAGAGAGGCGGGGAGCCCGCCGAAATAAGGGCCGGCCGCAGAGGAGGAAGAGGAGCCGAGCTTTTAGCACAAAGTGGCGCGAGCGTTAACCTCGTAAGCCTCGTTTGCCGCGTCGCTGTAACTCGATTTTACGACGCGGCGCCGAGCCGCAGGATTTGGGAAGAAAATTTTTTTTTATCATTTTAGGTAAGGCGGCGCCGAGAGAGAGAGAGGTTTTCGACTTTGTTTTGCGGCCGGCGGACGCTGCTTCCGAGTGCGAAACTTTTGCCGCGGAGGAATTAGTTTCGACGACGGTGTATAAGCGTCGTTTAAGGAAAATGTAACGCTTTGCCGGAGCTTTTGCTTCGTGTTTTTTTCCGTTTATGAAAAGTTCTTAAGTAGTTTTTTTTTTTTAAACTCGCTTTTAATTTGCGAAATAAAGTTAAATGTAAAAAATGAACTAGACGCGTCGACTAAACGCCTGTTTCAAAAATATTTTTCATGTATTCGATGTAAAAGTTTTCACAATGAACGTTGACAGCAAAAGTCGATCTTGACATTTCTGCAACTAAAATTTTCTCTTGCGATCATAAATGATTGATGAGGGAATTCATATTTTTGGTTTTTACAGTTTGTAAGTAGATGCTTTGACTGTATCGTTGTGCACTCTGAAATGTTACCTTCAAAAAAATATTTACATTATCTTTGAAGGCAAAAATAAAAGTTGAATTCTGAGATATACAGCAGGCACTATTTCAAAACCTTTTATTACTTAAGACAGCCTTATGCTGCTCTCAGTGTAAGTGTAATACATTTTCTGTTATATTAGACTTTAAGATACGACTTGTACGACTTTTTTGAAATGCTAGGCAATGTTCAAAATGAGATAATGCCATATTTTTCGTTTTTCATTTTGTATATTATGGCTGGAGAAAAAGTCCAAGAAAGAATTAAAATCCATAAAAATCTCGCTCCCCGTATACTAATAAAAGTAAAAGACAATTCGGCGAGTGACCTTTTCGCAAAAAGGTTGCAACTTTAAAATATATATGTATACATATAATTATACGCTGATATTTAAAAGTGAATAATAAAAGTAAAATACCTCTTTTGTTGCTTTGAGTTATAAAAAAATTCTCCATGTATATAATAAGATATTATAAATGAGAATTTTTATAGGAAATCGGAATGATGATTATTATTTTTAATTAAAATTTAACAGTCTTCCTGGTGCACAGAGAATATTTTTCATGAAATAAACTTTTTTAGTTTCCTTTTATTGCTAGACATTTTAATAAAGAACTTTGATTGTAGAATAAAATTTAAAAAGGTAAAAAAAAAATATTTCAAACCCCGCTAAAAATTATCTTACCAAAACGAAGAATAAATTTAACTTGTCGGAATACCAACGAACCAGCCAAGACCTTTTTGACCTACATTACACTGACACCTTGAAAATACTAAAAACTGTAAAAGTGACACCGCTTAATCGCGCGATAACATTCATACGCACGGAGATCATTGGCTTTTCACATGATCAAATAACAGGGTCAATCCAGTAGGTGAAATACATATCTGTTTAAATTGCATGAACCGGAGAGGCAGGCAGATATATTATATTCAAGTCTCCCTCTGAGAAGGGCACAATTTCGCATTCATCTTAGGTAGAACGTGGCTTATATTAGTTAGGTGCAGGATAAACATAATAAACCATAAGCCCGAGGGGAGTAATAAAAAGCAACTCGAGGGGCTAACCGTCCCCTGCTTCAATAACCGCAACACTCGGCTCTTCATGTGACTTCCACTCCCTTCTGCTTCCTTACGTTTTCTAATACTTATTGCATTATGCGCTGTAAAACTTTGCTCGTTCAATTCACTACAGTCGCTTAATCACAGTTTTCTTGATCGTTTTAATTAATATTAAACACATGTTTTTCTATGAATAACTCTGAGAGAAGCGTTAAGAGTAGAAATTTCAAGCTTTGATAATTTTTTAATTAGCGCAATATAAATGGATGATATTCGTATAAAAGATTTGCATAAAAGATTTTCACTTCGATAAAAATTTTAAATTTATTTCATATTTTGAAATTTATTCGAAAATTCTGAGAAATTTAATTAATTATTATAATTATTACAATTACAAAATTTATAAAATTTACAATCTGTACTTAAACTTATTTTTATACTTAACATTCCATAAGCCAAATTGCAAAAAACAAAACGTTGTTGTTCTAAAATTGCGAGGAAAACCGTCGAGAAGACGTTGACAACGTAACAGGGCGAAAACCCGAGGAGGTAAAAGACGGAAGACAAATAGGACTGAGCTTCTCGACGATAATAATGATAATGACGATGCGGCGCGTACAAAAGAATTCGTCAAGAATTGAGAGGGTTCGAAAACGATAGCGGCGACGTAACAAAGACACCACGCTTTACACTTTTTTTTCTATGATTGCCAGGCAACGACGACACTCTAGAAAGAAACTTTTGATTACAGATCAGTTATCATTTTATAAAGTAACTGTTCTTCTTCCACGAAAACAGTCACTCGGAAAATCAGCAAAGAAATTTCGGATCCCAGCTTAATAAAAGCCAGCATCCGCGGCTCGCATTATAAAGCCGTAAACTCGAGTGAGCGCGCCGCGAAAGTTACGCGAATAATCATAGTTTCATGAATAATAAACCCGTCTCGCGGCCGAGGAGGAGGAGGAGGAGGAGGAGGCGGAGGCGGGGTGGGGAGTGAGCTTTTTCCGGGGCGCCGAGCACCTGAGAGAGACAGGGGCGCGGGCATATAAGTGGGATATATAGGCGAGCCGAGAAAAAGAAGGAGGCGCGTGAAAGATAGCGCGCCGATGCCGGCCTGAAAAAGCGAAAGAGAGCGAGGTGCCGGGTGTGATACTGACGTTCCCTAGGCAAAATGAGGGAGATAAATTTGGCGGCAGGTCGCCTTTTTGCTGCCGCTCCTCTCGCCTCCCCGCGCCAAAATGTTTATTTTGAATAATGATTAAGTGCTCTTGGGGAAATTTTTAAATTGATGCTTCCTTCTTTGGAGGCGGCTGACGTCAAAGGGAATTCGAAAATCTGCGGCTGGGAAACGATTCTTCTTTTTTTTCTATGCATAAATATAGCAAAATTTCCGATGTAAAACTGCGCTTCTGCTGCAATTAATTCGGTCGAATGAGTTTTTCGCGCATTATCAACGGTACGCCAGACATAGTTAGACCAACGAAGCATGGAAGGCCATTAATAATGTGTAGTAACTGAAATTGCTTAGCGCGATAGAATCAATTTTATAATCGATACACTTTCGAGGGGAAAATAATTCGAAAACGCTATACCTTACAGCTACTTTGTGTTCCGAATCCCGCCGAGGTAAATTCGCTCGACTGGTCAGTGCGCAGCTAAACGAGGTCGAAATCCGCGCGCAAATCCCGGCATAAAACAAACCTCGCCTCTCGAAAACCTTTGCTTCGAAAAACGGAAAACAGCGGAGTGTATATACAAGAAAAAAAGTCCCTCGGCCAGCAAGTGTGTGAAAACAAGAGAGAGCGAGCTCTCGCAAGCTTGGCGCGGCGACGGCGGCGGCGGCAGGAAGCTGCGCGGTCATAAAGCGTACGAGGGCAGATTACGCGACGAGTTTGCCGCGCCGCGCACGGCGAGTTACGTACGTCGCGTTTGCCCCGGAAAAGCGCCTTTGTCGATAAAAACAATAAAGCGCGAGAGAGCCCCACTCCCTTTAAACGCGCCGTCGATTCACCCAACGCTCTCCGATTAAAGCCTCCGTGTTCGACGTCGTTCGCTCGAGTGGGAAATGGTCGAACGAGACTAGCTCTCTCTCCCTTTCTACCGAGCTCCGCGCTCTGATGGTTTTAAAAGTAACCGCTGCGGGTGGGGCTGCAGGAAAGTTGAGCTCGCGTCGCGTGCCCGATCTCGAACGACAAATAAAAGAAGGGACCGAGGGAGTTTATATTCCATTTGCGACCGCGAGCCGCGCGCGAACGACTCGCCTCGAACTGCAAGGACTCGATGTGTACGTACGACGTCTGTGCGCGCGCCCGAGCGCCCGGAAGAATGTCGCGAGAGAGTCCTCGCGGCCTCTCCCAGTCCCCGGCTTCCTCGCTCGCTCGCTCTCTCTCCCTGGGAAAGAGGAGAGAGGAGGGTGCACTCGAGCTTGTAGTTGTTTCACTTTGCCCGATCGTGCTCTCCTCGGCAGTTCTTTGATTTTTCTTGCGCTTTTTTTTTACGCTGACCTTTTTCTGTATTGCGATTTTATATTGGTTCTCAAGAGCCGAGCGAGAACAGCTTGTTACTGCGGGAAAGCTGGCTGCCTTCGGGGAAATGTTTTATATAAAAACGAGCTAATTAATTATACGCAGCATTTAAATGTGAATTTCAGTGCTATTAAACAAATAAGGCACGGCGTTAAACTGCATTCAATTAATTTAATTCACCCAATGCCGCATTATTATATTTCAATGTTTGGAAATAACAATCCTATTTGCTTAACCCGCGTATTTTTATTTTCCAGCTTTAAATTTCCCTGCGCTCGTTTTCCTCAATCGCTGTTTTCTCCTCAAAGTTTTTCCCATCTCTTTAGATAGCGGCGGTCCCACGGTGTCAAGTTCATTACTTTTTATGGGGTATAGAGACGAGTGTAACGCTTCCAAGTCATCGATACCGTTTGATGGGACGACCTTACTTTTATTTTCACGGCGAGGCGAGAATCCTGAGGAAAAATGAGATACGATCTTAAAAAGAATATTCAGCTCTTTGAGACACGAGATGCTGCGAGTTAAAACTTCAAAATTAATGCTAAAATATGCCGGGAAATAAAATTTTAATCACTTTTTAAGATCCTGTTTGATCCTTTTATGAAGGTATAAACGCAACGATTATCATTAATGATTCATGCTGGTTAAAATAGTGAGTCTAATTAAAATGAAAATAAATGCAAAATTTTTTCAGCGAAAGCTACAATTTATAATGATATTTATAATAAAGTAGAGTTCGAGGGACATGCGCTTTTTTAAATATGAATGTAATTTAGAATCGGAGTTTCTTCAATACGTGACTACAATTTTTAGAACACTGAATTTTCTGCACTGAGAAAAAAATATAGTCGAACCAACGAATTCCCGCTGTTAAGTATGAGCAACGAATTCGCTTTGTTAATTTAACAAAACGCTCCGTTGAAATAACAAACTAAATCTGTCAAATTAACAGAGTAATTTCATTCGGTTAAC